>CM053586.1:233446734-233492793 GCA_028646515.1 Pseudochirops corinnae
ACAGTGGGAAAAAAGAAAGAAAACCAAACGTGAAAAAGAATGATAGCATGTAGATTGCTCCAGTCTCCATTTAAACTCTAGTCTTTCTAGATCTTTCTCTGAATGTAGACATCTCCTTCCATCCTGAGACTTGTAGAGTTGTCTTATAACTGTGTGTTGCTGAGAAGAGTCCAGTATCAAGGTTGGTCGTCACACATATGAATAGTACTATTTCTAATGGAACCTCTAACAGTATGTCACTTCTTAGGGTCTAGCACCTACTTCCCAGGGTTGTTGTGAGGATCAAATCAAAAGTGCTTAGCACAGTGCCCAGCATACAGTAGGCATTCCCTTCCTTTCCCCTTTCTGTGGAACCCAATGTGGGAATCACTGGTCTTGTACAAGTTCCTCATTTGACAGGTGTGGAAACTGAAGCTGTGACCAGCCCAAGGCCATACTGTCAGAAGCAGTCAGGGCTAGCACTTGCTTTTTTAAATCACTCTAGGGCAATTTCCTCTACTAGGCATAAGTTCCCAAGCATTACTGGAGAGACGAGGTGGGAAGAAGTTGGCAATGCCTGGGCATCCAGAGAGGTCAGGGCGGGAAGCAGAGCCCACACTTCTTGCTTACCCTCCATCTAGGACCTCAGGTTTAGCTCCTAATTAGCAGAGACCTCAGGTTTAGCTCCTAATTAGCAGAGAGGGAACACCCTGCCCCTCCCCTGAAAGACCCAACAAGAGGGTACCTAGAGGAGTTAACTGAGACAGAGACTTTGAGCCAGCTTCAAGTGTGTCTAGCAGTAAAGACTCTGTACAGACACTTTCCTCTCATCATGTCCTTAGAACTGCAGCCTGATGCTGTCACTGGGGAGAGAAAAGGCTGCCAGGGGGTAACTATTAGAATCATGCAGCTGTGCCCTGCAGAGCTGAGACCGGGGCCATGTGTCCTTAAAAGTCCTCACTAGGGTTCTGATAGTCACTTTTCTTTGCCCAGTGGCAGTAAATGCAACATTGATGAACAGAAGCACAGGTCAAAGGGACACTACCTCTTGAGTCACAGGTTTCATGTATCAATACTTTAGGTAGACTTGAACCGAAGGTGAGCCTTCTTGATGCAGTCACCAGCATCAGGGTAAGAGCAAAAGCCAAGTGTTTAGACTGGGGCCAGCCCTCTCCTCCCCTATCTTTACACATGGGGGCCTTGGGTTTTAATCACAGTTCTACCACTTACTAGCTGTGTGACCCTGGGCAAGTCCTTAACCTCTCTGGGCTTAACCTCTAAAATGAAAAAAGACTAGATGACCTCTATGGTTCTTTGTAGTTCTAAAACTATGATACCTTGTAAGCCAATAATAACATTAGCTTACGTCTCCTTATTGGCACCATAGCCTAGTGGGTAGAGTCTAGGCTTAGAACCAGGAAAACCTGAATTCGAGCCTTGCCTCTGCCACGTTTTGGCTGTGACTCTGAACTTAACCTTAGTGCTCTGAGCAACTCTTAAGACTTGAAATCCCAGAAAAGATGCTGACCTGCACTGATAGAAGGATTTTCCTTACCAGAGATCCTAATTCCACTAAAATCATTGATCCATTCTCTATTGCTTATCTGAGTTTCCGTGGTTCCAGTAACCCTGTCAGTCCTGCTCATGTTCACCCAGCTAATATGTCGATACTCTCAAGGATTGCAAAGGATCCCAGATGCGTCTCTAGTCCAGCCTGTACCTTGGCAACATCTCTGGCCGATAGATAAGGCAAATCCAGCCTTCACCTGGCTCTCTCTGGTAACCCACTGTCACAAATGGGCACAGCCAATTTCACTCTAAGACTGCTCTAATTGGTAACAAGTTTTTTTCCAGCAAAAGTTTTTTCCAGCCTTAAGTTTGACTCTGCAAGTTCCACAGCTCCTGGTGCTGTTTTCTAGGGCCCAGTACAAGCCCCACTTCACCAGGACAGCCCTTTAAACGCTTGCAGACAGCTCTCTTGTCCCTCTTTCCCTGTGGCATGATTTCAAGGTGCTTTACTATCCTGGCTGCACAATATACATCTTGCCAATGGCCTTCCTAAAATTGTCCGGAAGTCAAACGTAATATACCTCCTCTGTGCCAAGCACCGTGCTCAGCACTGGGGATACAAAAACAGGCAAAGACAATCCTTGCCATCAAGGAGCTCGGTCTAATAGGAAAGACAACATGTAAACAGCTATGTACAGATAAGATACAGGATAAACGAGATAATCACAAGAGGGAACGAGGTAGTAATACTAAAGGAGACTATGAAAGATGATAAAGACAAAAAAAAGGGAAAATTCAGCACAGATGATCAATACTGAATAAATGAGATGTAGCTGATCAAAGACTTGAAAATATATGCAACATGCAACACTCATGGGCTTTCTATTTTGGTCAAGGGATGGGAGTGTCTTATACCCCTTCTTTTGAGCCTTTCTTGGGTTTTTTTCTGCCAACATTCACTTTTTTTTGGTGGGCTATTTACACTACTGTAGTTGCATATATTGTTTTCTTGCCTCTGTTTATTCATTCTGCATCAATCCAAGCTGAATTTTCCATGCTTCTCTGCATCCATCACTTACACTTTCTTTTCTTTTTTGCCTTTTGGAGGAGTGTTATGGGAATCTGAAGATCTTTCCTGCCCCAGGCTCTTTGATAGGATTAAGTGACTCAGAATCTTCCCTGATTTGAAAGTATGCTCTGCCCCCTAATAGACTGAATGTGGTCACATGGAGCCTGTGGCGGGAGGCTTGTTCTTTGGGAACGCCCATGCCTTATTACTTTGTGATTGGGCAGTGGGTCAAGAGGGTTGTGACATTCTCTGATCCAGGAGAAGGCTGTATATACCCTGATGTGAGGTTTTGCTTTGGGGCTCACTTTGGAAAGAGTTGTGTGATTTGGCCAGACAAGACTCTCGGCAGCCTTTGAGCCCCGCCACACTCACCCCTCTAGCTTTGAAAACCCAAATGTTGGTGCTTTGCTCTCTGGTAACCAACTAGGTATGGATGTAATGGTCAGACAGTTGGAAGCCCGTCTGATGATCTGTTTCTTTGTCTGCTTGTAACTTCTGTTTGTATTCTCTGAAGTTCAGGGTGCTGTCTTTTCCCCCTGAACTAGGCAAATTATGTATGTTTGATTAAAGTAAGATTGTTAACCCTTTCCGAGCTGTTTTCCTTTAGAAAAGCAGATCTAAGAACCTGTGCTAGCAGCCATCCTGGATATGCTAGGGTGCTTGCTGATAAAGTAGCCATCAAAATAATTTTATGGTTGGGGGTCACCATGACATGAGGAACTGTATTAAAGGGTCACGGCATTAGGAAGGTTGAGAACCACTGCTCTAAGTTCCTCCTCAGTCTATTTGTGAAGTTTATTTTTTTGGATGCTGGCATAGAATTTCGTATTTATCTACATTTCATTTTACCCTATTCAGTTGGGTTCATCATTCTCACTTTTTGAGATGACCTATTTCAACACCCTCACTTTCTAGATGAAGAGAATGGGGCCCTGAGGGATTACCTGACTCACCTAAATTCACCCATCTTTTCGGTTCTGAACTTGGGTCATCTGTTAGCTAGCCCTGACAGTTTCTCATCCATCTGTGTAATTTATCTATGCTTTTATCCAGCCTATCTAGTTAACTGATTTTAAAAGGTTGAATAGCACGGAGCCAAGAGTTATAACTGAAATTCAAATGCAAGTTTGACTCAGTTACTGTATTAATTGTTTTCAATGTGTTTTTCTGTCATTTTCATCCCATTACCCAAACTTAATATTTATTACTAACATTTATATCCCACTTACCATGTGCCGGGCAGTGTGCCTAGTGCTTCACAAATACTATCTCATTAGATCTTCACAACACCCCTGGGAAGAAGGTGCTGCTATTATCCCCATTTTACAGCTGAGGAAAACAGAGGTTAAATGATTTGTGCAATGGTGTCCCATAACTAGAGAGTGTCTGTGGGAGGATATGAACTCTTCCTGACTCCAGGCCCAAAGCTTTATATACATCACCACCATCCTTCCCCCTAAGGATCCCTTTCCTTTCCTCCTAAAATTCATATATCCATCTCTTCTCCATAGTTGGGAGTCACAAACTTCATGCAAGAGCAGGAAGAGGAAGGGATGTTAAGAGGAAAGTCCACAACGGGAGAGGTGGAGGAAAGACTTCAGAAACAACATTGTTGGAACAGAAAGGAAAGGTTGGTCCTGTCCCAGCCAATGACTAACTCCCTAGGAAAGAAGGGAGTAGGGAGGCAGGAGGCTGGTTAGGTAGCTCTGTTCAGGGGGAGAAGGGGGACCTGGGGCCCAGAGGAGTCAAGGGAAGGGGTTGTAGACATCCCTGATTATTGATAATCCTATTCCCTGCCCTCTCTATCCTTATACCTCACCATCCCAGATAGCCAGGTATATAATATGTAAAGGTGAGGGGAAAGGGAAGGAGGGAAGAAAGGTCTTTGTTAGGGGAAGTTAAAAAAAGCTATGGCTTCCTCAACATATTTGATGGGTAAGTGGGGTGCAGTGACATCCTCAAGAGGGTGGTGGGGGATTTCTGGCTCCTAAAACGGCTGACCTTAATGATAACCCTATCCCTATACATAACCTCCATCTCAGACTTCAGAACTAAGAATCTTGGACAAAAGTTGCAAAGAGGTATGATCTTGGTAAAATTCCTTACCATGAACAGGCTTCTTTGGAAGACCAAAGATTCCCTTTGGTGCCTGAAGTATCACTTTCTTGGTATGTAGTTGAGAGGATTCTGTTTCAGGTGTGGGTCAGACTAGTTGGCCAATGAGGTCCCTTGAAACTCTTGAACGATACTGGTTCTGATCCTTTGGGATATTCTTTACTAAATGTGCAAAATAGGTTTCTTGTCTTGTTGTTAATGTGTATAGTATTCTTTGGGCTCTACTTCCTTCACTCCCCCTCCTTGTTCAAGGAGTAGCTTGCAGGGCTTATAGCCCTTGTCTATGAGGTGATAAACCTCCAAGCCACGGCTCAGAAGGGGCAGACCTGGAAAGGTTTCTGACAGTCCTAAGTTAAGGGTCTCTGTCCTTTCTGAAAGAGCCCATTAGCATTCCAGCCAAAAAGAACTCTGTAATAACACCTTTAAGCTAAAAGCACAAGTTAACATCTAGCTGAGTCTGAGCCTAGAAAAAAGTAGACTGCACTTGCTCACTGAAGATGGAGCCCAAAGAGTCCATCAGATTAATACCTTATACTGAACCTTGTGAGAAGTTAGCAACCATTATTGATGGCATAACCCACATGAGCTTTGTGACAACTCTCCTGAGACACTGTAGTCCTAGAGTTGTAAATTGCCTAGGCCGCATGTGTCATGAGACAATATGTTCTAATGTTTTAGGGCTGGTCATGGTACCTATTGATTTTTTGTTTGAGTAATTTAAGTAATCCCCTTTGCTAAATGGTAACTGAGACAACTGGAGGATTGTTAGTGGAAGCACTCATGGGCCAGTGTCTGGAGGATGGCCTTTGGGGTTACCCTTAGGCCTGGAGCTAGCAGGCACCTCCAGGGAGACCCAACCTTCCAGTGACAGATGGTTGTTACTACAGGGGATGTTGTCCCTCTTTTAGGATATTTCCTGCTTTGTCTTTTTGTTACTAGTACACATCTATCTTTCTCTTTTGAAAACTTCTCTTTCTGTTGTGATCAGGGACTATGTTTTCTACTTTGTCTCCCCCATGATGTTGCAGAAGATTCATCAATGTAAGAATGAATGGCCATGAGGCAAAACATTTTGGGGGGTTCTATAAGTGCCTGTTGATGGGATTCATTTCTTTGGCTGATATTCCAATAACACAACTGTATAACATTACTTGCATAAAAATCTGTTTATTTTGTACTCTTCATAGCTGCCTCTTTGTAGCATTCAAACTTTGGAAATTCCATAGATCTGCCTATCTTCACAACTCACTTGTTATAAGTGAAGTCCCACCACTCTTTCATCAAGACAGATATCAGGTGGTTATCTAGTCAGTGCTGTTGACAGCTTGTATTCACACATAAAGAGGAAGCAAGTCAAGAAAATACTATCCTCTAATAACATGTACCCAGGCTAACCTCCCAGAAGAGTGAATTACAATATAATGGAGATGTTAGCCTTACCCTACATATCATTCATAAGCTCATTCCTTTGACATCAAATATGAGCTATACAGTGCTGAAATATGTAGTGACCCACTGAATTTTCTTTTGAGGAGCTTATACCCTTCCCTGTGATACTTCTGTCACATCCCCATACTCCAGGCTGCATATGGATAACACTAAGCCTCTCTCCTTGTTAAGTGGATACCAACCAGAACTTGAGACAAGCAGTGTGAGAATATGAGCAATAACTCAAAACAAAAGCAATGTCTCAATTATAAAATGGTGATTCTCATTTTCTATGTAAGGCAGTGACCAAGTATTATCTTCACTTGACAATCTGTCTCCCAAAATACAAACTGAAGGGTTTTCTTTGTGTTGGAATCCCTGAAAATTCCAGGTGTCCCCTCTTTGGTATCTGAAGTAACTAGAATAAGCAGGCATAGCAGTAGCACCTTACACAACTGAAACCAGACAGGTCTAACAAGGAACATTTATTGCACATCAACCAACAGTAAATGTTTTATTCATCCCACCATAATAAAACCAGGAGCCAGGCACAGCATTAAATTTACAGACCCACAAGAAAACTTTTACACCCCAAACTCTCTTTCACCAGTAAAATGAGACCAAAGAACAAGGCCCTGTGCACCAGCAAATGGATCTAGGCACATCCCTCATGTCTGTTATTATAGTGAAGAGAAAAGTCCAAGCACCATCAACTGCAGGAGGATTTGATGAAGGTCATAAGGATCATGGCCAATGAGAAACAGGGAAGGTGCAATAGGGAGAACACAAAAACATACCGGAAACTCATCTACCATCTAGTTCAGATTCATCTGAGTTGTTCTGATCCAGAACGATTATCCTGTGTTCATTTTTTAAAGGAGAGAAGAGATAAAAAAAAATAATTACTTTAACATAACTTACAAATGAAATGGAGTATTTTTATTCACTTGAGATGAAAAAAGAGATGTACATTAGGGAAACTTGTGTGGTAGGCTATACCTCTGACTTGTCCTTTGGAGAACACCAAGAGAACTACAATTAAAATCACTCTCTATGATTCATTCAACCCATGCTGAACTTAACTGTCAGTTTTCATTTTCATCAGCCCTTACCACAGAAACTTTAAATAAAATACAATGTTTGAATCCCCACCTGTATGCAGGTGATTTTTGATATTTCTGCTAATGCTGTGTGAAACTGGGGGAGCTTAACATACAAATGCATCTGACACCAAATTACCTGGATGGCTGGGTCCAACCCAGGCAATGCCACAAACCAGGTTTCAGTTCTTCCCGATCTGGAACAAACAAACCACAAGTAAGTTAGCAGATAATCCCAGAGAAAGCCCCTCAATATCTTTATATTCAACATTGGGCAGTGGCAACTCAACTTCCCTAGTTTTGAGTCTGATTGTTCAGTCTTTACTTGGTGCTGTGCAGGGTTCCCCACCTCCCTCCCTACAGAGAAATATTCATTTTAGAACTAGAAGGAATGGATTTCAGTCCTTAATTTTTTGACTATTTATAGCTGCTCCATGCTATATTTAAAGGGCAAAATATTTCAAGGTCTCATATGAGGCAAACTGGATCTGTACTGAGAAAACATATGATGATAGAAAACTGCTATGAATTCAATACAACTTTTAAGTGAATTTGTATTTTATTAATTTCAATAGCAGCTTCACACTTTGGAAAAACTGTAATACTTACATATGTGAGTCATATTTTTTCAGTCAACAGAAGGTTTGTTTGTTTATTGATTACACCAGTTCATGTAATGAGATAGATCTCCTGCAAAAACTCTTCTGTGTTCCCTGGAGTATTTGAAGCTCACAGGCTGTGGGGACCCAATATACTAACTCATAAACCAAACCCAGGCAGGCCATTCTTGTTAAGATTAAGACTCATTAAAATGCTGGCGAGGTCCCTATCTTGCACAGTACCTACCATCCCTTTGTAGGAGCACTGGGTTATGGGGAATCAGTTAATGCCATGGTGGCCTGAAAAAAATGAACCTACCTCCCACCAGTTAATCTGTTGCCAGGGAGGAATCTCTGTATGGGTAGGAGTTATTTGTGAATGGTGTCACAGGCATGCAAAGCTTTCTAAAGAAGTTTTAAAGTCAAAGTTAGTTGAAGACTTTCACGTTACATGTGCCTCCCATTTTAATTGCATAATCGACTGTTTTGTTTGACTCTGCAACCCTTTTATGAGTTGCCAGACAACCAAAAAATAAAACTTTGTGTTCTGTCAACTCTCCTTATCCAGATGCAAAAACAAACTCATGATTTTTAACCGAAAGTTTACTTTAGAAGCAGAACTAGGTGTTAATGACAAGCCTTTACCATAAACTAGAGGGAAAATAACAAAAGCAACATAAATGAGTTTGGTAACCGGCAGGCCACCACTTCTGAATAAACTGTACTCCTTAAAACACAGATCTGTAGATTAAATGCACTATAGATCCATTAAATAGGACCTATTAAAAGAAAAATACCTTTAGAGCTCCCAGGAAAGCCATCTGTTTTCCTTCTCTCTGCCTTGGTCCCTTCTTCCCCCTTTTTCTTCTTTTTACCAACTTCTGGAGCAGTTACACTTATTTCCCTTCAACAAGAATTTTGATATCAGACCATGAGGAGAGGAGCCAGAAGAGCAGTATACAAAAGGCAAAGTATATAATATAAGGTAGGAGCCAGTTTCTTGTTCACAACTTCATATTATAATACTTCAGACTCATTCCTAAGATTCTTTCTAAAGTGAAACAGTTAGAGATTAGCCTGATAACTCAAGTAGGAATACTCTCTATGGGTTAAGAAGATACTGAAATTTTCAGGGATCAAAGAATCATGATTTGGAGCTTAGAAGGGTCTTTGGACTCATCTTGTTCAACAATGTCATTTGACAGATGAAGAAACTGAGGCCCAGAGAGACTGACCTGCCTCACGTCACACAGGTATAACTGTGGGAGGTAGGATTTTAACCTAGGTCCTCTGACTAAAAATCTAGTCTTCTTTCCATTGTACCTTACTGCCTACTTCAACTTCAACTAATAAATAATTTACATTTCTATAGTTCTTTGATGTTCGTGATTAGCTTTCCTTATGACACCTGGTGAGGTATTTAATGCAAGTATTATTGGCCCTATTTTATAAATGAGAAAACTAAAGTTCTGAGAAACAGATTAACTTGACTCTCATCACAGAATTATGATGTTTCAGAGCTAGGATTTGAATCTTTGAATATATGCTTCTAAAATTTGAGCTCATCAGAAGTTCCAGACAGCCATATAGATTTCTCTATTTTCAGCTGAAAAAATTTTATTGGTATCTTTTGCTTTAATATCGCCTTAATTTCTAAATACGTCCTTTTTCCCACCCCCTACCCAGAGAACTATCCTTTGTAACAAAGAATAAAAAAAGAGGAAAAAAAAGGTAGTTCAGCAAAACTAATCAACACATCAGCCAAACCCGACAGTATATTAAATGTTCTTACAATCATAGTCTCCCTTTCTTATCTTCCTTAGAAGTAAGCTTGGTCATTATAATTACACAGCACTGATTTTTTTGTTTTTGTTTTTTGATAGCTCTTCTTTCCATTATTTTTATTGTGTACTGTTTTCCTGGTTCTGCTTACTTCATTTTGCAATAGAATAATTTAAGTTCTTCCATTCCTATCTACATTTTTCATATGCATTGTTTCTTATGGCACAATAATGTTCATTATATTCTACAATTTGTTTTATCTGTTTCCCACATTTATGGATCTTGACTGTTTCTAGTCTTTTCCTACTTGCTTGGTTTCCAGGTCTTTGTTACCATAAGAAATGCTGTTATCAATATTGTGATGTATGTGGAAGCCATTTTTTTCATCAATGACCTTGTTGGTGGAGTGGTAGTGGTACTGATAACTTAGTAGCACAATTGCTGGGTCAAAAGATATCTGTCATTTTATCTGCATAACTGTAAATAAGGTGGACTTTAGTGTGTGTAAGGTGAATTTTTGTTATTATTAGAGTTCAGTTTCCCAGGATCTGTAACCATAACAATCTCTTGTTCCCAGGTGTTAGATATAAGTTCCCATAGTTATGGTTCAAAACATCACCACACTTGTGCAGCATTATATAATGATAATATAATATAATATAATATAATATAATATAATATAATATAATATAATATAATATAATATAATATATATTATATATATAATATAATGATAATATAAACATCCACTGCAACTGCGCAGTGAGATATAGGGATGGGGTGATATAAACTTGTGAGACTATTGCTGGCAATATGCCTTCTTTGTCTGTTGACCCTATAAAACAGGTGGTCTTTGGTTGGTGAATGGAGAACCTTAGGGTTGAATGCACAAATGCTTTGTGTGCCTCACCTGGCTCCCACTGAGGCTTAGGGGGAATCTTACAGTTGAATGCACAGAAGCTGTGCATGCCTTATCGGCCCCCATCAAGGCTTGGGGGGAATCTGTGTTTGTCTCAACCGGTCCCCATTGAGGCTTGAGGGGACTTAGAGGATGCACTAGTTGTGCTCATCTCGACTGACCCCATCGAGACAAAGGGGTAGCTGCCCCCACTTCTTGCTGGCCCCTGCAAGAAGGGTGATTAGGGAATGTTGTAGGAGTTGTGCTTCCATTATCAGCAATCCTCTTCTGAGAAAACTAGACTGGAATAAAGAAAGATTATTAACCCCTTCTTAGTGTCTTTCCTGTCTGACCAGATCAAGAGTGAACCTGTGCTAGCAGCCATCCTATGTGCTGTGTTTATTTATCTTACAATAATTAATTCCAAACTGCTTTCCCAGGATGTCTGTACCAATTAGAGCACTGGCCTAGGAGCCACAAGGACCTGAGTTGAAATCCAGTTGCTGACACTTACTAGCAATGTGACTCTGGATAAGTCACTTAACCCCCATTGCTTCACCTAAGCTTCACCGAACAATGCATTAAAGTTCCTGTCTTTCCAGGACCCCTCAAACATTGACTATTCCCATCTTTTGTCATTCTTTACCAATTCACCAGGTTTCAGGTGAAATTTCAGGGTTGCTCTGACCTGCATTTCAGTAACTATGAGTGATTTGAAACATTCTTTTTTATATGGTTGTTAAGAGTTTGCATTTCTTCTTTTGAGAATTATTTGTTTATATTCTTTGACCCATATTCTGTGACTCAGCTATTGTGGAATGGCTTTTGTTCTTATATATTTGCTAGTTGTCTCTTTTGGATATTAGACCCTTATTAGAGTTATTTGATTCAAATATATTTTCATAGATGCCAATTTCCTTTTTAATCTCAGATGAATTTTGTTTGTGCAAAATCTTTTCAATTTCACATAATCAAAATTATCTAATTTTGTCTCTTGCCTTTATCCCTTATTTGGTTATGAATCACCATGAGAAAAAATCTTGTTATCTTCTTTGTAGTCTGAATGGCATAGCACTAAATCTGTAATTTAAGTTAGGTAGTGTGGTCAATTTTCATTATAGTAAGCAGCCCAACTTACCATAAGCACAGACTATCCTTCCATTTATTTAACTTATTCTTTATTTCTTTAAAGAGTATTTTCAAATTGTATTTATTTAAGTCTGGCACAAGGCTTGGTAGACGGGCTCTCAGAGATTTTATGCATTTTGCAGTTATTTTGAATGACATTTTCCTTTTAATCATTTCCTCCAGGATTTTATTATTGCTATGTAGAAATGTTAATTTTTGTAGATTTATTTTGTATCTTGCATTTTTATTAAAACAATTAATGATCTCAATTTTCTTTACATAGTGATTTCTTTGGATCAATTCTCCAAACTAATTTGGTGAGGAAATACTTTTTACATTCAAATAATCTTATGGCAGTCCTAACATGTTGACCACCATGGAGGAGATCATAATGATAAGGGAACAATAGGCCTCAACTAAGGAAGGAAGGGCTGCCACTCTGAGGCCTGGGGACTTCGAGCCGAATGGAAGCCACAGTATACTGTGGCTAAAATATGGCCTTATGTCAAGATTTCACTAACCAGCTACTGCTTACCAACCACACCACCTTACCAACAAGCATTTTGTCAGCCACTCTTCCTCCTTGTTTCTCTTCTTACTCTACTGTCCAGCTCTCCCTCTGACTGGCTAGTTGCACCCACGGCTGCCCCTCCTGACTGAATACTGGCTATGAAATTTTAGCCAGTTTCTCACAGAATCTTCATTCATATCATCCAAAATACCACAAAGGCTGGGAAATGCCGTTTTATCCTTTCCCTCTCATCGAGATTATTTATAACTCTATGAAGAATTTTAATTTTTAGAACTTTCTATCCCTCTTAAACCAAATCTATGTTAGATATAGACAGAATCACAGGATTTAGATCTGAAACGAGTCTTTGTACTCATCTAGTACAACCTCCTTTAATTATGAAATTATACCTAGCTTTTCTCTGAGTTGAAAAGTCTACGATTTTAATGAATAGGTCTAACATTTCCTTCCTTCATCGTTACACACTCCAAGATGACACATCATTTTTCTCCCAAGATCCTTATCACTTCCACATCACTAACTAGTTATCCCTTTTTGATCAAAACAATAAAAACATTTAATACTATCACTAATAAATACCACTTTACATTTGTATAGCACTTTCAACTTTTCAAAGTCTTTTTATGCCTATTACTTCATTTTATTTTCATAATGGCCTTGGAAAGCATGAGGGAGGAATAGCATGGTACAGCAAAAAGAATGCTACGGTGACCTGTAGTCAGACAACCCAGGTTTTCCTGTTGGTTCCACTACTGGCTATCTGGGCTAGATCACTTAATAGCATGAAAGTCTCTATCTGTTCTAAATCTAGGTTCCTTAGGAAGGGGAGATGAGGACAGTCAGGCCCCCTTTACAAAAAGTGAAGCACCTTGCCAGGATTATTTGTTAGTGGACAAACCAGGACCAGAACTCAACACCCACAAACCTTTATTAAACATCTGCTCTGTGTGAGGCACTATGCTCAATGGGTAGGGTATAATGACAAAAAAAAAAAACCCCAATTCTTATTCATGAGGAGCTCACATGACACAACAGGTTATCTAGTCAAGAACATGGTACCAGAACTGCAAAACCTGATGCCACTAAAATCAGGATTCAGCACACTATTCAACTTCCAAACTTGCCCCATCCTATCCCAATCAAATCTCAAAGACATTCTTTTTCTAAATGGCAACTTTGAATCTAATTTAATATGCTCATTTCTTCTTAACTTCTATACAATCATTCTGGGGCTGACATCTACTCACTTGCAACCTTATCACCAAACAAATTTTCCAAAGATCCCAGATAACCTTAGGGGGAAAATGAAAATCAGACCCACTTAATATAATAAATGAATAATCCCTTAGTGGGGAGCAATAACCTTGCAGAGCTCTCTGTAAGACCTTCTTCTTGAAGCTTCTTGCTCTTCTCAGATCGCTCAGATAGCCATCCTTCTAAGTCCTCATCCAGAGAAGAGTGAGCCCTGTACAGAGGCAAAATGACCAAGTTCAGGTTCAACGTTTACATTTCCTTCTGACTTTATATGGTTCAACTTATTCACTTTATTGATGAAGTCACTAGTCTAAGTCCATATAATTTTAGAATTCAAAGAAAACTTAAGGGGTCATAGACCCTAATGTTCCACCCATTGTAGGGATCACTTCCACATTATTCCTGGTAAGATGGCCATTACTCTCTGAGCACCTCCCATGACAAGAAGTTTCCTCATCAGTAAAACAGTGATAAGAGAAATAGTGGAGAGAACACCAGATTTAGAGTCAAAAGACCTGGGTTCAAATCTTGGCTCCTGCTATTTGCAATGCTGGTAAGTCATTTCCCCTCTCTAGGCCTCAGTTTCTAGTTGGGTCATGAAGAAAATATTCCAATAAAATAGAGAGCCTACAAGAGATTTTGTTTTGATGATTTTAAAAGAAGAATAAAAAATTGGAAAGGAAGGAGAAAAGGAATACACTAGAGGGAAAAAGGAAGAGGAAAGGTAGAGAAAATTATCTTATACAGTGTGTAAAAGTAGAAAACCAAAGGAGGAAGGGGTAGGAGCAAACTGGCCACCCTTGAACCTCATCCCATCTGACTAGTCAAAGGAGGGAAGAAAATAAGTTGGGTAAAGAAATATGTTTCATTCAAAAGAGAAACAGAAAAGAAAGGGTAGAAAGGAGTGAGGAGAATAAGAGGGAGAGCAGGTTAAGGTGGGGACTAATCCTAACCAAAACAAACTCTAAATAAGGTGGCTGGATCTTGAAGACAGTTAAAAAAAAAAGATAAGGGCTTGCGATTGGATTGGGTTCCAGATGAAGGAAAGAGAAGGGGGCAGGGGAGGGGAAGTAGCCTGCAGCAAACCTGTAACACTGGAGCTGAGCTCACCACATCTCTCTCATCACTTTGCTCTTTTTTTTTCTCACTCACAGAGAGAAAGAAAAGTATGAGAATAGGATGAAGGGAAATGCACAGTTAAGAATCATAACTATGCATGTGAATGTAATGAACTCATTCACAAAACAAAGAGGATAGTAGAATGTATTAGAAAGCAAAATCCAATATTAAGTTATTTACAAGAAACACCCTTGAAACACAGATTCACAGAGAGTTAAAATAAACAAGAGGCTGGGGCAAAATCTAACGTGTCAGCTGAAGAAATGACTAATACTTGATCAAGCTAATGCCCAACCAGGATTCTAGAAGCATTATGATAATAGGGATGTGGGCTATTACCCACCTTCTGAAAGAGAGTAGAGAATAAGATATTCATTTTTGGACATGGTCCATGTGAGGATCTGTATTGCTTGACTATGCATATGTGTTATAAGAGTTCTGTTTTACTTTTTTTTCAATGGGAGAGGAAAAAAGTGGAAGAAAGATAAAAGCTATTTTCATAATTGTAGCATAATGATAACTAACAGTTATATGATGCTTCAAGATTTACAAAGTGCTTTCTATATATTAACTCGTTTAACCCTCCCAACAATACAGTGAGGTCAGTACTACGGATATCATCATCATTTAATGGATAAGGATGCTGAAGTTCAGGATTATAGCCAAATTACTTGTCCACAGCACAAGAGTAAATAACAGCGCTTCTTCTCCATGACTATGTGCTCTACGACTGTACTCTGGTACGTTATGTAAGCACAAGTCCATTGCAAACAGCCCCAAATGGAGGCAGAATGGGTACTGGAGTCAAATCACAGAATGTCAGAGCTCATTTAGACCATCCCCCTCATGATACAGATGGGGAAACTGAAGTTTAGAGAAGTGACTTGATATAACAAGAAAGTCATAGTGTTGAACCCAAGTCCTCTGATTCCCAGTTCAACAACTTTTCCATTATATCATAGTAGGTTGAGATGTGTACTTTAAAGAGTCCTCAAAATAGTCTGTATGTTCAAAAATATATTCGCTTTTGGCCTGCCAACTAGTACCTTCCATTTATTAACTTATATTCTAATCTGAATTATATTTATAACTACTGGCTACACCTGGGGAACTTATTCCCTTCTCCTTTCATATGGGCAGAGTGTTCCTAGCAAATTCTTTAATTCTATGAGTTCACGCCCCTTCTGGAACACGGCTTTCCTTTAATCTACCTCTAGCCCTACCATAAAGGCAAGGAAAGTAAAAGCTGCCATCTTGCTCCCTTAACTACCTCCATGGTTATTGGCTCACTTATTAGGGGTGGTTCCAGAAGAATGTTTTCTGGGTCTTTAAATTTTATTTATAAAATTTCAATAATTTATATCTCCTCTCCTGGGTTTTTTCCCTCTTTCCAATAGTATGTCATTCAAAAAAGCAGAATTGGCAAGAATTTCATATTTGGTTTCAATACACTTTCAAACACATAAAACATGCAACTAAACATACTGTTTGGAAATAAAACTTCTAGATGCTCAGCCAAGAGGGGCTTTCTCTCTTTTTAGGAGGGATAAAAGCTCCAAGTAGATGAAAGAAGATAAGGAAGAAGTAGGTTTCTACTCTAGAAGAATACAGAGAAAATACGGCTAGTCTCACTACAAGCCTGGGGATGGCAGATTGATGCTGTCTCTGTACTGTCTCTTCTAGACTGACTGTGTCCCTAGTGCCTGTATTATCTCCCTTAAGAAATTATAATCCCTTTAAAGGTCTATATCTTAGTCATTTTTATTTCTCTCTTAGCTAAGAAGACTAAACCACAGAATCTCAAGAGTTTAAAGGGACCATGCAGGCAATTTAATTCTAACCTATACCTGGAAAAAGGATCGCTTTTATAACATACTTAGTAAGTGGTAAGTCAGCTTTTGCATAAAGGCCTCCAGTGAGGAATAATATACTTACTATTCCAAGGTCCCCCCCCCCCCCCCTTTCCCCAAGCAACCTTTAGTAAGGTTGTAATTATTAGGGAGTTTTCCCTTAAATCAAGCCACAATTTACTTCTTTGCACCTTCCATCTACTGTTCCCACTTCTGTTCTCTGGATTTTCAAAACAAAATTAATCCTTCCATGAGATAGTTTTTCAAATATTTGAAGACAGAAACCCACATTCCCATTAATTATATTCCAGGCTAAACATCCCTGGTTTCTTCAACCTCTCTCCCTCTCTTAACTTCAGGCCTGCTCAGTCTGTTCTGCTTTTATAGCCAAGTCCCCAGAAGAATGTCGTCACTCCCTGCCTCCATATTCTTACCTCCCTCACTCACTTCTCAGCCCCTAGCAATCTGTTATCATTCAGCTGAAGCTGCACTCTCTGAAGTTACCAAGATCTCTCTCTTTTTTTCTTTTATGATTCTAGATCTGATTTCATTGGTGTGATTTTCTATGTGGAAACTCCCTTCACTAATACAGATCAGCAACACTTCCAAACCTATAAGACTTAAAGAGTTGCCTGGGATCCCTGAGAGGTTATAGCTAGTTCCCAATTAATGAATTCTCTGAAATGATCCCATTATTCAGCTGTGGACTGCCTAATTCCACTGGATTGAGCTGGAACCAATTATCATATTTTACACAATTAGAACTTTGAATGCTATAAATTTGAATACATGCAACAACTGTGGGGATTCATTATTTGCACTAATCAAGATACACTTACCCAAAGTCACACTGATGTCAGAGGCAGGTCTTAAAACTAGGACTTTCTGAATCTGAGGCT
The DNA here is from genome assembly GCA_028646515.1 of Pseudochirops corinnae. Taxonomy (NCBI): domain Eukaryota; kingdom Metazoa; phylum Chordata; class Mammalia; order Diprotodontia; family Pseudocheiridae; genus Pseudochirops; species Pseudochirops corinnae. Next base: position 233,463,996 of record CM053586.1, read on the forward strand.
AGCCCTTCCTCCACTAGATCCTACTTCCTTTAACTACCAATGATCTCTTAATGGCTAAGGTCAGTGTCTTTTTTTTTTTTTTAAGTCCTCACTCTGTATGACCTCCCTAGAGTATTTGCAACTGTTGACTCCATCCTCCTTCATATCTCTTCTCCCTGGATTTTTGTCACACTGCTCACTCTTGGTTCTCTTACTTCACTGGCAGTCCTCTCCAGTTTACTTTACTGGATCCTCATCTAGATACCATCCCCAACATGTAGGTCTATGCCAAGGTCCTATTCTGGGCTTTCTTCCCATCCTCCTCTGCACCTTCTCTTGGAAATCTCAACCAGTTACTATGGTGTGGCAGGGCCAGCAAAACTTTAACTGCTGTGATGATTTTCCTAATGTCTTGCTTGGTAATTTACTGGACTTTAAATGAATTAATATTGCTTGCTCCAGAAATTACACACATTTATACTTAGCTATATTAATAAGGAAGGTCTTTCTTCCTTGTTAACATCTTTGTGTACCTAAGTTTATTCCCCTCTCCCTATGGAATGTGAGTTAGCATTTCACATGTATAATCCCGAGAGAAAAAAATTATAAGCAAATGTAGGGGGACTCAATTCTTTACATGAGAGAATAATCCTTCTCCTGGCACTTGCCAATTATACCCATGAATATGGAAAGTGCTTTTTTGTTTTAACCCTAAAAACCCTTAAAAACCAACTGAGGTTTCCACTTTTTCCCAAAGACAATTCCATGAATAAAGCATCAGTGTGGGTCCAGAACTGGTACTTCCATGCCCCCCTTGTTAGAGAACTTGGAGCGAATAGTGGAACATTCAATCCTCATACTCTTAACCCCCCTTCAACAAATTGTTCTAGCCCTACTAGCCTATTTAATGGTTCCCCTGTAAATGTCATGCCTTTGCCCAGGCTGTTTTTCATGCCTGGAACACACTCCCTCCTTGCTTCCATCCCTTCAGAAGCTCAAGCTTCCTTCAAGGTGGAAATCAAGTGCCACCTCTTAAAGAAAACCTGTCTATCTTGATTTTCCCATTTGCTAGTACTTTCCTTTCACTAACCCCCAAATTACTTTGCTTTTACTTTTCTGTGTATGTCTTGTTTTCCCCTAACTGAATGTAAGCTTTCAGGGGAAAGGGATCATTTTTTATCTTTTTATTTCCAGTGCTTTGGACAAGACTCAGTCTTTAATAAGTGATTGTTGAATGAATTAATGAATCCCTGATTACTTCCTGTGGACACTCTCTAGCTTACTGATATTCTTCATAAAATATGGTGTTCAGGATGTAACATAATACTTCAGATGTGTTCTGGACAAGGCAGAGTACAGGGACTATCATTTCTCTGGCCCTGCTTCTAGATAAACCTCTCTTAATGCAGCCTAAGACCACATTAGCTTTCTAGGTTCACTTTGTGCAGTTTTCTGTCTCTAAAAATGCAATGAAAGAAGCCCATCAAGCCACTGTCCTACAGGGACAGAATATGTGATGTCATGTAGTGACATGGACACAAGTCCTCTGGAAAGTCCAGTTTCTTCACTAACCTGTCTGTCTCTTCTGTTAGGTACAGGGTTTCTTTGGTCCAAAGTATACTGCCATCATCTCCTTTATTTGGAATTAGCTTTTCTTCTAAAAGCCTTTGACCTAGAGCTAATTAATGAGATTTACTTAAGCAGAATAGTAAAAGATTATTGGAATACAGGCTGAAAAGACTGAGTTAATAACAATCTAATGCATTTAATACATTGTTTTTTAATTCTTCTGTCCCAGGAAGGCATTTCTTTTTCTTCCATTCAGTTCCTGGAAAATCAAACTGTCCTCTTTGAGCTCATTTTCCTGGTGGTCTTTTTTTTTTTTTTTTTTTAAGATGTAGGCAATATCAAAACATTGGAAGTATGAGAGTTTTGGACCATGTTCAAAGGGTCTTGTAGACAAATAAAGCACTTGTCACTCACTTGAGTATTAGTGACGCTTAATACAGCTAGGGCTGCCCCAAGCTTTGGCATCTCCTTCTTGAATGTTCCAGGCTGCAAACTCAACTCATTTCAGAAGATACAGAGCATGCTGTAGAATCCCTTCAGGTATCAGAAGCAGCAGCAGCACATGGGGCAAAGGCAACTTTACAATTTAATGACCTATACTTGAAGTTGTCCTGCCCTAAGACAACCAAAGACAACGGGGACTGGGAAAGCATTTCAATTTTAGTCTGTCCCAAGGACACAAAGCCCTCTCTTACTGTTCATTGATTTTTTGAGAACATAATTTAAGACCCAGTGACCTTCTTAGGCACAGTTAGTGCAGATGCAATAAGGTCTGATGAGATCACATTTGTGCATGGCAAGTCTACCTACTGGAGTTTCCCTCTCTCAGACAGATTATATCATGTGATATATCTTAGACTACACTAAGAAGACCACACCATAAAGGGCTCTCAGTCAAAGGCCAGATTTCTAAGTAGATAGAACTGGCAGCCACCTCCACAGTGTGATTTTGGGGAAGGTTTTTTTGGCATCTCCCCCAAAATGTCTTCTACAATGTCAACCATAGTCAAACAGAAAAGAAGACAGACTGAAAATACAAATGCCTTTGGGAGAGGGAACACCTCGACTTAAGTTCACACTAAGGTAAAATAACTGAGATTGACTCCTATCCTGAGAGCATATTTTGATAGGGTAGAACTAATATGTCTGAAAGATGGGGGTGAGACAAAGAGAAGAGAACAAAGAAGAGGCTGAGAATCTCAAAAATAAATTCCATGATCACAGTTTTATTCAGGCCCACCCTGATTTCACCTGTGAGATGGCTCTATTGCATAAGACTCTTAAGACAAGATCACAGGGAGTGGCTAGGTGGCACAGTGAATAGAGCACTGGCCCTGGAGTCAGGAGGGCCTAAGTTCAAATCCGGCTTCAGACATTTAACACTTACTAGCTGTGTGACCTTGGGCAAGTCACTTAACCCCAATTGTCCCGCCCTTTCCCCTTCAAAAAAGCAGAAAAAAAAAAAAAAGACAGGATCACAGTATCATAGAAAGGTCTTCAGGACAGTTCACTTACCATTTAATTTCAGATCATGGTAACTCAACCTGTTCTCATCAAACATTGAGGAAGAAGTACTTTGTTGCTTCAAGTGCTCTGTCATAACATAAAAGCAAAAAGATTCAAGGCAGCCTGCCTCTCCTGTGGCTGTTGCACTACTTTCTAGGAGACCAGGCACTGAGGAGAGATTCTCTAGTCAATCCATTCCATACAGCATCATCTATGTATGAAGCTCAGGACAAATATGGCCTTCTCTTACCCTGATACATTCCTCATCTTTTGACCTCTGGGTTCTCAGGGGAATGGATTTTCAATTCCTGAAGAACTGATTTCTAGACCACTAACTCAACTTGATATGTTACTTCTCATTCAGAAATTTGGCACAATTAGTTACTATAATAGTGAAGTGAATGAAGTAGGGCATCTGAGTAGTGATTGGGATTAAAGATGCACTACGAGAAGTGAATGGAATACAGATGGTCACAGGCCAACCCTGCAGGGGAGTCACCATGTGGCATGCATGACTAGACCTGGTTCGTGAAAAAACGCCCAACTACCATGAGGTAAAGCCCCCCAAAAGCATGAGGATCTACAAATATATGCTATGATCCAAGACCAAGGAAGAAATTTCACTATCTATATGACCAGTCTTATCAACTATACCTCTGTCCAACTCCTCACACCACTAGATCAGCAGCAGCCTTTTCAAAATAAGAAATGGTCTAGAGGGAGTCTGCAAGGATGCTATAACTGGAAATACAAATCTCACTATATCTGGTACTGCCACTTCAGTGCTCAACAATGGTATTATCTGTAGGAGAGGCTGTGCAGCTGAGCCCCATGGGTGTGAAGGCAGCAGGTGAGCTCTTTCCCCTGCTGAAGAGGAGGTCTTTGGCTAACAGGCCCACATCATACTCTGGATTCCATTTCCCTTACCTATTTCATCAAGGAGTTCCTGGGAAGGTGGAGGTAGTTCATCAATATATTCTGGTGAAAGAGAATCTGCTCCCTCTTAAAGATTAAAAAGAAAGGAGAATGGGAAAAAATGATTAATTTAATCTGTTGGTCTAAACAGAATGAGGAATAAGGTGAAATGATATTCCTGTTGGCACTGGTCTAGGCTTGGCAAACCTATATTCTATGATCTCCTTCAAAATGAATGGCCCAACAATGAAGTAACAAACAATAGAAAAAGAGCCTCTTTCTCAAGAAAGTCCAGCTGAGGCTCAGATAAACCATGTAGAAGTGGTTATTATACTCTAGAGCAGATACTTTTGAATTGTCAGGGTGTAGCAGAAGAGTGCTAAATGAGAGGCAAGAAACCTGGGTTTAAATACAGTTTCACACAACTATGGTTTATTGTCTTTGTGATCCAAGGAAAGTAATTTAACCTCCCAAATCCTCACTGTCCTCAGCAATAAAATGGGAATAATAATACACACACAACTTAATTTACAGGATTGTCATGAGGAAGGATTTTGTGTTGGGGTTGGGGGAAGTAGTGGGTGGGACTAGGCCTAGTATTTCATATAGTAAACTCCTACAAATGCAGATTAGCACCTTCTCTGCAAATGAGAGTCACTGGATATTGAAAGGTTAAATGCTGTGGAGGAAATGGACAAAACTTGAGTGCTAGGAACTTGGGGGAAACATCTTTCCAGAAATATTTGCCTTAGAGGTCAAAGAAAAGTGGCCTGTAGAGCTGTGTAAGGCAAATTGATCCCCATTTTAAAGGGAAGCCTCCACTATCTTAGGCCCCAGCCTGGCAAGAGGGTTGGATGAGACTGATTACTGGGAAACACTCTTACCCTAACAGACCTGATTTTGGGCAACCCCAAAGTTAAGAGTTCTCCTTATTATCCCCACTTATCTGACATTCTGTCCTTTTTACTCAGCCTCTCACACAAGTGGCTGAGCAGCCTCACCTGAAAGCTTCCTTTTGTTGTCTGTCCTAAAGCTGCTAAAATCCTCTGTGTCTGCATCTCCCTCTGCTCTGCTATCCACCTGGCAACTGCCCTTCAGCTAATGATAATTAACCTTTTTTTATCTTCTAGTCTTGCCTCTGGATTTACTGACCTCCAGTCCAACAGACCTGGGTGGGAGAAAGTCCTCTGCAAGAAGATCTCAGGATCTCTGGGCTGAGGAATTCTGCTTAAGGTTACCCAGCCAGTATATGTCAGAGGCAGGGCCTTAACCCAGGTCTTTCTGGCTCTGATGTTAGCTGTCTTCATTACATAAACTGCCTTTATAGAAATATGAGTTATTGTCATTCCCTCCTTAACAATGTTCCTCATGCTCTCATGTTCTAGGTGCCTCTCCCTCTTAGAAATTTAATCGTAGAGGTTCCAGGGGAAGAGAAAGGAACATTTGCTTTGAAATTAAGGTTGGATCTGAGGTTGGGGTTGCTAGAGAAGCAAACTAACATAAACTGACCAAGGGATCAGCAAGAACTAGCAAACACTTAACAGGTCATTGTCCTATGGGGCAGCTCCAATTTAAGCTGATTCACAACAATAATAAAAAAATTCCTGAAGGTCACAAAAGCCTCATCCTTCCCAGTAAACTTCTTTTTTCTCTTTTTTGGAGGGGACAGGAGGAGGCAGGGCAGTTGGGGTTAAGTGACTTGCCCAAGGTCACACGGCTAGTAAGTGTTAAGTGTCTGAGGGCAGATTTGAACTCAAGTCTTCCTGACTCCAGGGCTGGTGCTCTATTCACTGTGTCACCTAGCCGCCCTTCCTTCCCCCCTCCCCCCTCTCCCCATAAAATTCTAAGTAGCTTTACCAAATATTCCAATCTTTTAAATCAGAATATTGTTTTAAAGGATAGGCTTTGAGGACTCCCTTAGTATTCCTTAATACTTTGTCTTGCATTAGTCAGTCAACTAGCATGTGCCAAGCCCTGTGCTAGGCATTTCAAGTTGAAGCATAATACCTTTCTGGGGTCTGCTTTGCTGAGTGGCAGGAAGTAGCTTCCTAGATTCTGCTTTGGCTTTGGTGATGGAAGAACCAGGTCCACTGAATGTGGACAAACTACCCTGTAACTGATCAAAGAAACACAGCATTGGCTTCATGCATACTGAGCTAAATAAAACCCATGTAGGACACTTCCGAGATTTAAATCAAATTACCCCAAGTTGAACAGGACAACCTGGAAGCAGACCAGTCTGTCTTCCTTCTTCTCAAGGAGTAGCCTTCCCAATGCCAAAGGACCAAGGGTACGTTGGTGACAACACAGTGGCTTCCCATAGTTGTAAATTCCCACAATTCATCTTGTACATAAGTATAGCTTTGCCATCCAGCATTTTTAACTTGGCAAGTGCTATCCTTCCTCTTTAAATGTAAACAGCCTGATATTTCTTGTTAAAGAATGAATATATGCATACATATCTATAGACAGGCCCCAGTTTCCCTAACAATATAATCCTCGTGAAGCTCCTCCCTATCCCAATCAAGGTCAATACTCCTATACAGACTCCCAAGGGAAAGTTGCAAACTCTTCAGAGCAAAAGTTCCACCAAGGAGCAGCTTCTGGGTCAGCTCCTTTGATGAGGGAAAAAGTTATTTAGAAAAGAGAAGAAAAACACCTTAACATACTCTGCATGGTCTGTTCCATCCCTCCCCCCCCACCCCCCCACCATTTTCCCTTATATTCCCCTCTAAGATGCTGGGAAGATCTCTTAATGGTTCAAAATTATATGCAGCATTGATCTCTGGCTAAATGGAACAGCTTTTAATAGCATTCCAATTCCTAGGAATAACAGATTTCCAAATGCTGAGAGAAAAGAACGATGAGAAACTCACATTCCATGCTTGTCATGCCATCTAGCTTGTCACTGCCTTAAAATTACTAGGAAGAAGGAACCTGAAGCATAACTACAAGCATCTGAGAAGAGGATCATTTTTGATATAAAAAGGGAAAGCTGGTTTGATTCAGCAATACTGCTTCTAAGGCTGTATCCCAAATAGAACATAAAAATGGGAAAAGAACCTACTTGGACAAAAATATTTATAGCAGCTCTTTTTATGGTGGCCAAGAACTGGAAATTGAGGGGATGTCCATCAATTGGGGAACTGTTTAACAAATTGTGGTATATGAATATAATGGAATACTATTGTTCCCTAAGAAATGATGAGCAGGCAGACTTCAGAAAAACCTGGAAAGATTTATATAAACTGATGCTGAGTGAAGTGAACAGAACCAGGAGAACATTGTAAATAGTAACTGCCAGTCTGAGATGACAGATTTTGATAGACTTAGCCCTTCTCAGCAATGCAAGGACCTAAACACTTCCAAAGGACTCATGATGGAAAATACCATCCACATCCACAGAAAGAACTATGAAGTCTGAATGCAGAGAGAAGCAGACTATTTTCTCTTTTTGTTTTGTTTTTTCTTTGTCATGGTTTCTCTTATTCATAATAATTCTTTCATACAAAATGACTAATGTGAAAATATGTTTAATAGGAATGTATATGTAAAGCCTATATCAGATGACAGGCTATCTTGGGGAGGGAGATGGGAAGGAGGGGAAAATAATTTAAAACTTATAGAAGTAAATGTTGAAAACTAAAAATAAATTTTTTTTAAAAGGAAAAGCTAGTGAGCTTATCTTTGGTGCTAACACTTTCTCTGAGGTGCTTTGGCTCTCCCATCTGTAGTTCTGCCACCTTATCGTTGGGGCTGCACCCCCAAAAGCCACATGGGAGTTGACAATTCCTGCAAGACCTACCAAGGGTTTCTGAGCTGCCTAAACAGCTGGTGGAGGAAAGTTAAGTACTAGAAGAATCATTAACACTCCTATAACATCTCCAGCCATCTCTGAACTGCATAGAATACCCTTTAACAAACTTCATCAAACACAAGTTTGATGTCTGCAGCTTATTTCTTTTCTTTTTGTGTGTGGTAGTTAATTAAACACAAAATCACTCATTTAGAGAAAGAACAATTGTATATGTGGGCAGACAGAAAAACTAGATCAAAATTCCCCTTTTCAATTCTTTAGCATAGACCCCCAAAATAACCCTACCTAATTTGATTAATAAAATGAGGAATCAGAGGGCAGAGCCAAGATGGCAGAGGAAAAACAGGAATTCTGCAAGGATCCAGCTCCCACTACCTCCAGTACCTATAAAATATGACTCTATACAAATTTTAGAGCTGCAGAATCCACAAAGTGACAAACAGAAACAAATCTCCTGCTGAAGGCAGCCTGGCAGGCCGACAGGAAGGGTCTATTGCAGCAAGCTGGGAGCCAAACACAGTCTTGCATGAGCTGCCAGATCCTGGCCACAGGGCGGCCTGACCAATGGCAATGACTGGCTGCAGCAGACTTCAGGAGAGTGAATCACTGCCAGCTGTGGTGGTTTCCAGACTTCTCAACCGATAAACACCAAAGAGAAAGTAAAAAGTCAGTGGGGATCTCTGTTAGAACCAGGTGATGAAAGAGTTTTATCTGGCCCCTGCCCCCAGGGCCAGAGGTGGAGGAGGCCTGGCAGCAGCAGTTGCTGCCCTGGAGCTCCTGGCCTGCAGATCATAGGACCATTCAGAGGGTAACTGCTCTTCCTTGGATCTGGATCACAGTCTTGGGTGGTAGTCCTGGGGTGTATGGCAGTGTGCCACAGCTTGTGGTGTCTCTAGACAGGGCACCCTCCTCAGACCTTTGGTAATATTTGCGAAAACCTCAGTGATTTGGGAGATAGCTCTCTCCATTCCGGACACAGAGTTCTACTGCGGCAAAGAGTGCAAAAGCCAAGTAATTGGCTGGCAAGATGAGCAAGCAGAGGAAGCAAAATAAGAATACAGAATCCTTTTTTGGGGACAAAAAAGGATCAAAACATGAAATCAGAAGAAGACAACAAAGTCAAAACTCCTGCATCAAAAGCTTCCAAGAAAAAATATGAATTGGTTACAAGCCAAGGAGGCGCTCAAAAGGATTTTGAAAATCAAGTAAGAGAAGTGGAGGAAAAATCTGGAAGAGAAATGAGAATGATGCAAGAAAGTCATGAAAAGCAAGTCAACAGCCTGCTAAAGAGGATCCAAAAAAATACTGAAGAAAATATCACCTTAAAAAATAAGACTAACTCAAATGGCAAAAGAGGCCCAAAAAGCCAATGAGGAAAAGAATGTCTCAAAAAGTGGATTTGCCCAGATGGAAAAGGAATTTCAAAAACTCCCGGAAGAGAATAATTCCTTCAAAATTAGATTAGAGCAAATGGAAGTTAATGACTTTATGAGAAATCAAGATACTATTAAACAGATCCAAACAAATGAAAAAATAGAAGGCAATGTGAAATATCTCATTGGAAAAACCACTGACCTGGAAAAGAGATCCAGGAGAAACAATTTAAAAACTATTGGACTAACTGAAAGCAATGGTTAAAAACAAAAGGGCCTAGAAATCACTGTTCAAGAAATTCTCAAAGAAAATTGCCTCAATATTCTAGAACCAGAGGACAAAATAGAAATTGAAAGGATTCACTGATTGCCTCTTGAAAAAGATCCCCAAAAGAAAACTCCTAGGAATATCATAGCCAAATTCCAGAGTTCTCAGGTCATGGAGAAAATATTACAAAGTGGCAAGAAGAAATAATTTGAATATTGTGGAAACACAATCAGGATAGCACAAGATCTAGCAGCTTCTACACTAAGGGATCGAAGGGCTTGGAATATGACATTCTGGAGGTCAAAGGAGCTAGGATTAAAACGAAGAATCACCTATGCATCAAAACTGAGTATAATGCTTCAGGGGAAAATATGGTCATTCAATGAAATAAAGGACTTTCAAGCATTCTTAATGAAAAAACCAGAGCTGAACAGAAAATGTGACTTTCAAATACAAGAAACAAGAGAAGCATGAGAAGGTAAACAGGAAAAAGGAATCATAAGAAACTTATTAAAGTTGAACTATTTACATTTCTACATGGAAAAACGATAATTGTAACTCATGAGACTTTTCTCAGTTTGAGGATAGTTGAAGGAAATATATATTATATATGTATGTATAGGAGGGTGTATGTGTGTATAAATGCATATGTGAGTGTGTGTATGTGTGTGTACATGTATACATAGTGGGCAGAGGATGAGTTGAATAGGAAGGGATGATATCTAAAAAATAAAATTAAGAAGTGGGAGAGGAATATGAGAGGAGAAAAGAAGAGATAGACTAGGGTAAATTATCTTATATAAAAGAGGCAAGGTTATAATGGAGGGGAAGAGCAGGAAGGTGAAAGAGAATGGGTCAACTTTATTCTCACTGAATTTGGCTTAAGGAGGGAATAACATACACACTCATTTGGGTATCTTTCCCTACAGGAAAGTAGCAGGGAAGGGGATAAGAGGGGGGATGATAGAAGGGAGGGCAGATTGCGGGAGAGGGTAGTTAGAAGCACATATGTTTGAAAAGTGACAGGGTCAAAGTAGAAACTAGAATAAGTGGGGGGCAAGATAGGATGGTGGGAAATACTGTTAGTCTTTCACAATATAACTACTATGGAAACATTTTGTGTAACTACACATGTATAATCTATATTGAATTGCTTATCTTCCCAGTGGGAGTGGGTGAGGAGGGAAGAGGGAAAAGAATCTGGAAATCAAAGTTTTATAAACAAATGTTAAAAAAAAATTGTTTTTCACATGCAACTGGGAAATACAATATACAGATATTGGGGTACAGAAATCCATCTTGCCCTGCAAGAAAGTTGGGGGGGATGGGAAAGATATAAGAGAGAGCAGATTGGGGGAAGGGATTGCAATCTTGGGGTGGGGGGTAGGGGAAAGATGGGAAGAAAATGTGTAACTCAAAATCTTGTGGAAATGAATGGTGAAAACTAAAAATAAATTACAAAAAAAAAAAAACAGATAAAAAAATTAAATGAGGAATCAGTGCTGATTTCTGCAACAATACAGAAATAGGTACCCAGTGAAGTGATATGACAAAAGACTAAACTACCAATGTTGAGTATAAAATAAATGGCCTAGAATATAATTGGGAGATATGGTAGAATAAGATGTGAACTCTGCCCTCAACGAACTCAATTTATTGGGAGAAACCTAACTAGACCACATGAATTAACAGTGAATGACAGAAAAGAAATCTATATAACTGTAGTCCATCACTATCTGTGGCTTGTCTTTTGCCACTCTCTCCCCCCTCACTTCTGTCTCACATGGTGATGTGGTCCAGCCCTCCTACCTGTACAAAGAACCCCATTCCATTCTGTTTCTTACAACAGATTGGCCCCTCTATTATCTCCATTCTTTCACTTATTATTAATCTTTCCCTGTCTACTGGATCATTTGATACTGTCTACAAACGTGCCCATGCTTCCCCTATTCTCAAAAAACTGTCACTTAACCCCTCCATCCCTGCTACTTATCTCTTCTTTGTAGCTTTTCAAGCTAAACTCAAAGGGGCTGTCCACAATAGGTCCCTCTACTCTCCTTACTCTTTTCTTAAAGGCTTACAATCTGGTTTCCAACAGAAACTGCTCTCTCCACTTACTCAAGTTGCCAAATCCAATGGTTTTTTCTCAGTCCTCATTCTCCATGACCTCTTGCAGTCTTTGACATTGTTGATCACTCTCTCCTCCTTGATATTCTCTTTTCTCTAGGTTTTTGGGACACCACTCTCCCGATTTTCCTCCTATATATCTGACCACTCCTCTCCCTCCTAGGCTGGATTCTCTTTTAGATCACACCTTCGTTAACCACAGGTTTCCCTCAGGGTTTGGTTCTGGGTCCTCTCCCCTTCTCCCTCTATATTACTTCACTTGGTAATTTCATCAGCTCCCATGAATTTAATTACCACCTCTACACTAAGGATTCTCAAATCCATTTATCCTGACCCAAACTCTCTGATCTCCAACCCCACATCTCCAGTCCAAAAGATATCTGGTAGACATTTTAAATTTATCAAGTCTAAAATCATACTCATTAGCATTCCCCCTAATCCTCCTGTATTCCTGAAGAGGATAAGCAAACAACAACAACTAGGAAACTGAATTGCTTCCATTTGAATTGTCTTGGGAAGATTCTGAAGATCACCTGGCAGGAAAAGATACCAGACACTAGGGTCCTTACTCAACTAAACTGCCAAGCATTCAAACTCTGCTTCAGAGAGCACAACTCTGATGGGCTGGCCACGTTGTTCAAATGCAAAATGTACTTTTGCCAAAAAAGACTGTTTTATGGAGAACTCACACAGGACAAGCATTCACATAGTGGTCAGAAGTGATACAAGGACACTCTCAAGGTCTCTCTTAAGAACTTTGGAATTGACTGTGTGACATGGGAGACACTGGCACAGAATCTGCTCAGCACGGCATGCCCACGTCAGACAAGGTGCTGTGCTCTATGAGCAAAGTGGAATTGAAACAGCTCAAAGAAAATGCAGGATGCGCAAATTTGGAGAATCCCAAATGTTCACATGGACTATTTGTGCCCAACCTGTGTTAGAGCAGTCTGAACTCCTATTGATCTGATGTATCATAATCAGATACACTGAAATCTGATTTTAGCATAGTGATGTTATTTTGGTCCTCTTCAAAAACCAAGAGGATAATGTCATTCTCCCAGCCCTAGAAGTTATCCTGAGATTCTTCACTACCTCTCACCCTCCACCTACCCCAAGACCTGCTGATCTCACTTTTGTAAAATCTTGAGTATACACTCCCTTCTCTCTTCTGACACTGCCACTAGTCTAGTGAAGACTCTCATCACCTCACACCTGGATTACTGCAATAGCTTAGTGGGTCTGCCTGCTTCAAGTGCCTCCTCACTCCAATCTATTCTATAGCCACTAAAGTAATTTTCCTAAAACACATCTGAATATGTCACACACACCTTCCCCTGCCCTCCAATAAACTCTAGTGGCTCTCTATTGCCTCCAGAATAAATAAAAAACAAAATGCCCTTCATAACCTAGCCCCCTCCTTATCTTTCCAGTGTCTTTCTGTTTTTAAAATTTATTTATTATTAGTTTACAACATTCAGTTCCACAAGTTTTTGAGTTCCAAATTTTCTCCCCCACCTTTTGTTCCCCTCTCTCCCCCCATGGTGGCATGCAATCCAATATAAGTTCTACATATACCTTCACATTAATCATTAGTCAAGTTGTAAAGAATTATAACCAATGTAATGAATAACGAGGAAAAAAAAACAAAAAATGAAAAAGAGAGCAAGTAGTTTGCTTCAATCTGCATTCAGATTCCGTAATTTTTTCTCTGGCTGTGGACAGCCTTTTCCATTATGAGTCCTTTGGAGCTGTCTTATAACCCTTGCATTGATTGCTGAGGGGAGCTCAGTCTATCAGTCATCACAGATACAACGTGTCTGTAATTGTGTACAATGTTCTTCTGGTTCTGTTCCCTTCACTCAGCATCAGTTTATATAAGTCTCTCCAGGTTATTATGAAGTCTGTCTGCTCCTCATTTCTTACAGCACAATAGTACTGCATTACATTCATATACCACCACTTGTTCAGCCATTCCTCAATTGATGAGCATCTCCTTGATTTCCAATTCTTTGCCACCACAAAAAAAGCTGTTATAAATATTTTTGTACATACTGGTCCTCCTCCTACTTGTATGCTCTCTTTGGGGTACAGCCCTACAAATGGTATTGCTGGGTCATTTTTATAGCCCTTTGGGCATAGTTCCAAATTGCTCTCCAAAATGGTTGGATCAGTTCACAGCTCCACCAACAATATATTAGTGTTCCAATTTTCCCACATCCTCTCCAGCATTTATCATTTTCCTGTTTTGTCATGTTAGCAAATCTGACAGGTGAGATGTGGTACCTAAGAGTTGTTTTGATTTGCATTTTTCTAATCAATCTTTCCAGTGTTCTTATTTCCAGTCTACTTCACTCCCAGAAACATACTCCTATCTAGTGATACTGGCCTTTTGGTCATTTCCTGAACAAGATAATCCATCTATTTGGCTTTGGGTGTTTTCTCTAGCCAATGCTCATGCCTAGAATGTGCTCCTTTTTCATTTATAGCATAATGGCTTCCCTGGCTTCCTTTAAGTTCCAACTAAAATTTCACCTTCTACAGGAAGCCCTTCTCAAGCCCTCTTAATTCTATTGCCTTCTCCTTGTTAATTACTTCCTATTTATCTTGTATATAGTTTGCTTTGTGTATATTTGTTTGAATGTTGTCTCCCCCATTAGATTGTGAGCTCCTTGAGGCAGACTGCCTTTTGCCTTTTTTTTATATCCCCCAGAGCTTGGGGGGATATAGTGCCCCCTGGCACATAGTAGGCACCCAACAAATGTATACTGATTGACAGACCTTTCTTTCTGACTTGCAGCTGAAACCTTGTATATGTATATGTATTATCTCCCAGGAGAATGCGAGTAAGGCCTGTCTTCCTTTTCTATTAGGATTTCCAGAACGTAGGACAGTGCTTTGCACAGTGCTTCATTCATTCATTCATTTCCCTGAGGAAGAATGACTGGGAGAGGGTTGATTTATTAATGTTAATCTTACTTAAAGGCAAAACTTCTAATTCCTAACAGGAAAAAAAAGCATGGAGCTGGGTTGGACTTTGGCACAAGAATATACAAAAAATACACAATACTCCTACTTACATGGTCTGTCAATCCAAAAGAAGGCATTTCAGAAGGGAAGAAGTAATCAGTTCTCCTGCCCTTTTTACTGCTGGCTGTCGTGAATATATTTGACATTGTCCTAATGGACTCCTGGCTGTCCCAGCAAGAGGTTTCCTGGGCTTTAGGTTGGGATGGACTCCCTCCAGAACAGTCTTTATACAGAGTGAAGACAGATGAAGCAGCTCCTGCTATTGAAAAGGAGTCAGCAGAATTAGCAGAAGATCTCATAGGAGGTCATAATAGATCTAGAACCCTGGCTATGGTTCTTTTTGGTTTTGGAATTAAATATACCAGATAGTTTCCATTGTGTTTAGTAATGAGATCCATTAAGTGTGTAGTCTGGGGGCAGCTAGGTGGCGAAGTGAATAGAGCACCAGTCTGGAGTCAGGAGGACCTGAGTTCAAATCCAGCCTTAGCCACTTGACATATTAGCCATGTGACCTTGGGTAAGTCACTTAACCCCAACTGCCCTGCCCTCCCCCCTCCAAAAAGCAAAAAAAAAAAAAAAAAAAAAAAAGTGTGTAGTCTGAGCCCAAATATCACATTTTAAAACAAGAACAAAGTACCAGGGCCATCAGACTAAAGTAAAATCATCTGACGTACACTATGCTAGAAATGCAATATTTAGGAAATTTAAAAATGCATCTAATCCTAAATGCAATCACATCACTTTTTGCAAACTATGAAGAACCTGACATTTTCTCATCAAGCTAGGCAGGTTTCTACAATGGCATTTGTAAAACTTGCACTGGGAGCTTAATGACCTACTTCCTTTCCCAGAACACATTTCTTTTATTTACTATAATCTTTCCAAATGAATATTCAACTGTCAGAGACAAAATAGCAACTGAGCTTACTGGCCAGGTATGGTTAACTCTTGACTTTCCTTGGCTGGACTTCTTAGAGGAATCTGTCTTGTGGTTACCTGGGATGAGTGGAGTGCTAACACTGGTTGGTCCATGGCTTGTTCTAGGTGTTTTGCAGGGGATTTCCTTACAAGAGTTTCCTTGTTCCCAAGAAATACTGGACAATTCCTGAATATCTGTCAATGATCTAAAGAATTTAAAAGGAAACATTGAATTAGGAAAGGCTATTTAAAAAAAACAGTAGCAAACAAACCATCAAAAAACTCCTATGATTTTTCTGGAAATCTGAAAGTACATTCATTAACTTACTTATGATACTATTCACTGACACTTATATTGAGCCTAAATTTGCCTTTCTGTAACCTGCACCTACTGTTCCTGGTTCTGCTCTCTGGGATCAGCAGAACAAGTCTAATTGTCCTTCCATGTGACAATTCTTCCAATTCTTGATGACAGAGCTCCTATTCCTTTTGTCTTCCCTTCAATGGCCTCTTCCTTAGTTCAGGACATTACACTCTCTTAATGTAGCCTAAGATTACATTAGCCTTTTCTGAATGTCATATCATAGTTATAAAGTTGAGTTTTTAAAACCAAATGTAAGACTCTCCATTTATCCCTAATAAATTTCATCTAATTCTCTTTGAAGCCATCATACTAATCTGTTGATCCTTCTGCATCATGACTTTGTCACCCAAAGTGTTCCTTGTCCCTCCTGACCCTGTTGGCTCCGGAGAAAAGATGATACTGGAGGGACATGATAGTATGTGAGGGGCCATCACATGAAGGAGGGATCAAACATGTTCTGCTTGAGCCCAGAGGGTCAAATCAGAAACAATGGGAGGAAGGTGCAAAGTGACCAACTAAGGCTTGATATCAAGACAACACTTCTCGACAAAAAGGCTATCCAAAAGTGGGATGGACTGCCTTGAGAAGTGATAGGTCCAAGCAGAGGCTGGAGGATGTGAGTAAACTGTTGGAAGGAGAGGAAGGCAATCCTTACTTATGGGGAAGATTCTGAAATTCTGTGATTCTGACCTGATTGTCTTCTATACCTTTATTTATCTAAGTCATTAAGAGAAAGTGAGTTTCCCTACAATGTGAATTTCTCTAAAATACAGTTCAGCAAATCCCAACCCACTAACCTTCTTGTCTTCTCTATTTCTTCCCCTTTTTGACCTATACAGACATCTATATAGAGGTGGCATCTATATATTAATGGACAGAGTTTGAACCTGGACTTACTTCTTAGTGGTATGGTTTCCTCATCTGCAAAATGGGGATAATAATAGCACCTACTTCCTAGGGTTGCTGAGCATAAAAAAAAGATGATATTTGTACATCATTTTGCAAACCTTACAGTGTCTTATACATGCCAGCCATGATAATGACAGGATGATGATGTGGCCCCTGGGGCTTAGGGGTTCAGCCTGTGATCATACATGGGGCATGGTGACTGATAACAGTTTCCACATTAGGGACCATAGCAAGTAATCAGTCCACTTCCTAATAATACTTAGTAACTTCCCTTAGCATCCAAGGTAAAAGGAATCCAGAAGCAGAGACAGGAGTAACTCACAGTTCAGAATTACTAAGGGATTTTCTTACTGTAAGTCTGTTCCTTTCTCCTCTGCTCTTCAGGATGAAAAGTACCTCTGTTTTAAAGAGGAGTAACACCAAGAAAAGATTATTCAACACTCCTTTCCATTCTTATGCGTGCAATATCTAATGGGATAACTGAGATGATATCATTCAGAGGTGGAGAGACTATATAGGCCTTACAAGTAAGCAGAGTAGATAGCCACTTCTATGAAGGGTGAATTTAGGAACCTTGAACAAAAGCTTACTAAAAAACATCTGCCCCTTGGCCTCTCTCAGAAGCTGAAATGGTCACCATTAGGCCTTCATTACTTCTTGGTTAAACTCCTCCAACAATTATCTAATCGATTTCCCTGCCTCCCATCCCCTACACTCATTCCACTTGTTCCTATAAACTTCTATCAGAATTGTTTTCTTAACATAGGAAGCAGCTCTGAGGCCAGAAGCCAAAGCAGTTTTTTCTAAGGTCAGTCACTCCAACAAAGACCACTCCTTGGTGCAGATCTTGGTGTCTCTCTCTGAGAGGAAACTGGGAGGAAGAGACCTGGAGCCTTAAATGGCGACTGCCACTCTAGGAACACTATTTCTGGAGCCCCAGACAGGCTTCACTCCATTCCCTACTCTCTGACTACCTCTCTTCACAACCCCTCATAATTCAGTGGTTCTCAACCTTCCTAATGCTGCGACCCTTTAATACTCATATGTGGGCGTATCTACAGGTGGGCAGACCTGCCTAGAGATGGATAGGGGAGAGTTGTCTTGGTTTCTAAGACCATTGGAAATATGTGTTTTCCGATGGTCTTAGGTGACCTCTGTGACCCCTGTGAAAGGGTCGTTCAACTCCCAAAGGGGTCGCGACCCACAGGTTGAGAACCGCTGTACTGAATCACCAGTATATCCTTTCCTCTAACCAGTAACGGATGAAGTGTGTCATTCATTCACTATCCAGGTAATCTTCTGGACCAGACGGCCCCTCGTTGGCCACTACTCCCTCAGTTGTTTTCCCAATTACAATGTAAGCTCAAAAGAAAAAATTATTAATAATGTTGGATGGGTTGTGGGAAACAAGTACTCTAGTGCACTGTTGGTGAAGCTATGAATTCCAGACCTTCTGGAAAGCGGTTTGGAATCAGGCCCAGAAAGTTACTAAACTACTGTAATGGTAATGGAATTTGGAGATTCCCCTGTATTGGCTTGGTTTTTGGGTTGAGTGTTGAAACCCAGAGCTTGTGAATCCCACTTGTGGGAAGAACTTGTTGAAGTGAAGAGAGAGGGCTGAACTGGGAGGAGCTGTGAATTGGGAGAGAGGCCCAAGCCCAGAGAAGGCCAGAAGGACTTTGAGAGAGCAGTATCCAGTATCGTGGAGCCAGAGTTGCTGAGAGAAAGACTGCTGAGAACCCATTGGAGCTGCCCAGGACTTTTGAGAACTGCCACCCAGAGCTGCCAAGAACTGAGGAGGCATGGCTGTGATGTCAGTATTTTTTCTCTCTGTTTTGATGTTGTTTTGCCAGATTTACCTGCTGGTGAAGGACAGTGCTGCTATTGTAGAGGTTCTGAAACCTTGTGTTGGTTCAGAAGCCCTGAAGGAGGATTTTCCTGTATGTTTACAGAAATCCTGGAAGAGGGCCTTGCTGATGTTTTCAGGGGTTCTGAGACTGTTCTACAGGCAGAGAGTGACTTCATGAGGACATTGGCTATAGCTTTGTTGAGCCTTGTCTCCCTAGGAACTGAGGTTGCTGAGGGCTTGCCTTGAGTCAAGATGAAAAAAGGGCCTTTCCTTGGGTATTGAATGCTGAGATGGTATCTTAACTTTGTTATAGCTTAAGGGTGGATGGCCTTTTGTGCTCTCCTGCCCCTTTTGAGAAAGGGCTTGGTGTTAATGGATGTTATTGTAATTCAGTAGTGTCCAGGGATGGGAAACCTTTGGCCTTTTTGTGCTCTGTGATTGACTAAATGAATGTACTTTGTTTATGATTGGAAACTATTCTCCATTTGAGAAGAGACTAAATGAATGCACTACCCAGGAATGGGCTACTTTGACTACTGATCCAGGGGTGGGATACCTGGACCTTGGTACTTTGCAATTGAATTGAGATCTTACTTGGCAAATGAATGAGTTACACTGTATTTTGACTTTCTCTGTTCTGTGAATGTTTTGCTGAATAAATGGGGTTTGCTATGCTGGTAATCCAAACCTTGGAAGTTGCCTTTGCTTGGCATTACAACTATACATACCCTATAACCCATTTGTACCACTACGAGGCCTATACCCCAAAGAAATCAAAGAGGAAAAGGATCCATATGCACAAAGTTATTGATGGTAATTCTTTTTGAGGTAGCCAAAACCCAGAAACCAAGGAAATATTCTACTCTGGAATGTTGAAATAAATAGTTATATGTGAATGTAATAGAATATTCCTGTGCCAAAATAAATGATGAGGGGTGGCTAGGTGATGCAGTAAATAGAGCACTGGCCCTGGAGTCAGAAGGACCTGAATTCAAAACCAGCCTCTGACACTTAACACAAAAACTAGCCATCTTGAAGAGGTGCTGAATGGCCTATGTAATATATTTTGGGGTAACTTTATGATTTTGTAATTCAGTTTTGTGTTAAGTTGTAAAAGCCACATTTCTTAACTGTTTCTCCCCTTCCCCCAGCTGTACTATGTCTTTCCCTGCCCCAGCCTAGAGGTATTTCCTCTCAAACCATTAACTCTTCATTCAAGGTACTACTTCCTTTTGTCCTAGCAAACCAAACCCATCCACTTGCAAATCAGGATGGGTACATCTCATTACAGCCATATGTCTTAAAAACTGTGTTTCACTTCCTGCTCTTTGCAGATGGCCCTTTCTAGCCTTTTCTCATTCTAGCAAGCCATCTGCTCACTGCAGGGAGTCACACTTCCTGACTTTCTCTGACCTCCCCTCCCCCCTTGCCCCTTGCTAGCTTTTCCTAGCCAGGTTTCCTCACCCTACCCCTTTTTGTCCTGTGAATCAATAAACTTTTGTAAATCTGCCAAAAGACAGCTAAGCCTGTAATTCTTTTCAGACGCTAACCTGGAAAGGATTTCTCATTAGAAATCCCCCCAAAACCTATTCCTCATCAATCTGATCTTGGGCAAGTCACTTAACCCAACTGCCCTACAAAAAGCAAAAACAAAAACAAAAACAAACCCAACAAAATAAATGATGAAATAGACAGCTTTAGAGGAACACATATAACTGATACAGGGCAAAGTAAATAGAACTAGGATAACAACTTATACAATTACAACAACATTACAGAGAAAAAAAAAACTTTGCAAGGGTTTAGAACTCTGGGCAATGCAATGATAAACCAGAGTCCAAAAGAACAAAGATAAAACATTCTACTTCCTGACACAGATGATGAACACAATGCAGAGAGACATACGTTTCATGGCTGATGTGGGAATTTGTTTTGCTAGAATATGTAGTTAGTTGTTATTTTTAATTTGCTTAATGTGGAGAGGAGTGGAAAAGTCAGATAAATGAAAAGTTCTTGTGATTTGAAAAAAAATGTAGGGTACTTGAGAGCAAGTACTGTCTTTGCTTTTGTATTTGTATCCATGTTATGGGAATCTGAAGATCTTCCCTGCCCATAGGCCCTTTGATAGGCTTAAGTGGCTCTGAGAACCTTCCCTCATTTGAAAATATACTTTGCCCCCTAGTAGGCTGAATGTGGTCACAAGGAGCCTGTGGTGGGAGGCTTGCTCTTCAGGAACGCCCACGCCTTATTACTTTGTGATTGGGCAGGGCCTCAAGAGGGCTGTAACATTCTCTGATCCAGGAGAAGGCTATATATACCCTGATGTGAGTTTTTGCTTTGGGGCTCACTTTGGAAAGAGTTGTGTGATTTGGCCAGAGGAGACTCTGGGAAGCTGTTGAGCCCCCTAGCTTTGAAAACCCAGATGTTGGTGCTTCCCTCTCTGGTAACCAACTAGGTATGGATGTAATGGTCAGATGGCTGGAAGCCCATCTGCCAATTTGTTTCTTTGTCTGTTTGTAACTTCTGCTTGTAACTTGTGTTTGTATTCTCTGAAGTTCAGGGTGCTGACTGTTTCCCCTGAAGTAGGTAAATGATATATGTTTGATTAAAGTAAGATTGTTAACCCATTTTGAGTTGCTTTCCTTTAGAAAAGCAGATCTAAGAACCTGTGCTAGCAGCCATCCTGGGTATGCTAGGGTGTTTGCTGATACAATTCATAGCACTTAGCTGGGGATGTAGTGCTTAGGATGTAAAAACTGCTTAATAAAGGATTTTCATTCATTTACAGATCATTCCACTGCTCAAAAACCTTCTATGGGTTCCCCACTGCCCTCTGAATAAAGACTACACTTACTATCCTGACAATCAAGATCCTTTACAATTTGTTTTTAACCTACCTTTCCAACCTGATCTTGAAAAATCCTCTACATATTCACTGCTCCAGTCATAATGGATCATTTGGTGCTTCCTTAGAGTCTTATCTCAATGCCTTTGCCCAAGCCTTTCCCTATTCCCAGAATGCCCTCCATATACCTGTTAACATCCTGCCCATATTCAAAACCTAGCTCAAATAACATTTCTTTTATAAAGTCTTCCTTGATCCCCTCTAGAATGAAATGACCTGAGTATATTACATTTATGTAGTACTATAAAAATAAACAACCAACATACTAGTGTTTTTTGTATCATTTAATTATGTATATGACTTATTATTCCTACTGGATTAAACTTATCAGGGACAGGGGACAGTCATTTACGTTTGAATCTCCCTCAGTAGCCTATAGTGAGTATTACATATAAGATGGCTTAGTATCTGTAGAATGAATGAATGAACTAGGTTAAGCTATTATATCATTTGGCAGGGAAAAAAATATACTTGTTATGTAAACAGATAAGTAGATATTTGTTTATATAACACCAATTATGGAGAACAAAGCTGGGACCCTGAGGAAATGGGTTAAGTACTTTACTGTTATATAGCTTCAGAAGAATGGCAGAATGGAAGGTAAGAATTATCCTAGAGAAGTCCTATTGATACCACCATCTCCTGGGCCAAGTTTTGACTAAGTAGATGGTGGAATTTTGAACACAAGCACTTCATCAATGTGGGATACTACCATTAAAATGTTTTCTTTTAAATCTAAAAAAGCAACTAAGATATTAACAACTCAAACCTTATGGGTGAGAACTAAAGTTCTGTTACTCACTCAGACTTATTTCCAAGGATTTTTTCAATCACTTGAAACCCTTCTCCACCTGAAAGAAAAGGAAATGTATGTAGTCATTGGATTCTGTGAACATAAATTAATATTTTTTACATTTAATTCTTTTTTATTTTCAGATCCACATTTTCTACCTCTCATCTCCTCCTTCCCCTTTCATCTTTCATCATGAGTCTTCTAGAACTGTGGTTGGTCGTTGTGTTAATTAGGGTTCCTAAAGTCTTCCAGAGTTGATTGTCTTTACGATGCTGTTGTTATTGATGTGTATACAAAGGTGCACTAAAGGTTGAGTTGCTCATTCCCTCATTCCTAATGTCTCCCCTTATCCTGAAATACCACAAAACTTCCCCTTATCCTAAAATTCCTTGTCTCCTCCCATCCTGTGTCATAAAAATTCCCTTATCTCCATCTTGTGTCATTCATCATCCTCATCCAGTGTCCTTATCTTACAAGATTTATCTTGTCCCTAAATCTCCAACCCCCTCTAGAAATTTTAAAACTTACATCACCATGCCATTGGCTGTATAGCTTTCTGTCTATGTAAGTCTGGTCCTTGTCCTATATCAATGCCTTTGTTTAGCTTCCTGCTAAGTCTCTGGCCCACATGCTTTTGTTTTAATAAAGCTCCCTTTGGCTAAAGAGAAGGTCTGATTGAATTCTTTCAAAAAACTTGAACCAGCTCTCCCAACTCTGAACCTCAACAGTTATGATACATTCTCCCGGTTCTGCTCACTTCACTCTGTATCAGTTCATTCAAGTCTTCTCAGGATTCTCTGAAACCATCCCCTCCATCATTTCTTTTAGTATTCCATCACATTCACCTGTTTGGCATTCCCCAAGTGAGAGGCACTCAGTTTCCAACTCTTTGCTACCACAAAAAAAAGTTACTATAAGTAAGTTTTTTTGGTTATCTTCCTCTTTCTTTGTTGTTTTTAGGTTACAGACTTGGTAGTGGCACCATTGGGTCAAAGGCTATGTGCAAGTTAATACCTTTTTGGGCACAGTTCCAATTTGTTTTCCAGAATGGCTGGGGCAATTCACAGTTCTACCCATAGTATATGTATCTGTTTTCCCATACTCCCTGCAACATTTGACATTTTCCTGTCTGTCAACTTTGCCAATCTGATGGGTGTGAGGCATTATAATTTGCATTTCTCTAATTATTACTGATTTAGAGCACTTTTCATATGGCTATTTAGAGCTTGTATTTCTTCCTCTATAAACTGTCTATTCTTATCCCTTGAACCTTTATTAACTGGAGAATGGCTTTCTTCTTATCAGTTTGAATTTGCTTCTTATGTATTACATATTATGTATAGAAATGAGACCTTTATCAGGGAAACTTGCAGTATATGCCTAAATTGTATTATTCTGTGGAAAAATTCCTTGAGCCTGACCCTGGGATGATGAGTAATTCTAACAAGTACTTTAAGTGTTGAGTAGTTTTAAGTGTTGAATAGATTTGATCTGTCTCTGAGGTACTTTCTAGCTCTAAAATTCTAAGCCAAATACTACCCAGGCTAATGGAGGCATAGCACAGAGTAGCAGAAAGAACTTTGGATTTGGAGTCAAATAACCTGGGTGATAAAAGCTCTGGACTTCAATATACTCCTCTCTACAATGAGGGAAACAGATCAGAGGGTGTCTAAAGTTTCTTCCAAGTCAATTCTATGAAACTAATGAACGTTCCAGAAAAAGACTTTTGAAATCATTGATTTTTACACATGCAAGAACTAAAAACCAGAGAGAGAAAGTGACTTGCCTAAGGTTATGTAAATAATAAATATCAAAGCCAGGATATGAATTTAGGTACCTTCATTCCAAATCCAGCATTCTTTCTATTGAATCATGTGTTCATATAACTGTCAGATGTAAAAATAGTTCGGCTGGGTCCAAGTCTAACCCTCTTTTAATTATGCCATGCAGCAGCTGGAGGATCTAAGCAGCCCAAAGGTTTACTCTCCTCTTTGGTTATAACTTTGGTTATAACTACTTGAAACTAAAATTTTAGGATTTAGAGCCAGAAGTGGTTCTTTTCTGCCTACCCCACCCCAAATTTTACAGAGGAAGAAACTGAAGCACAGTACCTTTGTGACTCCTTGAAGTCACAAAGGAAGCAAACAGCAGAGACTGGATTTGAACCTGACCTGGAATCCAGTGCTTTCCCCAGTCATATGCTATACTGCACACTACTATGCAATTTCTCAGACAGAAGATTTTCAATTAGAAAGTCATTTAAAGTCAGACCATTCAAAGATATGTCAGCCAAAGCAAGTCATCATTTCTGATGCGTCTGTTTTTTCTGCTGTGCTATTTATACTAAGTATGGAGAAGGGAATGATCAATCAGATAGTAACTTCTCCCATTTTACACACTATAGTTTAATCTGATTTGGGCATGAATGTGTCCTGAGCAGCATTTAAAGAGCATTGGGAATGCTCCTCCTAAAATATCTCCCCTACCCAGGTAATTTTCAAAGTTTCACTTTGAATATTTCACTGTGGAATATTTATTCCTTTGGGCTCTCCTCCTTCAGAACTTATTTTAAAATCCAATTGTGGGGGAGGGGAGTTGTTTTTAAAAACTGGTTTACATGAATATATTTAATGAAATGGATGCCTTGAAAAGCTAGAGAATGAATGAAAACAAAATAGTAAAAAGAAATAAAGGAAGGAGCAGCTCTGGCCTTCTGTTTCTGCTTGCTAGTCCCCTTCGCCTTCCAATGAGCACAAACAAGTGGTGGGCTGTGAGAAGGCATGCAATTCAGGGCTAAGGGTCAAAATTTTTAAATGTCTCATTCAGGGATAGAGTGAAGGGAAACATGGGTGGAAGGAAAAGAGAACAGAGTCAGAAACCACATTTTACTTCCTGTTCAGGGTTACTGAAGCATGATCTTGGTTAGTTCTAAGGGTGAGCAAATAGAGATAGAAATATACACACATATATGAATATATATATTACATATATGTATATGTATATATTTTAGTGGGCAGAGTGTATGCCTTTGAAGGGTATTAACATGTAGTGTTTCAGAACTTGTATTAAAATCAATAATTCATGAATATGAAATAAGTTCCATGCTACAAGTTGCTGATTGCAGGGCAATTTGAAATTGATTTCAAATAAACTTTGGAAATGATGACTGACAAATTTAAATGTCTATGCCATGAACTGATGCCATTCTTTAATGAAGCATCAAGCAAAGACCAGTTTTGTTGAGATCTGACTGTTTGGGATCAGGGAACCAAACGTCTGGATATGTGGTTTTGCTCCTACTTCTCCTAATCTTCCATGTAGCCTTGGACGGGCCACTGAATCTCCCTGAGAGGAGGGTTGGACTAAATAATTCCTAAGTGTGACTTTCCCACCCAAAATCTCAGACATAGGAGTTGATAGAGGGCTGTGGTGTTGTGAAAAAAAGAACCACAAAACACTGTGCCTGGAGTTGGAGGATCTAGGATTCGATGACAGCTAGACCCCTGACTCACTATGTGACTGTGTGCCACCTAGAATTAGGGGACTGGACTTAGATCTTTGAAGTTCCTTCCTGCTCTGAATTCTATGAGCCTGAGATATTTATTTCAAAAATGCTAATTAAAAGTATGCTTTCTTTTCATGCAATCTGGATCATCCAGGTATGCTTGTCACTCTTCTAACCTCCCTTTCAGTTCTAACCTTCTAGGACTTTATACAGGAGGAAAGTAAGTGATTTCTGACCTGACCACATATTATCAGACTCTTGTTTTTGGACACCAAAGACTTCTTGTGTAATTTCCAAGTCATCTTCTTCATGACTTAAAGTCTGCAAAGGAAATAAGATTATTAAAAAACAGCAAAGATATGGCCCCTAACTCAACTAAGTCTAACCCAATTCAAGAAGTATTTATTTTTCAATCAATCAAGTATTTATTAAGCACTTGCTGTGTTCCAGGAATTGTGCCAGGCATTAGGACAAAGACAAAAATGGAACATTCTCTTCCTTTAAGGAGTTTGTATTCTATTTAGAGAGATCAGACATATATACACACACATATGTATAAGCAAAATATACTCAAATATGAAAACAGATCTGTGGACTTATGGATTTAGGCATTCTTGCCTTAATGCAAATTACAACCCATCCCTGTCAGCTATCCTGCTCAACTCCTGTCCAACTCTTATAATAAGTTTACCACAAGTCATCCACACAAAACCCTATGAAGTCTCTTGACATTGTGAGTATTAGTGGAACAGGTGGGATGTCCACTCTTATCCCTCACCCTTGTCATATAACTATCCTATCATTACCATCCTTATTATATGTATGATTATATGTATGCTTGCTTATATGCACCATATATTTCTCCATTGCCCTCATACAAAAGACATGTCAAGTGAACAAAGCATGCTTATTGTCTAGATTATGAAATGCATTTGGATGGCTATCTATCAGTATGTATACCTGGAACAGGCAGTATAGGGGAACAGAAAATTGGGACAGGAGTTCAATTGGAGGAAAAGATCGGGCTGAATTGCCTTTAGGAGATTGCAAAGCTCCTCTGATGATCTCCAGAATTCCCATGGAGGCAAAAGTTAAGCTTTTTAATAGCAACATTCTACCTTATGTTGCTGCATAGCAGTGAGATATGGAATATAAGTCTCCAAAGAATTAAAAATGGATTCAAAACAAACACAAGGCAATTTTTTCAAGGAAGGAGCTAATACCTGGAGGGATAAGGATGTAGAAAATATGCTTGAGTTAAGCTTTGAAGGAAATTAGGGATTCTAAGAGGTGAAGGTGATAAGGGAATGTATTCCAAGTTTGGAGACAACCTGTGCAAAGACAGAGAAGTGGAGGTTGGAGTGTCATCTTCAGGAGTGTCATCTTCAGGGAAGAGCAAGGAGGTTAGCTTGACAGAACCAGTGAGTGTATAATGATGAGTTCTACATAAAAGTTAGAAATTAGTTGGGTCCAATTTGTGAAGTGTACTAAATAACAAGGATGAAATGATCTAGAGGTATGAAGGAACTAATGGAGTTTAGTAAATAAAAGAGTCAGCCCTTGCTTTAGGAAAATCACTTTGGCAATAATTGTGCAGAGAATGTATTAAGGAGAGGAGAAACTGAGGATCACTTGAGGGAGAGAGATCAATTAGAAGACTATTGCAACAATCCTGGCAAAAAGTGATGAGGGCCTGAATGAGGGTGGGGTGATGGGGTAAAAAAAAGAGAAAGGGATGGAAGTAGAACAGACCAGTGATGATAGACGGTGATGGAGTGTGAGGAGTTGGGTATGGCTTGAGGTAGTGAACCTGGGCACCTGGATTAAGCATCTATCATTCAGTTATAAGGTAACCAACAAGCATCAATTTATTAGGTGCCCACTGGGTTGAAGGCGCTGAAATAGACCAAGAATATAAACACAAAATGTAAAACTCCAGCTCTTAAGGAGCTACATTTAGGGGTTGGGATGTAACATAGCTAGAGAAAGGAGGGAGCACGAATGATGAGAGGAATAAAGAAATATTTCCCATAAAAGATAGAACCTTGAACCCATATAAGATAGGAACACTTTAAGAGCATGTTAAGCTGAATACAGCTGCTTGAGTTTCTTTCAAATAGTGATATTTCTTCCTAAGGTAATTCCATCTTATATATGAAAAGAATACACTAGCTTTTAAAAGAAATTAATGTTTGATGGATCCATAATGTTAAAGTTAGTTATTTTTAAAAAATTAATACTGTATTCAACATTTCCCTCTTCCCAAGACATGTATACACTCTTTCCCTTCCTTCCTCATCTTCCACAGTATTTTCTTATGCATGAAGTGAAAAGTGGGGAGGGATATATCAGGGACACATGACTAACAGTCAAAGCTGCTGAAGGCTTCTTTAAAAAAGATGAAGAAACATCAAATATTCCTTCCTTATTCTCAAAGTAGAACAAATGTTAGTCAGTCCATAGCCCTGCCTTAAGTTTTCCAGAGCTCAAAAGAAGAGGCTTCCTGTCCACACTTCTGGGTTGACAGGATGTAGATTACTTGAATAATTCCTCCATTCTTCTTTACTAGTGAGCTAGAGCAGGGAGGGTAGGAATGAGCAAAGGAGGAACTATGCAAATAAATTTGCAAAATTTACTGAGCAGGGGGGGCGGAGCCAAGATGGCGGCATAGCAGCAGCAATATATCGCAGCTCTCACATAGCCACCCCAAAAAACCCATGGAATAGGACTCTGAACCAACCTAGAACTTCAAAACGCACACAGATACTTCCCACTAAAGTCAGCTCGGCTACGCGGAACCATATCAGCACTGCGAACCGAAACCAGCCTGGCCTGAAGCCGTGGCTGTGGAGGTGCAGAGAAAGCTCTCAAAAGCTCTCAGGTGAGCAGAGGATTAGCACCAGCTGCAAGGAGGGGGGATTAGCACCAGCTGCGCCAGTGGGGATTGTGAAAGAGGGAGATAAGCATCCGG
>CM053586.1:233493293-233513358 GCA_028646515.1 Pseudochirops corinnae
GGAAAATCATAGACCAATTTACCTCATGAATATAGATGAAAAATTTTAAATAAAATATTAGCAAGAAGCCCACAGCAAATCATCACAAGAATAATATATTTTATTGATCAGGTAGGATTTATTCCAGGAATGCAAGGGTGGTTCAATATCAGGAAAACTATCAGTATAATTGATCACATCAACAACAAAACTAACAGAAACCATATGATTATCTTAATAGATGCAGAAAAGGCTTTTAACAAAATACAATACCCATTCCTATTAAAAAACACTAGAAAGTATAGGAATAAATGGAGTCTTCCCTAAAATAATAAGTAGCATCTATCTAAAACCATCAGCAAATATTATATGTAATGGGGATAAGCTAGAAGCTTTCCAATAAGATCAGGGTTGAAACAAGGATGTCCACTACCACCCTTCTTATTCAATCTGCTACTAGAAATGTTAGCAATAGCAATAAGAGAAGAAAAAGAAACTGAAGGAATCAAATTAGGCAAAGGAGAGAGTAAGCTATCATTCTTTGCTGATGATATGATGATATACTTAGAGAATCCTAGAGAATCAAGTAAAAAAACTACTTGAGATAAATAAATTTGGCAAAGTTGCATGTTATAAAACAGACCCACATAAATCCTCAACATTCCTATATATTTCTAATGAAATACAACAGCAAGAGATAGAAAGAGAAATTCCATTTAAAGTTACTGTAGACATTATAAAATATTTGGGAATCTACCTGTCAAAACAAACCCAGGACCTACATGAACACAACTACAAAACACTTTCCACACAAATAAATTCAGATCTCATCAATTGGAAAAACATCAGCTGCTTGTGGCTGGGTGGAGCTAATGTAGTAAAAATGACAATTTTATCTAAATTAAATTATATATTTAGTGCCATACCAATTAATCTACCAAAAAATTACTTTTTGCTAAAAAAAAAATAGTAACAAAATTCATTTGGAAGAACAAGAGGTCCAGAATATCAAGGTAATTAATGAAAAGAAATGCTACGGAAGGTGGCCTAGCCATACCAGATTTTAATCTGTATTATAAAGCAGCAGTCATCAAAACTACTTGGTACTGGCTGAGGAATAGAATAGTTGATCAATGGAATAGATTGGGTACGTGAGACTCAGTAGCCAATGACTATAGTAATCCACTGTTTGATAAACCCAAAGACCCCAGTTTTGGGGATAAGAATGTACTTTTTGACAAAAACTGCTGGGAAAACTGGAATACAGTATGGCAGAAACTGGGCATAGATCAATATCTGACATCATACACCAGCAGTTCTCAACCTGTGTCGTTACCCCTTTGGGGGTCAAATGACCCTTTCACAGGAGTCACCTAAGACCATTGGAAAACACATTTCCGATGGTCTTAGGAACCAAGACACTGCTCCTCTATCCATCTCCAGGTGGATCTACCCACATGCAGATACGCCCACATATGAGTATTAAAGGGTCACAGCATTAGGAAGGTTGAGAACCACTGCCATACACCAAAATAAAGTCAAAATGGGTACATGATCTAGGTTTAAAAGCCAATACTGTAAGCAATCTGGGAGAACAAGGGATAGTTTACCTGTCAAATCTTTGGAGAGGGGAAGATTTCATGACAAAACAAGAGTTAGCATTATAAAACGCAAAATGGATAATTTTAATTATATTACATTGAAAAGCTTCTGTACAAAAAAAGCCAATGTTACCAAGATTAAAAGGGAAGTGAAAAATTGGGAAAGCATTTTTACAATCAGTGTCTCTGATAAAGGCCTCATTTCTAAAATATACAAAGAAGTAAGTCAAATCTATATGATTGCAAGCCACTCCCCAGTTGATAAGTGGTCAAAGGATATGAACAGGCAGTTTTCAGAAGATGAAATTAAAGATATCTATAAGTGTATGAAAAAATGTTCCAAATCACTAGTGATTAGAGAAATGCAAATCAAAACAACTCTGAGGTACCACATCTCACTGGCCAGACTCACTAAGATGACAAAACAGGAAAATGATAAATGCTGGAGAGGATGTGGAAAAATTGGAACACTAATGCATTGTTGGTGGAGCTGTGAACTGATCCAGCCATTCTGGAGAACAATCTGGAAATATGCCCAAAGGGCTATAAATAAGTATGTGCCCTTTGACCCAGCAATACCACTTCTAGGGTTATATCCCAAAGAGATCAGAGAAATGGAAAGAGGACCCATATGCACAAAAATATTTGTAGCAGCTCTTTTTGTGGTAGCAAAGAATTGGAAATCTAGGGGATGCCCATCAGTTGGGTATATGAATGTAATGGAATACTACTGTGCTATAAGAAATGAGGAGCAGGCAGACTTCATAATAACCTGGAGAGACTTATATAAACTAATGCTGAGCGAGAAGAGCAGAACCAGGAGAAATTTGTACACAATCACAGACACAACGAATGTGTGACAACTAACTTCAATAGACTGGGCTCCTCTCAGCAATGTAAAGTTATAAGACAACTCCAAAAGACTCATGATGGAAAGGGATATCCACATCCAGAGAAAGAGATGTGGAGTCTGAATTCAGATTGAAACAAACTACTTGCTGTATTTCTCTTTCTTGTTTTGTTTTGTTTTGTTTCCTCTTTCCCACCGATTATTCCATCAATTATAATCCTTCTTTACAACCTGAAGATATTTGTAGATCCTGTATTCGAGTACATGCCGCCATGATGGGGGGGGGGGGACAGGGAGAAAATCTGAAACTCAGAGGACTGTGGAGCTGAATGTAGTAAACTAAAAGTAAATAAACCAGTTTAATTAAAAAATAAAGTCTGGTCAATGCTCAGATTCATTCTGACCCACTTGTCAATACAAGTGTCACCATAGTGCAGATTTTTAAAATCTAAAATCTAAAATCTAAAATCTGCTACAGCCAGACTGGTGTTTTAATAAACCTTGTCTTTGGCTGAAAGAAGGCTTGGGTCAAATTCATTCGAGGCAGGAGCTGTGTCACTTGCCCTTGAATTTCCAGGTCTGAAGACCTCAACAGTAACAAGACCCTTAGACCTCAGCAGTAACATTTGTAGGAATCTTGAACAAAGGAAGGTCACAATATAATAAAATACAGTTTGAAATTAATATTCTTTTCATCTATAAGAAGAAAAAAAAAATCACTTCATCTTCTAGAACAGTGGTTCTCAACCTTCCTAATGCCCATGACCCTTTAATATTCGTATGTGGGTGTATCTGCATGTGGGCGGACTCGCCTGGAGATGGATAGAGGAGCGGTGTCTTGGTTCCTAAGACCATCAGAAATGTGTGTTTTCCGATGGTCTTAGGCGACCCCTGTGAAAGGGTCATTCGACCCACAAAGGGGTTGCGGCCCATAGGTTGAGAACCGCTGTTCTAGAAATACTCAGTTCCTTCATTAACTTATTGCCAAAATACTCCAGGTATTCTGGAGTAATAAAAAGGACCTGTGGTCAATACCCTATTCTCTTCAGAAGCAAGAATTGAAGGCCCTGTCTTTACTGCCATAACTCTCCACTTCTGGGGACAAGAAAAGCAAATTCTCTTAACTAGACAAAAGGTATTATTCTAAGTTTGATTACTTAATTTAAAAATTGGTTTTTGCCCGTTATCTATCTTAAATCTATTTGGGGGAGTTTTTGCTTTTGTTCTTTTACACACATTCTAAGAGAAAGGAGTTAGACCTAAAGCAAGGCAGAAAGATCTGGAAAGAATTATAGACTGGAGAAATATTTATTTTTTAATACTTTCAGATAAATAACAAAAAAAAAAAGGTTTTCTAATATACTTCCACATCCAGCAGGTCTCTGTAGAAAAGGTGGGATTTGAACTGGATAAAGTGGATAAAGCCTCTGTTAATCCTGAAGCTTTGTGGTTCTGACTCCTGGGGGAGGAGGGGAAGGGATAAAGAAGGGAAAGACAGAAATATTTGAGGGAGGCAGGGTAGTCATGACAGATAATTATTTAGTCATGAAGTGTGTCTTCTGTACTTCTGTGCTCTAGTCAGGATAGAGATGCCCACAAGGACCTGACTCGTGTTCCCATCCCAGCTTTATTATACAGTTGGTCTGCTCCAGAGGTAATCTTGCAGAAGGCTGCTACAGTCAAATCAGACATCTACAGCTTTTGTATCATCGTACAAGAAATCTTAACAGGTAAATCAAGGAGGAAATTAATAGATTATTAGATACAAATCATCCGTAGTACTCCTATTTTCCTTCAGATTTGTTAAAAACAGAACCTGAAAAAAGTTCATATTAAAAAAAGGAAAATGATTTAATTTTTGAAAAACAAATGTTTGTTTTGTGAAGATGAAAGGTTACCCGTAAAGTTTTATCTTTCCCTGTATGAATGAAGAAAGTTCATCTCTGTGTCTATCAATGGTTATTTTTTATTTTTAAAAAAATTAATTAATTTGGATGCATTTTATCTTTATGTAGCAAATATTTCTTAAGCAACACACCCAGATAATTCCACTAACCACCCCAAATACATTCTCCAAAAATATTTAAGCAAATGGGACTGATATTATGTATTACCTTCACTTTTGTAATTTACCAGTAGTTAATAGGAAAGTAGGAAGTATGATTAGGGTAGCTGTTGATAGTTGAATTAACCTAAGTTATATTGCCTTTTCCTCTTGTTTTTATTTACATTGTTGTAGTCATTTAGTCTTTTTTTTCTTTTGGTTCTATTTTCTACACACACACACACACACACACACACACAGACACACACACACACACACACCCTCCCCCCATTTTTTTTGCTCAGCAAGCATTTCTGTCTTTAATTGGCAATAATAGAACTGCAGTTGAGCTTGCAAGTAAAGCAAACAATTGCCAATTCCAGTTTCCCTAATGAAGAATTATTTGACTCAGAACAGACACTAAGTCAGAAATGAAAAATGAATGAAAATTTAACCAATAAGAAACTGTGTTTAAAACCAGAATCAAATTACAATTGTTCAAAAATCTTAAATTCATTTTAATTCCTATAATTCATTTTCCTGTTATGTGGAAATATGCGTTCAGTTTTCTACAAGGCACAGGCTTGGATTAATAAGGTAGAAAGTTCTTGTCTGTATCATTTGACACAAGTCCTCCCACATTTTTTCTGTATTTTTTATAGGTTTCTTTCTTTCCATTCATCCATTATCCCTCTCCCAGGCATGTTATTCTCATGGCTATAGTTCATAGAATTATGGAGAGAGAGAATGTTAGAGCTAGAAGGGGACCTTCAAGACTTTGTAGGTCCACCTTCTTATTCTGATTTTTATATTATACATGATTTTTATTGTTATAAACAACAAATACTAGGAAACAAATAAATAAAATAAATAAATAAAATAAAACTCTAAAATGTAAAGCTTTTTTACATTTTGACTAAGGAAAAGAATATTAAAACAAATTTTAATAAAATAAGAATAAACAATATATTTATCCTACGTGTAATTCTGAATCCACCCATGTACTTTTAAAAATCTATTACCTTTGTTTTTGTTTTTAATCAATGTGTATGCTTTTCTTATTCTACTGTTTTGGCTTTTCATCAGTTTATACAAGTTTTTGTACATTCTTTGAATTCCTTATTTTCTTTTTTAGCAACACCAAAATATTACATTACATGAATATACCATAATTTACTCAGTTATTCCCTTTGTTTTTGAACAAATAGGTTGCTCAGTATATATTGTAAATAAAACAGCTATGAATATAAAGCCTTCAAATGCAGGGACTAGACCCAGCATGGTCTCTGATACATAGAAGCCACTGAACAAATGCTGCAGGAATTGAATACTTTTTGAGAGATAGGTCTCTTTTTCCCTTTCTTGATATCTTTAGGGGTAGACCTTCAGTAATTAGATCACAGGATCAGAGGATAAGATCAGTTTTGTGACTTTTATTATTTATTATGTGACTTACTGCTAAAGGTCTTTATAAGAAGTTTCCACCAAAGTACAGTTCTACAAACAATATAAAAGTCTCTATCTACTTCCCCATCGCACAACCAGTACTGAATTTTATTTTATTTTATGTTTTTGCCAACTTAATGATCAAAAGACATTATCTTAAGTTTGTTTTGATTTGCATTTTTCTGAGTATTAGAGAATTTGAGAAGCATTTCTTGTGAACAGGTGAAGGGATTGATGTCTAAAAAGGTGATATGAGTTGCCACAGTGATACAACTTCATTTTATTAATTTCTCTGTGGTTAATTCCCTTATGCAATATTTTTCTTCCAGATACCCTACCCTGGAATGGTCTAGAAGGCTCAGTTGTTAAGGAAGCTATAATTTTGGGGAATCATTTAGAGACAGATGCCAGACTTCCAAAAACTTACTATGATATTGTTAAGACAGGCATACAGGTCAAACAAAAAGACCGGACTATGAACCTTCAAGATATTCGATATATTCTAAAGAATGACTTAAAGGTAACACATTGTGATTTAGATGGACATTTTTGAGATTTTGTTTGTTTCCTTAAATATCAATATTCACATTACCCCTATCTAAAATTCATTCTACTTAAAAATATTAACGGGGCCCTATTTGTTATATCTTAGAATTATGCAATCTCAGAGTGGGAGGACACTTTTTAAAACAAACCATACTCAAACAGAAATTTCCTGTAAAATGCCCCAACAAGTGGTTGTCATGCATTCTGTTTAAGCTCTCCCATGATGAGGCTTGTCCCTCACATTTATGTGACAGCTGATACATTCTTGAAAATATATCTCTGTTATAGGATTTAATTGAGACCCAGAGAACTCATCCAGTTGAAAACACAGATGTTCAGAAATATAAAAAGCATCATGACATAAATATTTACTTTGGCATGACATCAGAAAATAAGAGAGAGGCCCTTGATTTAGAAGTCCGGGAGCTAAAGGAAACAGGTAAGGCACAAGCTTACAGGGATTGAATATGCCCTATCCTAACAGGTGCCTGCTTGATGAGAATTAATCTCAGATTGGGAACTCCTTAAAGAGAAAAACTCTCTTTTGCCTTCTTTGTATCCCCAGTGCTTAGTGTAGTGCCTGGCAGAGAGTAGATGCTTAATAAACATTTACTGACTGACTGATGAAAGATTCATAATTTGGAAAATTATTTGTTCAGATAAAAGTTAAGATCCTAATAGCTCTATTAAACTTTTTGGACAAACACAACTAGTGCAGATAATGAATTCTGTGAAGGCGCATGTTTTTTAATTTGCATAATTTAGTTATAATTATGTAAAATATTCAACCTAACCCAATGGAAATATATAGTGTAGAGTGAATTAAACACACTAAATGAGACACTCAAGGACATCCATTTAGTCCCTACCCTGACTTGGAAGAGGTCATGTAACTTCTCCTAGCCCTTTTTCTCCAATCTATCTTATTTGATTCTATGAATATTTTACCTATTAGGAGGTGGGTAACATGTTTAAATGATAATTCATCCTCTGGAATCATATTGATCATTATGCTGATCAGAGGTCCTAAGCATTTTGGAGTTGTATTGTTGTTATCATATAAATCATTCTCCTGGTTGTGTTCACTTTGCTCTGTATCAGTTCAAACAAATTTTCCCAGGTTTCTCTGAAACCTTCTGTCATCATTTTGTACAGCACACTAGTATTTTATCACTTTTATGCACCATAACTATTTCGACTATTCCCCAATTAATGAACATCATCCCAGTTTCTAGTTTTTTGCCACCATAAAAAGAGCTACATATTAATATCTTTGTATGTCATTAAACTTGCTTAGGACTAATCTCTCAACTTATCCTCCCTTTCATTCCCCCTTCACCTTCTCTCCTCTGTCCCTACTGAGTGAAATAATTTCTGTACCCTATGTGTGTTTCTTGTTCCCTCCTCTGACAACAATTCAGATGAGGATCTGTCATCAGTCAGCAAACATAGTTACTAAGTGTCTGCTATGTGCCAGGCACTGTGCCAGTCAGTTGGGGGTGACAAAAAGGAGTTCACAATCTAATGGGGGAAACAAGCAAACAAACATATACAGACAAGCCATGTGCAGAAAAGATAGGAAATAATTAACAGAGGGGAGGCACCAGAATCAGGAGGGATTGGGAAAGGCTTCCTATAGAAGATGGAATATTAGTTGGGACTTGAAAGAAACCAGTAAGCAGAAATGAGGAGGGAGAGGATTCTAGACTTGGGGGACAGCCAGAGGCAATGTCCAGAGGCCAGTTTCATTGGATCCTAGTGTGTGGTTGGGAGTAAATTGTAAAAAGACTAGAAATGTAGGAGAGGGTTAGATTACGAAGGGGCTTGATGCCAAATGGAATTTTATGTTTGATCTTAGATGTGATAGGTAATGGGGAGCCACTGGAATTTACTGAGTAGGGGTGATGGCATAGATCTGTACTTTGGGAAGGTCATTTTGGTGGCTAAATGGAGGATGGACTGGAGTGGGGAGAAGTTTGAGGCAGACAGACCCACACGCAGGCTACTGCAATGATCCAGGTGTGAGGTGATAAGAGTCTGCAGCAAAGGGGTGGCTGTATCCG
This sequence comes from Pseudochirops corinnae, assembly GCA_028646515.1. Classification (NCBI taxonomy): domain Eukaryota; kingdom Metazoa; phylum Chordata; class Mammalia; order Diprotodontia; family Pseudocheiridae; genus Pseudochirops; species Pseudochirops corinnae. Next base: position 233,501,823 of record CM053586.1, read on the forward strand.
AGAGAAGGGGGGGTGAACACCACAAGTATTGCACAAGTGAAATTGACAGGCCTTGGCAACAGACTGGATATGGGGGAGGGGAGAAGGATTGAGGAATCCAGGATCACTCATAGGTTGCCAGGTTGGAAAATTTGAGAGGAGGATGTTATCCTCTGTAGTGATGGGGAAGGTAGGAAGAGGAGAGGGTTTAGGGGGAAAAGATATTGTTAGACATGTTGAGTTTGATAGCTAAAGGACATTCAGTAGATATCTGAAAAGCAACTAGAGATGTGAGACCGGAGGTCAACCAAGAGTCACTGGCTCTTAACACTCTTTCTTCCTTTTTTGTGTAGAATTCTACTTGTACGTCCCAATTATGTGAGATAATTTTCCCTAACCTTCCTCTTCCTTTCCCCTTCTAGTATATTCTCTTTCCACTGCTTTTCCATTCCTCTTTTGAGATCATCAAGACATAACAGAACCATTCCTAAACCTGTCCAATTATAGTCTCTGTGTGACCCCTAATGACGAGAGAGTTCAGAGGGGACAGGTGCCATTTCCCCATATTTGAATGTTAGCACTTTATTCTTATTTAGTCCAATATCATTGTTTATTCATGTTTACATTTTCGTGTTTCTTTTGACTCCTTTGTACTTCAAAATTTCTCTGAACTCTGGTCTTCGCATCAAGGATGCTTGAAAGTCCTCAATTTTAATAAAAAGCCATTTTTCCCCTATAAGGGGATAATCACTTTTGATAGATAAATTATTCTTGATTATAAGCCAATATTTTTTGGTATAGGGTATTCTGAATGCCCTCTTCCTTTATGGTGATGGCTGCTAAATCATATGTGATTCTGAGTATCATTCCTTAGTATTTGAATTCATTCTTTCTAATTGCATGTAGTATTTTTTTCTTTGACCTGGAAACTCTGAATTTGAACTATAATGTTCTTGGGAGTTTTCATTTTAGGGTTAATTTTTTTTTTCAAGAAGCAATTCATAGATACTTTCTCTTTCCATTTTGCTCAGGTTCTAAAGGATATGGACAATTTTGTTTTAAGATTTCTTTTAATGTGATGTCTAGAGTCTTTTCATGGGCTTAAGATTGTTGACTGATTCTTAAGGGTTTGGTTTTTTTTTTTTCCTCAATCTGTTTTTGCTGTGAGACACCACATATTTTCTTCAATTTTTTTCTCCTTTAATTTTGTTCTAATATTTCTTGTCTTATGGAGTCATTGGCTTCTATTTGGTCTATTCTAATTTTCTGGGAGTTTATTGCTAAGATTTTGTGCCATGCTGATAATTTCCTTTCCAATTCTTCCATAATTCTCATTTCCTTTCCTCTTTTTTCCTCTAGCACTCTCATTTCATCTATAAAAATATTTAAACTCTTTAAAATTTGTTTCATCTCTTTCAAGAATTCTAGTTGAGTTGAGTTTGTGCCCAGAGTGTTTTCCTTTGAGACTTTACTTGTGGATGTTTTGGAGTCATTCTCTTCTCTATCACCATAATAGCTTTTTATGTGGATTTTTTTTTTTTTTTGCTCACTCTTTCAAACTACTTCTTGACTTTGGACTTTATATTATGGCCAGGCTTCTGGAGGGGATGTCTGGGCTAGTCCTGCTGCTTTCTTGGGGTATCTAGTGTTATGTTACTCTAGGATCTCAGCAACAATTCAGGTTAGGGACCTGCAAAGTGGTCCTATCCAAGGCAAAGTCTCATCACTGGCTTCCTGCTCCAAGCTCTACAGATTCCTACCTGGGATTATTTCTGAGCTAATAAGCCAGTGGGCCTGTCCCAAATTATTTAGAGGCTTGAGAGACTACTGCTGGATCCAGCCTCTCATTGCCAGCTGGGAATTTCTGCCTGTTCAGAGTAACAGAATTGTAGGCTTCCTTTTGGTCTGGGCTTCCTGATCTGGTTATTCCGCTACAGGCTTCAAATTAAGCTGGAGGCTGGAATTAAGATATGCTCCATTCCTGGAGTCTGAGACTCACAGCTGCTGCTCAATTCTAGATTCACATGGGCCTATTACCTCTCTGTGCTGTGGAATACCCTTGCTCGATTGATCCTGTGCAGTGAGTGATAAAGCTGACACTTAGCCCGTATTCTTGCATCTGCCCTATGCTAGTTTAGACCTCTCTGTGCTAGATCTGGGACCTGTTCTTGCCCTGATACAGCCTATCCCTGCTCAAGAGTGCCACAGGCTCCTGACTAGACCTTGTCTGCAGACTTCTTCATCTAAGCTGGAAAACTGACTTGCTGGAATTTTTTTCCTTGGATTTCCTCATCCATACTCAGTCTGGTGCATTTTCTAAATGTTGGGAGGAGTTATTTGGGGGGAGATGGGGAGGCTGAAATTAGTTGTAACTTTCTGCTTCTCTACCATCTTGGTTCCACCACCTCTGTGGTCTTGTTTCCCAAAGCAGGGGTGCGGACCTCAGTTCTGGCCACATCTGTGCTCCACAGCACAGACTTACCAGTAACACCTAACTGTAGTTCTTGCCTTCAGGGAGTTTCCAGTGTAATTGAGGAGAAGTCACATTAGCACATGAGAGAGATTAAAGAACCCCATGTCTGAGAACATACAGAGGAGGGGAAATTTAATCCAGTACCAAGAACACATAAGTGCCAAGGAAAGGCAGGGTTAATAAGGATAAAACAAGTGTTGTGCAAGAGGCTTCCCTAGGATAGGTGACCAGACTTTGAAGAGACTGAGCGGCACGGAAGGTGAGCCATTTTGATATTAACAGTCAGCCAACCATTGAACATTTATTAATTGCCTCCTCTGTCCCAAGCTTTGTGCTAGGCATTGGAGGTACAAACAAGACAAGTAGCACTATCCTTCTGGGAAGATGAACAAAGTATATACAAAGTAAATAGAGAGGTACTTGGGAGGGGGCTTAAGCAGCCGGGAGTAGGGTGGATCCACAAGGGTTTCCTGCAGATGGCGATGCTTGAGCTAGGCTTGGCAGGAGGCAAGGGATTGGAAAAGGGAGAGGTGTGGAGGGAAGAGGCTAACATTTCTTATAGAACCTGGATGTTGGCAAAGCACTTTACATACAGCAATGCTATAGTTTCAGTATTATGGCTCTTATTGTGTCTGTTGTAGTGATAAGGAAACTGAGGCTTCATTAGGTTAAATGATTTGCCCATAGTCAACAGCTGGTAAGTGTCAGAGACAGGATTTGAATCAAGGTCTCTCCTCATCCAGATACGGCCACGTGGTGCCTCATACTGTGTCGCTTCCCTGTGGAATGGGATGAGGAACACTTACTGCTTGCAAGTCCTGGGAGATAGGCCTAGGGGTTCTTAACAATCTCTCCTACTTGTGCCCGTATTGTAGCATTGTATATTTCTGTATTTGTGAGGAGAATTTCACATCTGAGAAGTAGAGTGAATAATGAAAGGCAGTTTCATGATTTCTGATCCAATTTCAACAATCAGAAAAGGCTGGTTGGCTGCCAACTGGGACTCAGTATGAGGCCCATTGCTAGTCTTCAGGAAGATCAGGGTGTTGATTCTTTCCCACAGGCTATCAGCCCGATCCACCACGGTGTCACTCAGCTTTACCTGAAAAAGCAGCACTGGATTGTGAGGTTTTGAATCACTGTATGACAGCTAAGGAAACTGAAAATCAAGATACTACATCTGAATTAGCCAGGGCTTGTAGCCCAAGTTGTGGAGATGAGAGCCTCCGTAGTTTTGAAATAAATGAAATCTACTCTTGTTACTTGGATACATGTGACAGTGATTTGGGAGAAATTACTACATCAGATATATTTTTAGGAAATAGAAAAAACCAAGGGGAGAAAACTAAGTCCATAACTGGAGAGCCACCTGAAATAAACAAAGCTTCCTGCTCAGATTATAGCGAGGACAATGCTATTTCTGAAGCAGTCACAGAGTCATCCTCTGAGGACTGGGAACCTCTCAATGACACTTTCAATTCACACGTACAAGAGGTGACCAGGGAAACCAAGCCAGACATGAGCAGCAAGTCCAGAACGGAGCAGTATATCAGTAAATGTGTTCTTAACTTGAAGATCTCTCAGACTCTAATGCAGCAGGTGACTGAATCCCTGCCAAGTGTAGAACAGAAGATATGCAAATTAGAGGCGATAAGAAAGCAACAGGAGCAGCAGATGTCCTCCTCATGGGCTGCCCTAAAATTTGGTGCAAAGAATCATGACCCATCAGCTGTGTGGACTGCCTTCGGGCCCCCATCAAAGTGCTACATCCCTACAGAGGCGCCAGGACAGCATCCTGGCTGTGTTGACCATTTCCAGAACTTGGTGAAGACAGCTTGGGCAATGAGAAAATTCCAGGGGATGGGTCTTGGCAGCATTGGCCAAAGGCACAAGAGAAAAGGTGGTCACAGCCGGAAGCCTTTTGAGTCTGTCCCCGAAGAAAGTATTGGAGACCAGGCTGAAAAGAATCACCAGGTAAAGTTTGAAAATAGGGGAGCAAGGAGAGGGCAGTAAGTGATGTGCTGGCCTGGACGTTGCTCTGGACAGGCTAGATCAAAAGCGAGGGATGACACTGGAGTCCTCTCCGGGTCTGGGTGTGAGGTTTATTTTATTGTTTACTAACATTTGCTAACATTCACTTAAACTTATTGTGTGCCAGGCACTAAGCCAAACACTTTTAAAATATGTTCTCCTTTGATCTTCACAACAACCTTGAAAGATAGGTACTATTATTATCCGCATTTTACAATTGAAGGAACTGAAGCAAACAGGTGAAGTGACACGCCCAAGATCACACAGCTAGCCAGTGTTTAAAGCCAAATTTGAAGTCAGGTCTTCCTGACTCCAGGCTCAGCTCTCTAGCCACCAGAAAGAGAGATGCTTTGTTAATAAAGTCCTCTTTAAGGGAGTCCAGGACTTTCTGCCTTTCCATAAGGATCTGCCTCCCAGCTGAGCATACTGATGCTCACAGAAAAGGGCCAAGGCTCTCGCCCAACACCAGACTCAGGCATTTCTGCTTCCTCATTGCTTGCTGCTTCTGGTTAATTACCCAAGTGGCAGGCAGCCCAGGACAGGGTGGAAGAATTAAACATTCCTCTAGTGCAGATGACTATTCCTATTTCTTTTTCATCCCTTCATTTCCATTGTGCAGGTTCCCTTTGAAGCTGCCTCCTCCTGTTCTGTGCTCTTTGTCCCTGAGAAGCCCCAGGAAGAGCCTTCTTCCAATCTGCCATTGCCCCCTTAGAACTTTTTGCACTCAGTGTGCAAAAGATGGGATGGGGTGACTATGTGTCAGGCACTGTGCTAAGTGCTTTACAAATATTTACTCATTTGAACCTCACAACAGCTCTTCAAGAGTAATGCTAGGTGCTATTATTATCCCCGTCTTACAGGAAGAAACCGAGGCAGAACAGCCCAGCTAGTAAGTACCTGGGGTCATATTTAAATTCAGGTCTTCCCAACTCCAAGCTTTCTATCTACTACATCCAGCGGTTTCTCCCAATTAATGTGTGAGTAGCTTGGGATCAAGGACTGTAATGGTTTTCTGTTTGTGTCCCCAGTATTTATTTTAGTACTTGACACAAATGACAACCTAAAATTCCAGTGAGAGAAAGAGGCCACAAACAACCACTGTCTCTTTGTCCATTGTCTGAAAGGCATCAGCACAACTCATGGGGAAATCCTCTTTCTCATAAAAGAAGTTCAAAGTTTAACCTATTTCTTCTAGGCCCCTCTCTGAATTATAGCATGTCCACAGGCTTTCATATAGACCATAAAACAATTCAGAATTCAGTGGCAGAATTCCTTCAGGCTTCCTTTTAAGAAAGAAATAAGTGAGCCTTAGGACATGGGCTTTGTGCCTTTTGGCCACTCATCCAGAGGCCTTTGTGTCTTTTTTTTTCAAGGGGTCTGGAAAGTGACCTACAGATAAATGAGATTATTGTGTATGAAACGTGAAAAGGAGGATTTATTTCAAGCAAGTATGACCTCTCATCCAATTTAGATGACTTTTAAAATGGAGGTGATACAGTGGATAAGTTGCCAAAGGATATGAACTGTTTAAATAAAAGGAAAAATAAATTATTTATAATAACTTTAAAAGGTATTCATTCTCATATTGACATGGCCATTATGGGAATTTATTTTACTTTACTATGGTTGTTATATTTTTTTTTCTGCTGGCAAGAGGTGGGAGGGAGAAAAATTAATACTTGATAATTGGAAAAATTTCTAATTAAAAAAAGAAAAAGTGTTCAACCTCACTAATAATCAAAGAGGTACAAAATAAATAACTTTGAGGTACCACCCCACACCCATCAAATATGGTAAAAATTACAAGCTACAGAACTCCGTGTTGTAGAATATAGAGAAACCACTATCATTATTCCTTGCTAATGACATGGTAAACTTGGAGAATCTTTTTGGATAACATTGTAGCAGTATCCATAAAGGCTACAAAAATAATCATTCTCTTTGACCTAAAAATTTCATTGTTAGGAATATATCCTGTTGTGTTAATCAAAAGGAAAACATTTTCTCTTCAGAGATTATCATAGCAGCATCATGTGTAATTGCAAAAATATAGGAGCATTCTAAATGTCAAGCAGTAGGGAAAAGATTAGGTAACTTGTGGTATATTGATCTGAATAATATATAGCAGTTACGATGAACAGTTATAAGGGATACAGAGAAATTCTGGAAGACCTTTATGAAATTATTCAAAGTGAAAAAGAATCTGTACAACTGGATAAAGAATCCTACCAGAGAGAACTAAAGAATTCTAGGACACTTTATACTTTGAAATTCATTTAAGTGTAAATTCCTACAAAAGCAAGTGTAGGTATTAGTATTGATATTTGATGTTTCTGATAAAATATTTAATTTTTTAAAACCAAAGGGAGTAACCAAGCATGTGGTACATGCTTGTCCTCACACCTGTCAGGGAGGCTGAGCCTGAGAAACCTTGTGAGCCCAGTTCTGTGCTGCAGTGGGTCATGCAAAGCCGAGTCTGAACTAAATTTGGCATCAATATGGTGAGCCCACAAGAGGGGCTAAGAGGAGTGAACTAGCCCAGGTGGGATATGGACCAGGTTAAAGCCTTTGTGCTGATCATAGTGGGATGGATCTTTTGAGGAACTCCTGTACTTAAAAAACAAAAAATGAATGTGGTAGTAACAAGAAGCAAGGCATGCATACCTAAGAAGAACATAAAACTGTATTACCTTTTTCCCCCCAGCCATCATCCTTTTGTGGAGCCAATAGACAGTGCACAAATGTTAAGTTACAGTACCTACAAAGAGATGACAAGAATTTGGAAATTACTGCCAGAAACCAAGATGCAGTCAGGTGCGTTATTTATGTGACACTGAGACTATTCAGTCATCATTAAAAGCCCAGAAGGTAGATGGCTTCTAACTGTTGGGAGAGTTAAGTCCACTCCCCAAAACTTTTAAGTATCTGCTTACTTGGCATAGCCAAAATTATCCATCTGATAAGAAACTTCTAGGTGATATTAGAGTTTAAAAGTTTGATCCTAGCACCCTAAGCATAATTAATAATTTGTGAAAAATGATTTAACTGGATTTCCCTCATCATCCCCACTTTATGAAAAGGAGAGCAAGCTAATCAGTCTGATTTCAAAAACCACAGGGAAGCCAGAGTTAAGGGTTTCAGAGCCATCACTGTGGTCTATGATTATTAGCCAAAGAAATTAAATGGGCATAAAATGATTTCATTGGACAAAATATAGCAACTGAAGTCATGATTATATAGAATTTTTTTAAATTAAAAAATCTAGTAATATTTCCTTATTGTGTTATTTTATTGAATCATGTCTGACTCTTTGTGACCCCATTTTGGGTTTTTCTTGGCAAAAATACTAGAGTGATTTGCCATTTCCTTCTCCAGCTCATTTTACAGATGAGAAACTGAGGCAAACAGGGCTAAGTGACTTATACAGGGACATGCAGCTAGTAAATGTTTGAGGACAGATTTGAACTTAGGAAAATTAGTCCACACCCTAGTCTCTGTACCACCTAGCTGCCCCCATAATGTTTCCGGGGATTTACTGGGTTTTAAATAAGAAAGACCTATTGAAAGAGGGGAAAAGTGAGTATCTTTTGAGATTGGATACCAATAGGATACCAATTCCAGTTTTTCTTGCTTAAAAATCCAGAGATGTTATCATTTTAATCTATAACTACCATGTCAGCTCTGCTGGGGAAAAGTTTTCATTTCTTTTGATCTTAGCAATGATGAAAATAAAGTTTTTGCTTTCAAATAAATATTTTGAGTAGTATGAATTCAATATGAATGAAAGATTCCCCTTGTTTGGGAAGAAGACTGTTTAATTTGAATTGTTACATGAGAAGCTAAGGTAGTCTGAAAGAGCACAGTGTTGAGAAAACTGACACTTAGCTTGATGGTAGAGTTCAATGATGTATTAAAGATCATATACCTAGTTAATAAGAGAATTAGCATTATCACTCAGTGCTCATAGCTTTTGTACCCTTTTCAGTATACCATGCTACCATTTTTTACTACCTGGGCCCATCACAGCAGCAGCTCTGAAGGTAACTTGGTTTGTACTGAATATGACCTGGCTTCCTGAATACAAGAACCCAGCTGGTAGTCCAGAGTGTACCCCCACCACCTCCCTATATCCCTTGAAGGTGGAGGAAGGAACCTAATGGATAGTGTTGGGGATTTGGGTGCCCCCTGGTGGTTGGAAAGCATGAATACAACTGCCTGTGATAATCAGTGACCAACCATAGGTAGGTCCAGGGGTTGACAATTTCTCAACTTGCACTGATAAAAACCTTTATATTTAGCAAGTTACAAAACACAGATGTGTTTTTCTTTTAAAAAATAATACTACAATAACTCTAAACCCCTTCAGGATGACTGTGGAATCAATATCATCAGAATTCTATAGCTCAAAGACAAGAAATGATGACAGAGAGGCACGATTACAATGGACAAGTGAGTATAAAGTCATAGCTTTGATTTATACAGAATTTAATTCAATTTATTTTTTTCATACCTATTTAGGATATGTGATTCTGTGGCATGTATTAAAATGGTTATGACCACAGCAGCATCCCTTACTCTGAATGACCAAAAGCTATTTTCTTATAGCAGATCTCACCTTATCTTTTTTATCATCTTTTTTACTAACAGGGAATGAAATGGAGAAGGTGGTGTCTTTTCTATATTTCATTTATTGTTTATGTAAAGTGTTACATAATATAATTCATAGGACAAGTGTCATCGCATAATGTGCCATATATATGTATATACATATATATATATATATATGCACATATATTTCCTTTTTTTGGCAGGGGGAAGGCTGGACAATTGGAGTTAGGTGACTTGCCCAAGGTCACACAGCTAGTAAGTGTTAAGTGTCTGAGGCCAGATTTGAACTCAGGTCCTCCTGACTCTAGGGCCAGTGCTCTGTTCACTGTGCCACCTAGCTGCCCCAATATGTAATATTTTTATTATGCTATATATATATGTGTGTGTGTGTGTGTGTGTGTGTGTGTGTGTGTGTGTGTGTGTGTATATGTTCAATCCCATATGCATAAGTGTCAAGACAACACTACCTGATAGATAGCTAGGCTTTGAATTAGGAAAACTTGAGTTCAAATATAGTCTCCGAATCTCAATCATGGGCAGGTTGTTATTTGCATCGGTATGAGGTACTCTCACACCATTTCCCATGCTGACAAAATTACAGGTTTTTTGCGTATCTTCATATGTCTTTGGTACATTCTGGCCCTAATTCTTTTATATCAGTATAAAAAAGTGTTGTCTTTTAAACTAACATAGGATTTGATTCCTGTGTTTGCATTCGAGGACTTAGAAGTAAGCGTATTTAGAAAAGATATACATGTGCATGTATTCAAAGGTATAGGCCTAAACGTGTATACATATTATATTACTTGTATTATATCCCTTCCCAATTTCAACTATATAGTTAACTAGTTCAGCTTTACACTGTTGTCTACTTTCAAAGCCCTCGATCTTATCACCTCTTGTACCTTGCCATTGTCTCTTTCCCTCTAAATCCCTCACCCTCACCATCTTCCTATGCATGCTGAAGAGTGTAGAGAAGACACTCAGTCATGCTGGAAGCAATTGGAAACAATATAGAACTATCTTGTCTAATATCAGTTGAACCCTCACTGTAGCAAGGCAAGTTTTTATTGTTTTCCTCTCACAGATGTTTCCAAACCTCTTCTCTCCTCAGTCTTCAAAGAAGATTAGTTCTGGAATCAGAAAACTTGAGTTCTACTATGACCTCTGATGTTTATACCTATGTGACTTTGGACCAGTCATTTAACTCCTTTGCGTCTCAATTTCTTCATTTGTTAGAGAAAAAAAAATAGGTGTGTGAGAATCCAACTAAAATCCATCTAAGGTCTCTTCCAGCCTAAGATCTATGACCCTTTAATTCTCCTGCACCCCTCTTTCCTAACAGTTTCTCATCTCATACCTAGACACTAGAAGCCATTTTCTGTGAGTTCCCTCTTTTCTGAAAACTCCTTGACAAGCTCCCTCAATCCCTCCTCCTTTACTCTAGTTTCTGATGAAGATGTTGCCTTTCTCCTCTTATTTGTAGCCTAAATTCAGGTGAGAAAGTTATATTTCTGTTTGCACTTAGAGTAAACTCTCTCTCTCTTCAGGTCTCTCTCGGGAGGTGGATAGCATTTTGTCATCTTAAGTCCTTTAGAATTATCTTGGATTACTGTAATGATCAGAGTAGCCAAGTCTTTCACAGTTAAATACAACATGGTTGTCACTATGCACAGTGATTCCTGGTTCTTCTCACTTCACTTTGCATCACTTCATATAGGTCTTGCCACATTTTTATGAAACCACTGCCCTGCCTTGTCTTTTCTTATAGCATAATATGGCATCACAATTATGTGCTATAATTTGTTCATCCTTTCCCCAATTGATGAGCATCCCTTTGATGTCCAATTGTTTGTCACCACAAAAGGAGCTGCTATAAATATTTTTTTTTATATGTAGGTCCTTTTCCTTTTTCTATGATTTCTTTGGTATGCAGACCTAGTAGAAGAATTGCTGGTTCAAAAGGTATACAAAAAAAAAAAAAGCTAAAAAAAAAATGGGGCAGTTAGGTGGTGCAGTAAATAGGGCACTGGCCCTGGAATCAGGAGGACCTGAGTTCAAATGTGACCTCAGACACTTAACACTTACCAGCCAAGTCACTTGACCACAATTGCCCTCCGAAAAAAAAGGCAAAAAAAAACTCTAAAAGGTATGCACAGTTTTATAGCCCTTTGGGCCTAGTTCCAAATTGTTCTCCAGAGTAGTTGGATCAGTTCACAACTCCTCCAGCAATTCATTAGTATACTTGTTTTTCCCTCATCCCCTCTAGTATTCATCATTTCTGACTGGCGTTAAATGGTACCTCAGAGTTGTTTTATTTTTTTTTTTAATTTTATTTTAGTTTGCATCATTCATTTCCACAAGATTTTGAGTTACATATTTTCTCCCCCTCTTTCCCCCACCCACCGCCCCAAAACAGCCATCCCAGTGTGTCCCCCCTCTCCC
>CM053586.1:233513858-233531442 GCA_028646515.1 Pseudochirops corinnae
CATCTCAGTTCTTAGTCAGCTTCCAGATGCTGGGAAAGAAACTCTCTCTCACTCTCACTCTCTCTCTCTCTCTCTCTCTCTCTCTCTCTCTATGTATATATATATATATCCCAGCTGGCTTCAGGCTCCATGATTCTTCCTTCACCCAGAGCAACATTCCAATTCTGTCTCTCTGTCTCTGGAATTCTTGTTTATAAACACACACTGGCCTCCTGTCTCAGCCAATCCCCTTCTTCCAAGGTAACAGGGGAGTTCACATCCTCTCAATAGTGGGACAGAGTTCGCACCTTCCATACTTAGCCCCAAGGTACTAAGTGCTAAGTATCTGCTAAACTGATTGCTATTACAATATAATTGGGGAAAAACAAAATACTATATTAAAAAAAGAGAATCCTAGACATCTCTGTAGAGAGAAGAAGGGCACCTCAAACTATTATCCCTTGAAGGGGACATCCCTTAAAATCACTTGACTATGACCTGCTCCTTAGTCAACCATCTATTAGTATTCCTAGGTTTCCTGTAGGAATTGGCATGCACTAGTGAGCCTAGAATAGAGTTCTACTGTCTTGTAAATTTAAAAACTGGCATTCTGATTTAGTAACCTCCCTCTTGGAAGTTTGGTTACTGTGATTCAATCCCATAGAGAGCCTCATTCCCTCTGGGTAGGTTGACAAAATCAAGTCCCTGAGTCAGCAGAACTGAGCATCAAATCTAAAGACCTCACACAAGTGAGACCAGTTGCTCTCTCTCACTTCCATCTTTGACAAATACAAGTCTTAAAAAAAGTTTTAAGACAATAGAAAAAGAAAAGTTCTACACCAGTTTAAAGACAGAGGAAGTGCTTCTAGCTGGCAGTATCAGGGCAGAATCCCCAGATCAGATAGCACTGGTGATGGGCCCTGAGGGATAAAAAGATTTTCAAGAGCTGGAGATGTAGGGAGGAAAGAGGTTGGGATTCTAGACAGAGGGAAAGCATAAGCATAGGGTGGAGCAAAGTCAGGCATCTTTAGGGAGTAAAGTAAAATAGGAATCCAGAAGACAGAGGGCTTCCCTGGAGCAGGGCACAGTATATTAAGACTCCCTTGAAAAGCAGAGGTAGGAAAGAAGCTGAAAGAGGGCCAAGGGACCAAAGAAAAGCTGGGAAGGGGAAGGACAGCAAAAATAACCTTTAAATCTGCTCAGGGATAGCCACAGTCATTGTCAAGAACACACAGAGAAAAGTTTTCTTGAGGTAAGGGTGGCAATTCTGCTCTAAGTCAATCAAAAGACACCTTCATCTGATTGATGGAAGAATGAGCTCCACCAGGACTGGCCACTGAAAAGTTACAGAAGGTTGTGGAGGTTGTTGAGGCATCTTCCCACCTCGTTTCTGAGCACAAGCTTCACTTCCTCTTCCAGGTTCCCTGTGCTCAAAATGGCATCCCCTGGCAGCAACCTGGTCCTGGCCTGCTGTTCTGGGTAGGGCTGTTTTTTCTGATAGTCTGAGCTACTTTGCTTCTAAGGAAAGAGAGTTGAGGACAGGAAGACAGTTGAGATTTGGGGGTGAAGTTGGATCCTTGGGATCCCTTATCTAAGGTTTGCCAAGGTATGATATCAAATAAACTAAGTGATTAGACTAAGGGAGTCTGGAGCTGCATTTCTGTACCTTATGATCTAGAACTAGATTAATACACATAATGAAAATGAAAGGAGACCTCACTGTCTTCCAAACTGCACTCAGCTAAAATGGAGGCTAGATGGGTCCGAGGGGTCTGTTTAGCACTATATTGTGTATGTGACAAAGACTGAGAATGAACTGGGTAGATATGGTCTATATCTGCTCTGTGTCTTGCTTTATGCATGCAGCAGTCAGATGTTACCATGGATATAGTGCTGCACCTAAAGTCAGGAAGGCCTGAGTCCAAATGCAACCTCAATCACTTAACCTCTGCCTGCCTCAGTTTCATTTTCCATAAAATTGGATATCACCTACCTGTTGTGAGGAGAAAATGAGACTTGCAAAGTGCTTTGTAAACCTTAACATGCCATATAAATGCTATTATTATCAACAGCATCATACATACCTACCCAAGGACCTACTAAGTGGTGACTTTCCAAATATACATAAATGAGAATTCTTTTTTTTTTAGAAGGGAGGGGGAAGGGGGAAAAGACTGGAGCTGGGGGAGGGGGAAGAGGAAAGAAATCATTAAACAAAATCCTTTACCCTTTCATGAAGAATGCTGTATAAGGAGCCAATGTTGATCCGCTCATACACCAGACGAGTTTTTTCTAGATCCTGTGACAAACACACGGCCATCAGCTGCAGCAAATAGGGATGGCGTAATTTACTGTGAGGAAGAAAAGACTTCAAAGATCAGGTGTGTGAAAGAAAGTGCAAAAGATTTTTTCTCCTTCCTTCCCCTTCTCGGCACTATTTAAACCATGCAGTCTTGATCCCTCTCCTGACCTGAGAAGAAGCCCAGCTCTGCCTGCCACCTGGCCCTGCGACACCAGTGTAGACCTGGACTGACCCTGGATGAGAGATTTTACTTCTGTTTCTTCCTCTTTGAGAGGTTGAGAGAAGCAGGATCAAGAGTCCTTCCCTTTCTGATCCAGGAACAGATTATGTCTGGAGAAAATTTATGTAGTTCTTGCTGACTGTATATCCCAGAGGATATAGAAAACTTTCAGACTATGAAACCACTAAAAATTATTTTCCTGATCATCCCTACTATTTATACAATAAAGAGCTTTACTTTTCCAAATAATTTTCATATACATTATCACGATGAATTCCCACAATAACCCCATTAGGTACAGACTTCATCTTCTCCAACCTGCACTCCTGACTCTTTCAGACTTCTTCTACACGTCCCAGAAACCTTTCACTGTTCACATGGAAGGGCACTCCACCCCTCTGGCCTCTCCCTCTCATTTGCTGCTGCTTCCTTGAACCTCCATTTTAAGGCAAGGCCCAAGCCAGCACATCTTCACTTCTCTCCAGGCTGCATTTCTGACTCGTGGAAGTTCTCAGCCCTGGTTCTCCAGCACCTTAATCTTCCCATCTCCGACAAAAAACAAAACAAAATAAAACCCAAACCTTCTTTCCAGCTCTCTTTTATGTGTTGTCTTCTTCTGTACAATGTAAGCTCCTTGTGGGCAAGAAGTGTCTTTCTTTTTGCTTATATTTGTATTTCCAGTGCTCAGGAAGATATCTGGCACTTACTAAGCACTCAATACATGCTTGTTGACTTGATCTGACTATGGAGTAAATAAAGCTGGTGTTGTTTAATCCCACTTACAGGTAAAGAGACTAATGTTCAAAGAGGTAACTCATTCACAGTCACACAGAAAGTAAGGGGCAGAGCTGTGATTCAAACTCAGACTTCTAGACTTCCAATCCAGTGTCCTTTCACTGTGTTACAAAGATAAGGAAGATCAGGTGACTAGTTCCCTGGGGCTGTCATATGGCCAGTGACTAGAGAATCTGGACTCAAAACCAGGTTTCCTCAGCACCAGGCTGGCTGTTCTCTCCACCACATGACCACACCTCTCTTCTAAGATGGAAATGCCCCCTTTGCATTAGCACCAATTCTCATTCCTGGGGTTTATAGTCTCTTGGGCTTCCTTCTAAGACTCACTCAGTTTCTGAACAGACAGACTTTCCTTCCCAGAAGGTATAACTCTGAGTTGCCCAGATACACACATCTCATATAAATGAAGATATTGACATTCTGAGAGAACCCAATACCCCCCTCCTGAGTTCAGTTATGGAAAGTCAGTTCCCCAAGGCCTGATCAACCCTGGTCAAAACTGAGACTTGAATTTCTGACCTGGCAAGAGCTGGGAGAACTGGTCTTACGACAATGACTAAACTTTCAAGTCCCTTAAAGATCCACAGAAGCACCTTGATTAGAATCAGTGTAGCATGAGGGACATCATGGAAACTTTAGAAGCGTTAAGATCCTGGATTCACAAGGCTCATGAGCGCCAACCACTAGAGCTGGAAGAGATCTCAGAGGTTTTCTATCCAGGATAAATCCTTTACAGATAAGGAAACTGAGGCCCATGTCAGTCAAGTAACTAGCACCAAGGACACACAGTTACTAAGAGTCAGAGGTAGAATTTTATCCCAAACCCTCTGACTTCATAGCCAGGGTTCTTTCCGTTGCACCATGTTGCTTCCTCAATTGCTGAGTTTCCTATACCACCTGCAAGTCAGAAAAATAACATGCCTATAAACTATGGTGCTGAATAACTTCTCTCATGTTAGGCCTTTTCTAACTTGCCAAGATCAGAGCCACCCCTAAGGCATACGGACACCATGCTTGCTACCCTAGTTGCTGGTACCTGGGCAATAATTACTTGGAGAGTTAGATGGGAAAGAAGGCAGTTCTGCCAGCTGGGACCAAAAGAGAGCTCAGGCTTTACATTCTCCCACCCCTATGCACTAAGGCAATGCAGGTGGGATTGCTCTTCCCTATTTTTCAATTTAAAAATTTAGTCCTGTCTCAAATTCTATATCCCCCACCCCCAACTTCAATGTTTTTCAAAATCAAACTTATTTTCTGCTCCAATGATGTAATGATACTGGGATCTGAAGATCTTCCATGCCCTTTGAACTTGCTGATGTAGCAGGAAGGGGTGGAGCAAGAGAAAGCTGGAACCAAGCTAGCTAGTGTCTGTGCTGTGGTGGCTGCAGTGAGAACTCCTTTTTCTTTGAGCCTGCCAGAATCTCTGCTAAGGACTTCTGTTGAAGACTGCCAGGGACAGGAACTGTGGTGGGGCTGGAGCTGCTGGGAGCAAGCTGGCTGGACACTGAGCAGCTATGTGAGCAAGGAGAGGGTCTTTGCCTGAGGTAATCTGTCCTGTTTTGAAGGCTTGAGAATATGGGTGTTTACTACATTAACTACATGTGTCAACTTCATAACTACTGTGTTGGCTCTGACTTTCTGGTTTTGGGACTCAGTTTTCTGGTATTTGAATAAATGCACCAGCTATATTTCCCATGTAGAGAGCCTGTTACATTTTGTGATTAAGAACCATATCAGCATACTTACAGTTACTGTAGGCATTGTGAATACCGCATTGTTGATACAAATGACACCTAATTTCACCTGAATACAATTGTTTATGCTCAGTTTGCTCCAGGTCTGCTTCTCACTAGAGAGAGTCTTGAGCCTTGCATCCCTAACCCCTTGTGAGGAACAAGGTCATGGATCTAGAGACAGAGAGGAAGTCACATAGTCCAACTACCCTCATTTTACAGACAAGAAAACTGAGGCCCAGGTAGTAAATAACCATAGCAGCAGCTAACATGGACATAGCCCTTTAGAGTTTGCAGACTGTGCACTGTATGCACATGATGCTGTCTGACCCTCAGCATAGCCCTTTGAGGTAGGAAATCTGGGTATTCATTTTAGATTGTAGGTCAGAGGACTTGAGTTCGAATCTTGGCCCTGCCATTTTTGTGACCCTGGGAAAGTAATTCCATCCTGGGCCTCTTGGTTTCCTCCTCTGTAAAATGAGGGAGTTGGACTAGATGACTTTTACGGTCTCTTCTTCAATCTAAACAGGCAGCAAAGTGACACAATAGATAAAGCTCTGGATTTATAATCACGAAGACTCATCTTCCTGAGTCTAAATCTGACCTTGGATACTAGCAAGAGAGAGCAAGACCTTGGGCAAGTCACTTAACCTATTATTTACCTCAGTTTCCTCATCTGTAAAATGAGCTGTGAAAGGAAATGACAAAGCACTCTAATATCTTTGCCAAGAAAACTTCAAAATACTCAAAAAGAATCTGACATAACTGAAATGACCCAACAACAACCCCACTCTAACTCCATGATCCTAAGTGGATTATTACAAAGTCACACTGCCAGCACCTCCCCACTGAGCAATGTGGCCTCTCGTGGCTTGGTTAGCTATCTGCTCTGACCTGGACATTCTAGTGGTATTTCAAGTCATGCCACACACACCCCCTGACATTTATCTCTTACCTACTATGCTCCTGTTCTGCAATCAACAAGTCAGCAAACCGAAGCTTACTACAGTTTTGGTGAGTTGCAAAATTAAGTTCCTTCACGGTGACTCTACTGCCGTTCCACACCAGACTAAACAAGGAGGGAGAAAGTATTTTCAGTCAACTTCCCACAGATCCTGTTTCCTGACAGGATAATGTCTGTTACCTCATTTTGTACCCCGAGTGGTTCAGTAAGTGAACACTGATGATGACTAGTCACATCGATCCCTTCGTTCTTCTTTACTGAACATTTATATTAGTACCAACAAAGGGAAGGAAAGTACAACTCATTCTGTCCTTCTTAAAAGCAAGGTCATCTTTGGCACCAATCA
Source organism: Pseudochirops corinnae (assembly GCA_028646515.1). NCBI lineage: Eukaryota > Metazoa > Chordata > Mammalia > Diprotodontia > Pseudocheiridae > Pseudochirops > Pseudochirops corinnae. Next base: position 233,520,198 of record CM053586.1, read on the forward strand.
GCAAGCACAAACACTGTCCTGGGTGCTGAGGGAGACACATGTTTCTTCAAGAAGCTGCTGGGAAAAGGTTCATAGCCAGAGACCAATAACAACACTTGGAGGCAGAAGAAAGCCTTCATGCTAAAAGGTCTGAAGCAATCTCTACGCACATCAGGAGTCTGGAGAAGTAGGCTATCAGGGCACACGACTTCCTGAAAGAGGCTCTATGTGGGTTAAACCTAGGAGGGTGGATAGGGTAGGAGGTAGGGAAAGGCAGAATGTAAAATCTCTGCCATCAGGGGATGTCTCCTGTTGTTTTCTTGTCTTTGTATCCCCTGTGCCTAGTACTAATGCCTTGGATGGATGCATGGTAGGAGCCCAAGCCTGGGAACATGGCCTATGACTCCACAGAGAATATAAATTACCTTGAGTAAATGTAAAATGAGTAAATGTAAACAGCAAAAGAAGTTTTGGGAGAACTTGGGAGTGATGGGAGAACTTGCACATGATCCTTGGCCATTCCTGGCATTATGCCTTTTTTGTTCTGTTTCTGTATAACACCTGGCCTGACCAGGGGTTAGTACAGGGAGTCACCATTTTGTCCCACTGCCACCTAGGCTGACTGACCTCTTATAAGTAAACTCCCCCAACTGACCTAGTTAGCCCTAATAAAACCTACTAATAATCAAGTTGGCCTAGGTTCCTCTTTCTTCAATATCTCAGTATTCTCTAAGAGGGTCTGCCACTCTACAATTGGCATAATTAGGGCAGAACAGATCTACCCCCTTAAAAGGATTCAAGCACCCAACAGATGCTTATCAAAGATACTCTGGATTCAAGGAGCAGTTCCAACTGTGCCATGAGCATGCTCTCCAGGTTTTTGTTCTATTTCTACTCTGACTCACCTAAAAAACATAAGATACCCCAATACATGAAGTACTAAGCAAAACATTAATTGAATGAAAACCATTTTGCTGAGACAGCTACTTAGTGTGCTTTAAAATTTGGAGACCAGCTTGGGAGAACTGAATTGTCATGTACTGAGGTTATAGACAGACTTAATGAGATCTTGAGGATTTCTTGGCTATTTGCTTATGCCTTACGTTCCTGACCTGTCCAGGCTTTCTCCTCTAAAGGTGATGGGAATATGAACAATTAATCTACAAGACTAGCCACAGGCTAGTCTTTCTTCTTCATCTTTTCAACCAATTATAACGTTTTAATACCTCCGAAGCATAGATATAGGAATGGAGGCAACAGGGATAGTTGTTTCCTCACTAATTAAAATACTAGGAAGTCCAAAATCAGGTAAAGAAACAGGGAAGTAGAAATCTCAAAAAAACCAAAAAGTACTCTAAAGTTATAAAAGCTCAGGAATCAAGACATCATACTAGCTGGTTGCCCTTTTTATATCCAGGAGGAATATCAGAGAGAGATGGCTTCTATTCCTTCCATATTGTCATAGGACCCAATCAGTTTTGTTATGCTCCTAAATAAACCTCCTAGATATATAAGTTTAGTGGAGAAATTGTCTTTTGACATATCTGGCATGCTGGAAAACCTACCAAATAATACCCATTTGGAGAGTATTTGCTACTAAATGCTGGTGGTTGAAGAGAAGAGACTGTTAGCTTCTAAAAATTAGCCCCTCAAACTCAGAACAATGAACAGAAGCAAGAATGTGTTTTCTGAGTGGAGGGCAGAGGGAGAAGGATAATGAAGATACCAGACAGATTAATAACAAAGAATAAATATTGGGAGTATAGGGATATAAGGCTGCATGGGGAGCACAGGACCAGGTTATAAAGGGTGATGAAAACCAGGCAGAGGAGTTTTCTGGACTAGATGCTAGAGGTTTCTCCCAAGTCATAGGATGATAAGAGTTCTTTCAGAATCAATAGAAATAAAAGCTACCGTTTGTTGTTCCTGTGAAAATGGGGCCATTTGGTGGGGGGAAAGAGCCATCCTGGTTGGTGCTGCTATTTTATGTTTGATGATGGAGGCAAAAGGAAGATGGTCATGGATTTTTTAGTCAGATCAGTTCTCTAGCTACAAATAAAAATACCTATGAGATCTTTCTTAGAGACAATATCTTGACCTATTTCACCACTACAACTTATACTGGATTTGACAGGTGACAGGAAAAAATAATGACCTGGGATGTTACAAAACAAGAAAAGCAGTACTTTGCCTACACAGGTGACAATAATGGTTTCATAAGGAATAAGGTTTCTTATGGTTGGGTAGAAACATCCAAAGTTTAAGAAAGACACATGTAAATAACTGATCTGTGATAACTCAATCTTCCTACAGTACTGGAAGCAAATGTTCAGAGTGGACCCTAGGCACATTTTGACTTACTTTGTCATGACCATGTAGGGACCACTACGGAAAGAGAAGGTCGGTTCATCATCTGCTTGAATTACTTCCTTTTCTCCGACAACTGGGAGTGATCCCAAATAAGCCAGCTGTGTCCCTCCTGTGAGATAAAACTGAAAGCAAAACTTTCCCTCATAATGTGAAGAGGAAAAGAAAAAGGAATAAGCTACATAAGAGTTACAAACTTTAAAAAAAAAGTTACCAACTTACATAGTTTAAGGACTAGTACAATGAAAAAATACAGGACCAGATTAAAAAAATGGAAAAGACCTTCAAGGTCATCTTACAGTTAAGGAAACTAGGAACCAGAAAGGGATGTGGCTGCCCAAGTTCTCATAGGTAGTAAATAGCTTTAACTATATATAAATATATATTTAAATATATATATATTTAACTATGTATAAATAACTCCGCTCCCTGACTTCAAATTCAACCCTCTTTCCACTATACCACACTGCCTCGTTATACTCCCTCTATTTCAGTGGTTTTCAACCTTCCTAATGCCACAACCCTTTAATACCCATACGTAGGTGTATCTGCATGTGGGCGGATCCACCTGGAGATGGATAGAGGAATGGTGTCTCGGTTCCTAAGACCATCGGAAATGTGTGTTTTCCGATGGTCTTAGGCAACCCCTGTGACCTCTGTGAAAGGGTCATTCGACCCCCAAAGGGGTCGCGACCCACAGGTTGAGAACTGCTGCTCATTTCTTTTTTTTTTTGTCAATGCCTTGTTTCTTACACCATCATAGTTACCCCAAATGTCCTTCCCCTTGCCCTTCCCAGAGAGTCATTCCATAGAACAAAAAGTAATATTAGAGAAAAAAAGTCAGCACAAATTATCCACATGCTGAAAAAGATTGAACATGTGTAACATGCAGTACCTTGTGGACCAACCACCTGCAAAAAGGGGTGAGTCAGTACACTCTCTCTATTTTAACATTTCCTAATAGTGTTTTTTTTGAAGGCATACTCTGAGGTCCAAAATATCTTCTCTCACAAGACCAGTGATTCTCTTCTGTAAGTCTTGATTTAGAAAGCACTCCAAAGTTTATCATTTAACAATTCAGTGCCTATTGTAAACAAAGTACTATGTGAAGAGCTGGGGATAAAAAGACAAAAATAAAACTTCCCTGCCTTCAAGGGACTTAAGTATCTGGGTCCAAGTAAGCAAACACAAGGTACTATATAAAGTTATTTCAAGGGGGAGGGAGAGTGGTCAGGAAATGTTCTGCTTTGAAGGAAGCTGAGGATCCCATGAGGCGGAGGGGAAGAAGAAGTCTACTCCAGACACAGAGGACCACTTGGGAAAAGGTAAGGAGATAGGAGATGGAATGTGACACATGAGAAAGTCAGCATGTGCATTTCCATGGAATGGAAAGGACACAAAGAAGAATTATTTGAACTCAGAATGAAAACATAGGGGGCAGGGCAAGGCAGAATGAAGAAGGTTTTCTATTCCAGGCTAAGGATGTTGCATTTTATGCTACAGTCGAGAAGTGCCAACATGTTGTGGAAAGCTCCAAATGGATGAAGACTGAAAAAATGCCATAAAATTTGGCAATAAAAAAGTCATTGGACACTTTGAAGAGGGAAGTCAGGAGAATGGGTGTATAAACCAAATTTCAGGAAATTGGAGAGATTGAGAGGTGAGGAAATAGGGTAACAGGGGTGATTACTTTTTCTAGGACCTTAGTAGTGAAGGAGAACAAAAATATAAGAGAGAAACTTAAAAGGTAGCAGACAGTGTTAAGAGAAAGTTTTTAAGATTGAGGGTGTTGAGAACATAAGCTGGGAGGAAGGGGATAAAGATGAAAGAGAGAGTTTGAGAGAGAAAGAAAGACAGAGAGATAGAGAGAGACAGAGAGACAGAGAAATGAAGGAGCAAGCTCTCAAAGGAGACCTGGTGATTAATCAAAGGATCAAGCAAAGAGGTTAGCCTAGGAAAGGAGAAAGGTTACTTCATCCTATCAAAAAAGATAGAAGAGAACAGGCAAAGACAAAGAGAGGTTTTCAGGTGTGGAGACATTAATGAGGACATCTATAGTGGACACAGTCATTTTCTAAAGTCACTGGGTGAACAGAACAAGTTTGGGAGTGGGACTGAGAGCTTAAAGAGTTAGGAGATTTTAAAAAGCTTCTGTCTCCTTGTATAGCCTTTTCTAGACTCTTGGAAACTACCTGATGATCTGTCTCATAGATATAAGACACTTGGATAGGTATATGAACCCAACCTTCACAAATATGCTAAAATAATTTTCCTCAAGTATAGGATTGGACAGGGAAAGAATGGGAGCAGGAAGGCCAGGATCACTGAAAACAAAATTAAAAATTTTTGTGGTTGTTAAGTGAGAGAAAAATATATATAGAAGGAGATCTGGGAGTAAAGAGACACACAAACCTATAGTCTAAGTGACTAGGAAAACATAAAGCCCTCTGTGAGGATGAAAAAAAAAGAACAGAAGCCAGTGATTGTTGCCATCCACTGTCAGAAGTTGCTTGATTGCATTTGATTCTTTTGTCTGATAACTGATAACTAAAGAACTGATTTATGACATGCCCAAATAAATCACATACTGGAATCATTTAGGGGACTGCCTCTGCTACTCAAACTAAGGACTTTATTTTCTTGAAGTTAAAAAAAAAAAAGAAAGAAAATCCCCACTTGATATGTTGGGAGGTGGATAGAGCAGGAAGAGAAAGGAGTAAGGAGGACTTATACTGACCAGCAGTTTGTAATTTTTAACAACTTACCTTCCCAAAACCAAAGCTGTAGATGTTTTTGGAAGAAACAACTCCAGGTTTGAGCAGGCGGTTAAGGGAGCTGTCAGGGTTTCTAAAAATGTTGGAAAAAAAAAAAAGCTTAGCTATCTACATCACATACCACTCACGTGGCACACAAAGTGTCCCACCCATTCATTTGATGGAACCAGGATAAGGTTGCAGGAGCATCTTGCTCCTTGCTACCATTTCCAGGCCATTCTTCTGCCAGGGAGGTGCTTAAGCTAAGGGTTATAGATTTAATAATTTAATAATGGGGGTCAATGAATTTGTATGGGAAAAATGACAACTTTTATTTTCACTAATTATTTCTTTTGTAATCCTATGTATTTTATGCACTTAAAAACATTGTTCTGAGAAGGGTCTATATTGCTTCACCAGACTGCCAACAGGGATTTGAAAACAGAAAAAGTTAAGGATCTCTACTCCACTGCTATCCCTTAAAAACTTTTCCTTCTTCTAAGTCCATGCAATCTATTTATGTCACTTTTCAGAAAGACTTCATTGCTGTCATCTATAAAACTCCAGGTCACTTTCCCAGCTTTCTCAAGGACTTTAGCACCTGGTCCCTGGTTTTCCTCTCCAAACTATCCTTTGTCATCATCCTCAGGCATGTTAATATTCATACTGACAAGCTCTGCCACATCAGGACTACAAATTCTTCATTTTCCTCAAGTCTGAGATCTCTCTTCTCCATCATTATTCAACCACAAACCATGGTGACACCCTTGACCTTCACCATCTCCCAGAACTCCAGAACTGTCCTATCTCAAATATCCTGAATGTTGAAATTTCACAATATCCTAAACTTCCCCCCTCCCACTTCTTCCCTTATTCTGAACCAGTTCTTTACCCTCTTCTTGACCTCTTGTCACTTAATCCTTTTTTATTTTCAAGTTTCACTCACCATCATAGCCATGCTTGATGCCATGGTTTTCCACTTTAGTAATTCACTGCCATAAAAATTCCTGCCATTCCTCAACCACTTTTTTTGCTATTACTAACCTCAATAAACCTTATCATTCAGCTTCACTGTCATTTCTGCTTCCAAGCTGAGTATAACAGAAGGAAGTCACATAATCAAGACGATTTCATCCTCTATACATTCATGGTGACAGGCAATGAAATAGAGTGGACAGAAGTGCTGTCTGAAATCTGAGAGGGGAGAGATCGTTACCAGCTGAGGGACCTCAGGAAAAATTCTGGTGAAGCTGGCAATATCTGATTTGGGCTAGAAAGGGCAGGTCAGGAGAGAAACTCTCTAAGACTACCAGTTATAGAAAAGCTGCTGATTCGAATTGGTGGAGGATATTTCTGCTTTGCAAGTCATTTACATTGCTGAAATAACAGCTTTGTGAAAACCCCCACAAATTTCTGGTGTGTAACCTAATCTGGGCCTTCACCATTGCTAGGCAATTCTTTCATTCCACCCTTACTGACTCCCTATCTCATTTCCTACAGCAATGATTCCAAACCTTTTCCTTTCTCAAGCCTCAAACAGTATCCCCTATTTTGATAGCATATGACTTAGAGAGGAGTTTCCCCATATTTAACCCTCAAAATTTCTCAGTATCATCATTCAGTCTTTCTTCTTTCTCCCATACTTCAAAGGAAGGGTTATCCCTGAGTGTAAAGGAGACAGGCCAATAGGAGCCTAGCCTTAATGAACATATACATCTTTCTCTGATGATGATAATGATTTTAACCCTTCTGTGTGTGTTCCTGGCTACCTCTCCTCTAGTACTCCTACTATCACCTCCTCTCTCATTCTCTTGGGGCTCTTCTCCCTCAGCCTGACAAGCCTGTCAGTTCCCTCTCCCCAAACATAAAAAAGGCTTCACTTTACTCTTCTATTCCATTCATTTCCTACTCTATTCCTCTACACCCTTTCACTCTCAATTTCTTGAAAATGTGATCTATGATTGATGCCTCCATTTCTGTACCTTTTACATTTTCCCAAGTCTTTGCAACTCTTGATTCTGTCCCCATTATGCTAATCAAAAGGCTTTCTCCAAAGTCACCAATGACCACCTAATAACCAGATTCGAGGGCCTTTTCTGTTTTCATCATCTCTGGAGCTTTTGACAGCTGACCATATCCTCTTGAATATTCCCTTTTCTTTTACCTTCACCAAATAACAAATACTCTTCAAATTCTACTACCTCTATAACCCTTCCTTCTCGGTCCCCTTCTTCAATGTATCTATGACATCATCCTAAGACTTTGAGTTGGGTACTATTGTACTTGGCCCTCCATTCTTTTCTGTCTACATTTTCTCCTCAGAGTCATATCTTCTCCCATAGCTTCAACTATCACCACTTTGTAGATGGCTTCCAAGTCTAGAGCTCCAGTTTTGACCACACTTCCAAACCCCACATTCACATTTCCAAGTTCCCCTAGGATATTTCCTCTTGAATTTCCTACTGGCACCTCAAACTCAGTATGTCCATAATAAAGCTTACTGTCTTCTTTCCTTTGCTCCTTCTTTGGATTTCAATACTTCTGTCACTGGCACTATAATTCACCTTGTCTCCCATGTTAAAAAATACTGATATCTTTGACTCTCCTTTCCTTCATCTCTCACCTGCAATTATCAAATCTTGTTAATTCCCTCTCTGCAGCATTTCTTATATCTTTCAGCTCTTCTCTATTCTCACTGTCAAGATCTTAGAACAGGCTCTCATTGTCATTTGCCTAGATTATTGCAAAAATCTCCTATCATGGCTTCCTGCCCCCAACATCTCCCCTCTTCAATCAAGCCTACACAATTTTCTTTCTTATGTTAAGAACTGGTTATAGTACTCTGCTCAAAACCCTCCCCTACTGAATAAAACTCAAAACTTTACTTAGTCTGGTAATCAGAGTCCTCCTTCCACAGGCTAGTCTGGCACAACTCTCTCTATTTTTATATTACTCCCCTCCATGAATTCTAGTTATTTGTTGTCCCTTCACAGAGGCCTTCCTCTTCCCACTTCATGTTCTCATCCACTGGGTCTGGAAGGTTCCTCCCCCTCTCTCCTGACCTGCCCTTTCTAGCCTAAATCAGATACTGCCAGCTTCACCAAGTTTTTCCTGAGGTCTCTCAGTTGGTAATGATCTCTTCTCCCTTAGATTTCAGACAGCACTTTGCTTTCCACATCTCTTATTGTTGGGTTTTTTTAAGGTCACAGTTACTTTTCTATGGATCACTCTTCCTCCTAGACCAGCGGCTCTCAACCTGTGGGTCGCCTAAGGTCATCGTATTTCTGATGGCCTTAGGAACGGAGACACCATTCCTCTATCGGTCTCCAGGTGGGTCTGCCCACATGCAGATACATCCGCATACGAGTATTAAAGGGTCGTGGCATTAGGAAGGTTGAGAACCACTGTCCTAGATTGTATGCTGATATGTCAGCATGATAAGATAGTCAAGAACTATCTTATCTAGCTAAGCCTGGCATCTCTTCCAGGACCTGGTACAGCAGCTGCTTAAGAGATGTCTATGAATTGAATTATTAAATTTAGAGAACTAGCTGAGGTTCTTAGGGTACAGTGAATTGTTCAAGCTCACACAGGTGGTTAGAGGCAAAAAAAAAATCCTCTAATTCCAACTCATGTTAGTTTTCCAATATACCATGATATACTTCTTCATATGTCTTGTCTCTCCAACTAGACTGTAAGCTCTCTTGAGGAAAGAGACTAAGACTTATATTCCTTTATATTATCAGTGCCCAGTTCACTGCCTTGCATATTGCAGACACTAAAACAAATCTGTTAAATGAGATTTGTAAAGGGAAAAAAAGGCTGTTTTTGGAATGCACATATTTCTAGATGGCGATATCCATACAAATAGTAAAGTTGTACTTTTGCACTTCCCTCATAAATCAAGAAAAAGTAATGCTTTTGTCCACTTTCCCTTTCAGAGTGAATGGCAAAGAAAACAGAAATGATGTATTATTGCTAGAAGGGCAGAGCACACAACACAGTGCTTCTGATGCCAATATTCACATTTTCTTACACCAATGTTTTGCCAGGTCTGTGTACTATCTCCTCATTGCCACTTTAACTTGTCACATTGTTCATAGTTCAGTCTGGTGGGCTTGGCTGGTGACTGCCATGGCCCTAGAGCTGTTGATAAAGCTCTCTTGTAAGCCTTTAAAGCAAAATGAAATTTCCTGTTCTGCTTCAATATTCACAGACTTCCCTGGAAATAAAAACCAAGCAGCTGAATTCCTAATGACAGTAATACTGCATTTATTTTAAGCTCAGCTGTTTCATAACCTCAACCATCAAGAAAACAGCCAGGAACCAAGAAATAATAGAAGTAGTAATGATAATAATAATAATAATAATATTTGATCACATTTTAACCTCATGGACAGCTTGCACCAAGCTGGAACAAAGGAAAGACATTCATTCATTGAGTCAGTCACTCAAGAAAGACTTATCAAGTAACTGCACTAATTGAATTACAATGACCTCAAGTATTCATTTACTTTTTAAATTTATTTAAAATTTTTTTTAAAATTTATTTATCTATTTTTAGTTTTCAACATACATTTCCACAAGATTTTGAGTTACAAATTTTCTCCCTGTCTTTGCCTTACCCCCACATCCCAAGATAGCGAGCCTACTGAATAACCTTTCCCCCAAACTGTTCTCTCTTTCTAGTAGGGCAAGATGGATTTCTATACCCCAGTGCTTGTGTATCTTGCATGTAAAAAACAATTTTTTTTAAAACATTTGTTTTTAAAACTTTGATTTCCAGGTTCTTTCCTTTCTTCCCTCCTCACCCACCCCCACTAGGAAGACAAGCAATTCAATATAGGTTGTACACGTGCGGTTTCAAAAAACATTTCCATACTAGTTATATTGTGAAAGATTAACTTTATTAACCTCCATTCTATCCTACCCCCCACTTATTCTATTTTCTCCTTTGACCCTGTCCCTTTTCAAAAGTGTTTGCTTCCCCCCAATATGCCCTTCCTTCCATCATCCCTCCTCTTATCCCCTTCCCCCCTATTTTCCTGTAGGATAAGATACTCATTTCATTTCAGTGTATATGTTATTCCGTCCTTAAGCCAAATTCAATGAGAGTAAGATTGACCCATTCCCTTTCACCTTCCTGTTCTTCCCCTCCATTGTAAGTTTTCTCTTGCCTCTTTTATATGAGATAATTTACCCTAATCTATCTCTCCCTTTCTCCATTTCCCAATATATTCCTCTCTCACCTCTTAATTTTATTTTTTAGATATCATCCCTTCATATTCAACTCATCCTGTGCCCCGTCTATGTATACATGTACATATATATAGACACACTCACATATTTATACACACATATACCCTCCTATACATACATATGTGTATGCATACATATATATACACACACATACATATATTCCCTTCAACTATCCTCATACTGAGAAAAGTCTCATGAGTTACAATTATCATTTTTCCATGTAGGAATGTAAATTGTTCAACTTTAATAAGTTCCTTATGATTTCTTTTTCCTCTTTATCTTTTCATGCTTCTCTTGCTTCCTGTATTTGAAAGTAAAATTTTCTGTTCAGCTGTTTTTTTCATCAAGAATGCTTGAAAGTCTTCTATTTCACTGAATGACCATATTCTCCCCTGAAGCATTATACTCAGTTTTGCTGCATAGGTGATTCTTGGTTTTAATCCTAGCTCCTTTGACCTCCGGAATATCATATTCCAAGCCCTTTGATCCCTTAATGTTGAAGCTGCTAGATCTTGTATTATCCCGATTGTGTTTCCACAATACTCAAATTGTTTCTTCCTGACTGTTTGTAATACTTTCTCCTTGATCTGGGAACTCTGGAATTTGGCTATAACATTCCTAGGAGTTTTCTTTTTGGGATCTTTTTCTTTCTTTCTTTTTTTTCTTTTAAATGACTTGTTTATTTACTTTTAATTTACAAGATTCGGTTCCACATTCACTTGAGTTTCAGATTTTCTCCCCTCCCTTCCCCTCCCCCCCATGGTGGCGTGCAATCATGTATAGGATCTGCAAATACTTTCACATTGTACAATAGTTTGGTTATATAGAAGGGTTGTAACCAATGAGTGATCACTGGGAAAAGAAAAAAAAAGTAAAACCAGACATGA
>CM053586.1:233531942-233553695 GCA_028646515.1 Pseudochirops corinnae
CCCCCCCCCCCCCCCCCCCGTGTCCCAAATTTTTCCACATCCCTTCCAGCATTTGTCATTCTCCTTTTCTTCCATGTTAATCAATCTGATAGGTGTGAGGTAGAATCTCAGTTGCTATAATTTGCATTTCTCAACAGTGATTTAGAGCATTTTTTCAAATGTCTATAGATAGCTTTGATTTCTTCTTCTGAAAACTGCCTATTCCTATCCTTTGACAATTTATTAATTGGGGAATAACTCATATTCTTATAAATTTCACTCAGTTCTCTATATATTTGTGGAATTACGTCTTTATCAGAGAAACTACCAATAACCTTTTAATTGTCAATGCCAATAGCTTTTTCTCAACCCTTATCCCTCCTTGACTCTTCTGCAGCTTTAAATACTGTAAACTCTTTCCTCCCTTGGTTTCTGTGACTCTCCTCTTTTCTGATTCTTTTCCAGTCTTTCTGACTGGACCCTGACCAGAGTCCTAAGCTAGTTCTTTTCCCTCTGCTATTCCCTGCATATGAACATTCTCAAAGCTCTGCCCTTCAGCTCTCTTCCTTTTCTATACTCCTCCAGGATGATCTCTCTCATTCCCAGTGGTGTAACAATCACATGTAATTTCATGTTACGATGGTGTAATCAGCACATGAGAGGATTCTCAAATTGAAACATTCAGCTCTAATGTTCCCCCTGTGCTCCAGTTCTCCATCTAGCTGCCTGCCAGACAACTTCTCCTGGTTGCCCCATTGGCACCTCAAAACCTAATTTGTACATCTCTCCTCTTCCCTCCAAAAAAAATCAAAACAAAACAAAAACCACCTTCCTCTTCCCAAATTCCCTAATTTCTGCTAAATAGGTAATTTCTACATCTTCCCAGTTATCTAAATTCAAAATCTATCACATTGGCCTCTTTTTCCTCATTCCCCAAAATCTAGTCAGTTGCCATATCCTGTCAATTCTTCTACAATATATTTCATATCTGTCCCATCTGCCGCACTTGCACAGCTACTTCCCTTCCTTGACCTTTTGGTCAAGGCCTCATCAGCTCTCATCTGGACTGCTGCAACAGCCTACTAACTCTCCCCTCTCAAATACACCTACCAAAATAATCTAGGGCACAGGTCTGACCATATTACTCCAAGCTAAATCTACTTACTTACATTAATTGTTCCTCTAACTCAGTGGTTCTCAACCTGTGGGTTATGTTCAGTTTGTAACAATGAAAATACATCCTGCATATCAGATATTTACATTACGATTCATAACAGTAGCAAAATTACAGTTATGAAGTAGCAGTGAAAATAATTTTATGGTTGGGGGTCACCACAACATGAGGAACCGTATTAAAGGGTCGCAGCATTAGGAAGGCTGAGAACCACTGCTCTAATTCAACAAGACACCTCTCTCAATGTATTTGCACCGACCATCTTTCATGCCAAAAATGGCATTCTCCTTACTTCTGTCTTTCAGAATCCTTATCTTCCTTCAAGGCTCAGCTCCAGTACTACCTTATCTGTGAAGCCTTTCACGAGTCCCAGCTGAAAGCATTCTATTCTTTCTTCCCACTGTTTCTCAAACAGAATGCAGTCTTCCGAATGGCATCTAAGATCCTCCACAGTCTGACTTTTACCTGTCTTTCTAGCCTTAGCTCATATTATAACCCTTTGTGAATTCCACATTCCAGCTAGAGCAGACAGCCATTTCCTGAACTCTGTAGTAGTTGATCTCCTGCCTCTATGGATTCACACAGACTGTCACACTTGCCTGGCATGCACTTCCTCCTCACTTTTGCCTCTCAGAATTCTTGCCTTCCTTCAAAGCTCAGTTCAGTGACCTTCTCCTGTAAGACTTTTCTCATCCCTAACTCTATCCAGTTTGCCTTATATTTTAATTTATTGATGTGAAAATCATTTCTCCCAGCAGAATGTAAGTTCCTTGTGGGCAGGGACTCTTGCTTGGTCATCACATCCCCAGCACCTTGTACTGCAGCTGGCATAGAGTAGACACTTAAATGTGTGCGGCACTGAATTGTATATATCTCACCCCCCTCTCCTTGAACAACAAGCTCCTTGGAGTTAGAGACTATGGTATTTTTTATCTTTTTATCACTGGGACCTAGAATGATAAACATAGTGGGCCTTAGGTTAATTTGTTGAAATGAAAAATTGCCATCTTAGATTATTTTGAGCTGAAAGGCCTCTTATTTTCAAAAACATCAACATTTCCTTAGAGGCAGTTATGGACTGTACAAATTCTGCCTTTCTAAGACATTGACAAATCTATTCTGCTCCTTTGCCTGGGGGAAAAGCCTACAACAGCCTCTCGGAAAAGCTGGAATGCCAGTTATAGCCACCTCCCTATTGATTGATAGGAAATTTACTGTAACAAAGAGTTTCTGCTTTACAGTTGTTTTTAGGAAGCTTTTTTTGTTCGTGATGTCTTTTTTTGTATAGTACAATATTTTTAGTGCCCTATGCACTTGATTTATTAAAGGTAAACTACAAAACTTTACATTTATTTTGCCCCCACTTAAACTCAGAAATAAGACATGACTAAAAAAATAATAGTAACCTGATAGGTTCCTTGACTAATAATTAATGCTTCTCTTTGGCTCACTCTTTCCATTTGTCCAGTCATCAATCTCTTCTACTCTAGTGGTCATTGAAGATATTTCCTTTGCATTGTAACATACCTCCTACACCTCTCTCCCCTCTTCTGAATTCATCTACAAAAACTAAAAGTTCTTTCCCCCCTTCTACCTACTTACATTTTTTTAATGTCTGGTAGTCACTATGAGTTATTTAAACCTATCAGTGAGGAAATACAACTGAATAGAGATTGAAGTGTCAGTTGCTGTGGTTCATTTTGCATAACAATATTTTAGTATTTTAAATAATGTACAGAGCTACTTACCCACAGTTCCTTCTGTGCCATCTGTTTCCTTTGGTATATAGTACATAGAAAGATCACTTTGAAGAACTTCATCTGATGTTGCTCTGGCTAAAGCAGCAGCCAAAAAGGAAGGGCAATTACTGAAAAAGATAAAGGGAAGACAGTTTTCAGCAAGTTAATAAAGCAGTGAATTTCATATAAAGCTGAAGTCATTTCAAAATCAAAAGGGATATAAGGAGGTCAAAGACAGAAAGGCCCCATGTATACCAAAATATTCACAGTAGTGTTTTTTGTGGTAAAAAAAAAAAAAAGCAGAAAGTGGGAACTCTCAGGTTGGAGAATGGCTGAAAGAAATGTGGAATGTGAATATAATGGAATATTATTTTGCTGTAAGAAATCAAAGGGGAGGGATTCAGGAAAATATGGGGAGATACATGAATGAATGCAGAGCAAAAAACAAAAAGGAGAACCAGGAGAATAATAAATACAATAATTGCAATGATGCTGATAAAGATAATATTTTTAAAACAGCCAAATTCAGATGAAATGCAAAGGTCAATTGTGATCTCAAAGGGGGAAGAAAGAGAAAGAGAGAGAGAGAGAGACAGACAGACAGACAGACAGGCATGGAGGGAAGAGACAGAGAGACAGTGGGATTTTGTCTAACTGTTTTTCTTTGTTACTGGGAGGAATTCTATAGGGTATGTCAAGAAGTGATTGTGAAATTAAAAACAAATGGGGTGGCTTGGTGGCGCAGCAAATAAAGTACCGGCCCTGGAATCAGGAGGACCTGAGTTCAAATCCAGCCTCAAACACTTAACACAAAACTAGCCATGTGATCTTGGGCAAGTCACTTAACCCCAATTGCCCTACCTTCCCCCCTCTAAAAAGCAAAAAAAAAAAATACCATTAGGGTGGCTAGGTGGCACAGTGAATAGAGCACTGGCCCTGGTGTCAGAAGGACCTGAGTTCAAATCCAGCCTCAGACACTTAACCCAAAAACTAGCTGTGTGACCTTGGCAAGTCACTTAACCCCAACTGCCCTCCAAAAAAAAACCAAAAAACAACAACAACAAAAAAACTCAAAACAAATGGGCATTGTAAAACAAAGGGGATACAGCAGCAGTGTTTAAATCCTCCATTGCCAAGTAAAACATTTAGAAAGGGTCCCTTTGATAACTGTCAAATCAATTCAATTAAACATTCATTATGCATAGGAAAGATGCAAGATTAAGAAGGTGGTCCTTGCTTTCATGGAGTTTATAATTTACCAGAGGAAATAAATAGGATTTCTACTTAAGACAGGGCAACTAGGTGGTACAGCGGATAGAGCACAGGACCTGGAGTCAGGAAGACCTAAGTTCAAATCTGCCTCTGCTCATCTGTAAAATGAGCTGGAGAAGGAAATGGCAAACCACTCACTCCAGTATCTTTGCCAAGAAAACTCACAAAGAGTCACACAAAGAGTCAGATATGACAAAAATGACTCACTAACAACCACCACCTATGATAGGTCCCTGTGAAACCCAGGGAGTTCTGAGACACACACACACACACACACACACACACACACACACACACACACACACACACACACACACACACACACCCCTCTGTTTGAATGGTACCTAGCAATGACTTTATTTTTCTAAATAAATCCAAGGGTCCTAACCAGAGTCCCTAATCCTTGAGTGAGTCTAAACCACTTAAATCATTGATACGGGAACTCCAGGGCAGAAATTCCCTTCACCAATGCAATTAGCAATTTTTCTGTAATTTATAGTCTTAAGAGAATTGTCTAGGGGTAGTAAGAGGTTAAGAGACTAGCTCAGGGTCACAAAGCTATCAAGTGTCTCCATGGGATCTGAACTCCAGTCTTCCTGACTCCAGCTCAGGAATTCTACATCGTTAAGTAATCCTCCTTAATTCCCTGAAGTAGACTTGAAAATGACTGTTTTTATAAAGATTGCCCTATTTTACTCCTTCGACTTTACTGCCAGATGACTGACTGTATAGGCTCTAGAGGTTATTCCCAAATCACCTTTTCTGTACAATCACTCCCCCTCCCTCATCCTCTCATTTTCTCTCAGTTAAAAAGAAAACTTTTATGTTCAATTTCCACCTGTTTAGCTCTTAATTCATAAAAGGATGTTAAAACTTTAGGGAATGAGAGCATTAACCATCAGTTCCATTAGTGGCAGATGTATCATCTGCAAGACACTTTTAGTCCCCGTTAATTTTTTTTCCTTTTTGTCAGACAGAATGAAAATATTTTCAGTGAGGTAGGGAACAGGATTAGCCGACTAATACGTGGGGAGATGTTTGACATCAAGCCAGACGCTTTATCCGCACAGCTATTCCCATGTGACAGAGAGCTATAAACTGAGCCTGAATCTTTTCTCATGGTTTTGACTTTGAATTAAAACAGTGATTATTTCTGAAAAATCAGGTTTGCAAATATATTTTAAAACAGTCACATCAGAGAATGCTTGATACTATTTAAACAGAAGTATATCCTGTCATTATTGAGAGAATTACCAGGAGTGACTAATGTGTTAATAACTGCCTCCATTCACCTTTTCGCATACAGTACTAGGAAAAGACTGATACAAGAAATTTTGATGTTTGAGCAAATGTAAGATATGTCTGCGGGCAGCGAGGTGGCACAGGGGATAGAACTCTGGGCCTGGAGTCACCTTCCTCAGTTTAAATCTGACCTCAGACACTTATTAGCTGTGTGATCCTGGGTAAGTCACTTAACCCAGTTTGCCTCAATTTCTTCATCTATAAAATGAACTGGAGAAGGAAATGACAAACCACTCTAGCATCTTTGCCAAGCAAACTCCAAATGGGGTCACCAAAAGTCAAACACAAAATGAATCAACAACAAAGCAAAAGATATGTCTGATGAACATGAAGGGAGTGCAAATTTCTCTTGTTGGGAGAGGGGGATGATTTAGTGAATTTTACTGTTTTGAGACTTTTCTGAACTTTTTGTTAGGTTCTTTGTTTGGGAGGAGATATGAAGAATATAAATGTTTTGACTAATTCAGTCACCTCTTCTCCAAGTAGAGAAAATAATTATGCTTAACTAGGATAACCATGGTGGTCTCATCCAAAAGATGCAAGGATGAGAGCTGGAAGGAAGCTCAGAGCAATCAAATTAAACCCCTTCATTTTACAGATGAGAAAACTGGCACCCAGGGAGATGAAGTGAGTTGTCCAAGGTGAGGAAGGGAGTAAGCATCAGAAAGAGGACAGGAACACACGTCCTTGAAGCAGGGACTGTCTTTTGCCTCTCTTTGCATCCCTGGGACTTCAAACAGTGTCTGGCACATTAGCCAGTGTTCGTTGACTCCAGAGTTAGTGTTCTTTCCACTTTACCATGTTGTTGAATTCCACTTGACTCCTCTGAGATTAGCAAATTCAACTTTATGGTCACTTTAAACATTGGTATCATAATCATAGGACAATAAGACCCTAGATTTAAAGCTGGAACTCTGAAGGCCACCAAGTCTAATCGCTTCATTTTACAGATGAAAAAATTGAGAAAGAGAGAGGTTAACAAACAGCTAGGAATATGGACTTTTAAAACATGTTAACTCTGTATTTTGGGGGGTAAGTCTAGACCTCTTAATTCACTGGCATGGGAACTACTAGTGCAGAAACTTCCTCCACCAATACAATTAGCAACTTCTCCGTAATTTGGTGTCTTTAGAGAGTAACCTAGGGAAAAACTGGAAATTGGGGAATGACTGAACAAGTTGTGGTATATGAATATAATGGAATATTACTGTACTATAAGAAATGATGAGCATGTAGATTTCAGAAAAACCTGGACTTACATGAACTGATGCAAAGTGAAATGAGCAGAACCAAGAGAACACCGTACACAGTAACAGTAACAGAAACATTGTGTGATGATCAACTATGAATGACTTAGTTCCTCTCAGCAATACAATTATCTTTTCCAAGATAATTCTAAAGTTTTCATGATGAAAAATGCTAATCACCTCCAGAGAAAAAAGTGATGGACTCTGAATACAGATTGAAGCATGCCATTTTAGCTTAATTGTGTGGTTTTCTTCCTTTCAGTCTGTTTCTTCTTTCACAATATGACTAATATGGAAATATGTTTTACATGATTGCATATAAATAACCTATATCAAATTGCTCACTCTTTTAAGAAGAGGGGAGGGGAGGGAGGAAGGGAGAAAAATTTGGAACTCATAATTGTTTTACATGTAATTGGAAAAATAAAATACTATTTTTTTTTTAAAAGAGAGTAGCCTAGGGGCAGTATAAGGTTAAGAGACTTGCCCAAGGTCACAAAGCTAGTATCTGCATGGGATCTGAATTAGGTCTTCAGTATTTCAACTCAGAAATTCTGCCTTGTAAAGTAATCCTCCTTAATTACTTGAAGTAGACTTGAAAATGACTGTTTTTATAAAAATTAGTAGAGACAATACGTTGTAGCTGATTAGTGGAATTTGGAGTCAGGAAAACATGGGTTCAAGTCAGCCTCTAGCACTAACTGACTGTGTGACCATGGACAGGTCTCTTCACCTCTCAGTGTTCCCAGGCAACACCACTCAAAGACTATAAATTACAGATAAGTTGTTATTTGCACCAGTTCAGGACCTTCTACACTGGAGGTTCCCATACCAGTGAATTAACAAGTCTACACTTTCCTTTTCCAAATCTTCATACACATCCCTCCCCGCCCCCCCATACAGGCTACTCTACATTACCATACTTTCTTAAGGGTCCATCATCCCAACCATTATGGGTTTCATATCCTCATAAAAACAAGTCCACTAAAGAGAATGAATGCTCATTCAGTATTTTGTTCTTTGCTTTAGATCCCAAAGTATCCAATCAACCCTCCTACCTATATGCAGGTAAATGTGATAATTTTGTATTATGTGCCATTGGATCATTTTCCTCAACTGAGGAAAGAAAGAAATCAATCATCAGCATTCTATTTATATTTCAATTTGATAGTGAATCATTTACATGGGATGTTCTTCACCAAAGCTAGTAGTGACTCTGTGTACATGAAAATGTATTAGAATTTCCCAAGGCTTCAATAAGTTCAATAAGATTGGCACATATTAATACCCATGATCAAACTACTGAGGGAATTGTGGGAATTGAGTGAACCACACTAACTCCATCTTGTGACTCAATTCTGGAGTTAGCTCAGTTCCCTTCCTATTCCATTATGGTCTAGTCCAATTTCTGTCTTGTAAGAAAGCTTTATTCAATTATGGAAATTGTGAGAAAACTTTATTGCATTGTTTGAACCTACCCCTGCATAACTGGGAAGCTGAACCACCTCTACCTGTTGCTTAGAGACCTTTAACATAGGGTTAACCCCTAGACTTAGGTTGTGCTGACCAGAAAATCCAGTTACATCCAAAGACTGATGCAAGGAGTTTTCTCACAATTATACATCTCAAGTAACCCATATGTTTTAGCTGAAAACTGGCCCTGTATTTGTCCTTGTATTCTTTGATTAAGTACAGACACTTGGGGGAGGGAAAGTAGGACAACTTTTCTGATTTCAGGAAATTGTACCTATTATCTCTCCCCCTCCCAACTTGGAAGCCCTTAATCTTTCCTCCAATTAGAAATCAGATTACCTAATCTTGTATTCTGGTTTATATCCTGTTAATTGTTTTCTTTTAATGCATAAAAATCTGTCTCCCTCTGTATTCAGGGTCCAGTGCCAAACTGAGGAGGCCTGGTCCAGATTTGTTATGCAATTGGCATGCATTGATTAATAAATTGATATGTTCAGAAGTTCAAATCTGTTTCCTCAGTTATTTTAGATTTCACCCATCTAGTATTACTTTAAGCTAACAAATAATTATCCTTCACACTAGAACTATACATAAACTCTCAACTCAAGTGACATGGACTGAAATCTTTCAGATTATTTATCCCTGCTGTTAATACTAACCTGCTATTAACACTAAGTATTTAATCTTTAGCCAGCACATACATGCTTAACATCTTTTAGCCTACCTTGTCACCCTACTTGTATTCCTTTAAAAAAGACCAAAACATAAAACCAAAACCTGCTTAGAAGAATATTTTATGATTCACAAAAAGACATTGTGTTATAATGCACAAACCACACACCTTCTGCGGCTCAGTCTTTAGTCAATGTTTACACAAATTAGTTTTTTTCATCAGCTTTTCCTAAATGATTCCTTTTGTAAAAGTCAAGCAGTGATACAGCAGAATGTTAAGACAGACACAGATGTTCTGTCATTACGGGAGTATGAAAAATCATTCTCAGAATCTGTGGATTAACACTATATTCCTTGCCGAATGACAAATCTCAGTAAAGAGCACGTTAGTTTTTGATGCAAGACGAGACTACTTTCCTGTTTAGACTTCACAGTGGGGAGTGTGGACTCAGCAACATGGGCTACATTAAAGGAAACCTTTAGGATTTCCCCTCATTGCAGTGAACACGCAAGCTGATTTTTCTTGTAGCCTGCCTTTCCTCATAATTATGGCATTAACTCAATCTCTCAGAAGGCAGTGGTATCTTAAAATTCAAACCCCGTGCTATCTCTATTGTGCCAAAGGATCCAAAAGACTAGAAGCTATCTCAGTATATAATCAGTGACACAGGCTGACTGTGAAGGTTGGATATATGTGGTTTCATCCTGGGGGAGCTGACATTTTTCTGGGAGAGAATCAAAATTATAGCATCTAACAACTACATCCAATCTTAATATAGGCAATGTGGAATAATGGGACTAGGAGTCAGAAAATGGGTCCCAACTCTGCTGTTAACTAGCCATCTGACACTAAGCAAATAATTTAATTTCTCTGGGTCTGTTTCCTCACTTGAAAAATTGAAGGGAACTAGATAATCTTTCAATTTCTTTCATATTCTAAAATACGATGATTTTCTCATTGCCCAGACTATATCTGGGTACCAACAATACTTTAACTTAATGTAGCAAACAGACAGTGAGTTAACATTTTTATTAAAAGTAATAGAAGCAACAAAAATAATAACTTGCATTTCTATAGCAATTTTAGGTTTCCAAAAAGCTTTCCTTACAATGACTCCTGTGAGATAAGATGAAACTGACACTCAGAGAAATTAATCAAGCAAGAGTAGCCCAAGTGGATGGTTAATGAAATTTTATACCTCAGACCCCAAGGAGTATGTATATACAAAAACAGGTATTAATAAGCCCCCTTCCCCACATGCTAGTATCTTGTGTGCACACAAGAGAATACAAATTTTAAGGCTGCAAACTGAACTCTTGTTCTAGCCCAAGCCAGGCAACATTTTCACTATAATGCCAAACCTACACAAGTCACTAAAGACATTATTAGGTAAATTAAAGGTTTGAAAGAACAGCCTTCCTGACACTGGTAGTGTGGGTGTTTGTGTAACACCCACAGCTGCAGTTCAGCACTCTTGGCATGGCATTGCTAAGGTAATAAGAGACTCTGAAGGTGGGAAGTTTGCATCAATTAACTTTGAGAGAAACCATCTGAAGCAGACTCAACTCAGCCCACATATTGTGATGATGTTATCTCCTCGATGTGACCTTGTTCTAGAATGACAGTACTGAAATGATGAAAAATTTATGATCGCTTCCTTGGAATTATTCATCTGTGTGCTAAGTCTGGAATAACACACTCAACTAAAAATAAAGAAGGCAAATTTGCCACTATATTGAGATGTATTAAAATGGCTTAGGATTCTTTATCAATTCTCGTCAGATAAAATTGAGTCCAAATCAAGGAAGACGTTTTCTCTTTCAAAGATGCTTTCTTTCCAATCTAGCAACCATCAGCGCCGGCCCCTCTTCCCCTCCTTCCCCCAGCTGCCCAGGAGTTAATTAACAGTGATATCTGCACCCCCTAGACATTCTCTTAATAAAGCTTAGCTTTCTCTGCCTGTGCACTACTGGTTACTGACCAGCCAGTTTCAGAGACTTTCCTCTTTAACGATCATAGCACAAAGATTTTTCCCTGATGCTTCTGTCAATGTAATGTTTACTGACTGTGATTCGCACAGACAGGTTGACACTCAACAGGGAGTGAGTGATAGTCTATCTTACATACACAGAAACCTGGAGAATTTGTTGAAGAATATAATCTTTTTAAAGCCCGTTTCCACTAGATGGTAGATATACATTACAGTGGACAGACTACTTGCTACTCAGTAAGCTGCTGGAGTTCACAGACAAGAGAATCCCTTCCATCAGCTTCTTCCTTCCTCTTTCCTTTTTGTGACCAGAAATAACAAAGGTTATTTCTCTTTTCCTGTTTGGTTTTCCATGTGTTTATCTGTTTTACATGTTGCCATGGGAGGCTCCCAACACATTAGGCATAACACTTATGGCAAACTTATTGGAGGAAATGGATAAGAGTCCCATGGGCAGGCTGTGATCTGCATCGCTGGACGGGACATGAAAACCCATGAGGTCACAGTTCCATCAGAACAGGTTTATCTGTGCCTTAGCTTCTTGGAAGGAAATCTTCTTATAAGCAGACATTAGTATATTTTGTTCAGCATGCAGCATTGTGTATATATGTGGCTAAGCAACTTGAGCTAACATCACTACCTATTAATATAGGTAATGCCAATGAGGGTCATATTTACTGTTCTATTGTCAAAACAATTTAGTTGCTTAAACTGGTCTCAACTTTATTGCAGTCATTACTGCCTTTTAGTAAGAAATAATATTCTTAAATTTCAAAAGTGTGCATGAACTTTCTGTCCAACTTTTTCTGAAGAATAATTTTCAGGAAAAGGGGAAAGCCAAAGGAATAAGCATTTATTAAGCTCCTACTACATGCCAGGCATTGAGCTAAGTATTTTACAAATATTATCTCTGTGAGGCATCAGATTCTATTAGGCTAATCAATGCTTTCAATAAAACTTGAAACAGAATTCTTATTAATATATTTGGTCATAATTATTCCTAATGTATGAATGATGGTCTAAGCTTGGGCTTAAATGGTAGATGATCACTGTCTGACTATTAATACACAAATTATATAATGTCATTCTTTCAAAGCTATACTCATATATCCTCCCTCTCATTTATAGTATCCTACAAACACTTGCAAAATGATCATTTATTTTTGGTCTTTATCTGTATGGTCATCAATGTAAGGAACTCCCAGTGGTGGAACTCCCTCAACCAAGGTAGATGAAAGATACTCTGAAATTTATAGTCTTAGGGGGTTGCCTGGGGCACTGGGAAGTTAAGTGATTTATCTAGGGTCACGTGGCAAGTATATGTTACAGGCAGAATTTCTGAGTCTCCCTGACTCTGAGGGCTGTTCTCAATAGGCGAGGAGACTGATGGGAGAATGTAGTTTTTCCCAGAAGGAAGGAGAGAAGAAGCCTGAGAACTTTGGATTTCCGGGGAGAAAGATCCAGGGGGTATGGACAGGCACGAGTGCCAGTAGCCAGTCAATTGCAAAAGAAAGAGGCTACTACCCTGGACAGGTGAAGCCCAGTCTGACTCCTGATCCAATCCAGCTGGGATCTGCCTTTTTGGTTTTTTTTTGGCTGTTTCCTTTACTGTCACTGCTGCTGGGACTTGGTGAATTTATCCCTTCTCCACTTAATGTCCATCCCCTGTCTCATAAACACCTGGCAATCTAGTGTCACTTACCTTCAGTGGTTTCCTGTTCTAGTTGACTTTTATTTGATGTATATACTTTTACAATGAATTTTGGCTCTAGATAACTCTAAGCTGATTTTTATTGCAGTCTGGACAAGTGTTTGCTATAAAGGACAAGACCACACACCAGGGAATAACAAAAGGGAACGCAGGGACCAAAAGGGTATCCATGCACTTAACTGAGAGCCTATATTGAAGCTCTCTCTGGAGACACAAAGAGCTTCACACTAGACCAAAGTCAGAGGGCTACAAGTGGCTGGCAAAGCTCCCTAGTAAAGTCTGGGCCAGATTAAAAGGTAATAATTGGGGATATTTTAAAAAATAAATTAAAATGATATAACAAAGATAATGTTCATTTGTGGTTTTCTAAGTTAATATGCAGCCCACAGGAATTAATTTATATTTAAGTCTAATTCCACATTGCAAGGTAATTTGCCCAAAGTAATACACTTTTTATTGATGGCAGAGTGAGGAGGAAATTTTTCCTAGATCTTAATGAAGATGAAAACATAGATTGTCTAGCTGCTCATTTCCTACTCTTTGTTGTGGATCAAACTGCTTCTCTCATAGGCAACTAATAAATTCTATTAGACAGAAAGAGAATCAAATGCCCACTATATAGAATAAATACATTCTGATCAATAAATTTACAAAAGAAGACCAGTACCAAGTCTGTAACTGGGCCTTCAAATTCAATTTCAGATTTCAAGAAATTAAAGTAGATTACTGTTTCCCACAAAGAATGTATATTCAATGAGATAAAAGATGTTTATCTAAAAGGCAAATCATAAATTAAGAGATGAACAGTGTGGAAACATTTGGCCAGTAAGGGAGAAGGAATTCCAATAGTATGATCAATGGATAGGAATTGAATTGTATCCTTTGGATATCACTTATTCGCTCTCTAATCTTTGGTTTTCTGAAATTTGTACTGTCTGTGCCTCCTGTTTCTTTTTCCATAAAATGTGAAACTTTACTCTTTAATGTCTAAGTCTCCATGTTTCCCCCTGCTCTCCTGGACTATATCACACCTCATTCTCAATTTCTTTTTTTAAAAATTTTTTTAAAATTATTTTTTTGCTTTTTGGAGGGAGTAAGGTAGGGCAATTGGGGTTAAGTGACTTGCCCAAGGTCACACGGCTAGTTTTTTTGTGTTAAGTGTCTGAGGCTGGATTTGAACTCAGGTACTGCTGACTCCAGGGATGGTGCTCTACTCACTGTGCCACCTAGCCTCCCCCCCCCAAATCCATATTTTCATCATTACATGGGTAAAATACACACACACATACACACACACACACACACATGCACTAGATTATCACGTGTGTGTTTGTGTGTAACTTGTTCAAAAAAAAGCTAATTTTAAAAATGTTTCATAGGCCCTTGGTGGTGTTTTTCTTTTTATTCAAGAAACAGTATTTCAGATATATAACCAGACTTAACCAGAATCCCAGTTTAAATCTCAAATGGCAAAAGGAAACAAACAAAATACTATATCATGCCCCAAATGAGAAATTATTCAATTGTATTTGACTGTTCCATTCCTATATGAAAAGGTAAGGGAAGCGGCTAGGTGACACAGTGAACAGAGCACTGGGCCTGGATTCAGGACAACCTGTGTTCAAATCTAGCCTTAGACACTTAACAGCTGTTTGACTCTAGGCAAGTCACTTAACCCTGTTTGCCTCAGTTTCCTGATCTGGAGAAGGAAATGGCAAACCACTCCAGTATCTTTTCCAAGAAAATCAAAAATGGGGTCATGAAGTATCAAACATGACTGAACAACAACTAGTCTTCCCCAACATCCTTCTTATCCAGGAAGATCACTCTGCATCCCCTTCCTCCGGTTGGTCAGTTTCTTTAAAAGCTTCATTTTAAGTCAAATGTCCAGACTAGCCACGTTCTCTCCTTCATTCCTCTCTGGACCCCACTCCTTACTCCACTTCTTTCTCTATCGTTGCTCAATACGGGTCCCTTCTGTTCTTTTCCTTTTATGTGGTACCTTCCCCCTTTAGAATATTAAGTTCCTTTAAGGCAGGGTCTGTCTTTCTTTTTGCTTAAATTTATGTTTCCAGAACTTAGCACAGTGACTGGCATATTATAAGGAATTAATAAATCCTTGTTGAACTCATCACGGGCCCTCTCCCTCTTTCATTTATCTCTTTTGGGTATAGCATTTCCTTTCTAGTAAATAGCATCACTAGTAATAATATTACTAGATATGCATACCTGGTGACTCTTTAGGCATAGTTCCAGATTGAATTTCAGAATGGTTAGACTAAGTCAGTTCCACAAACAGTATATTAATGTGCTCTTCGCCCCATTAAAAAAAACCAACCCTTCAACATTTGTCATTTTCCCTTTTTTTTGTCCTTGCCAATAACAGGGAGAATTTCTTCATTGGAGAGGATAACTACTAACAGGGAAAGAACCTCAACCCTTAGCTGAGTTTGAAGACATAGACCTTTGGGGAATTGTTTGGGGAGTGCAGAGTCAAGATGAAATGTAAAATGCCTATTCATCAGTTCTGCAAACTGCTTCACATTCTGAAGTTAAAGTGCCAAACTCCTGGGAGACTAGAACAATACCTATATTCTTAATGCTGCTTGGTTTAAGTCTTTTTTTAAGGTATGCCTGTGAGAATCTTTTGTGTGAAGAAAATAAATAGCTGTCCCATACCTTAATTGTACTGTACATTAAGTGACTTTCAACTTCCCCTCTTTTAGGATATCTTAGACATGAGCTAAAATCTAAGTTTTAAGTAATTTTCCTTAGGAGTCTAGGGTAGGAATGTAAGGAGACAAATAGAGTTAAAAAAGAATATGATCCTTCTTTTAGGTGGTCAGGCACTGCTTATGCATGAGTGTAGAGTTGAGAGGAGCTTTAAAAAGCCATCACAGATTGATTCTATTGTCACTACAATATTCTGTTATTGGGAAAGTTCATTTTTTAAAAAAATCCCTATATCCACAAATATTTCCTCTCTATGTGATACAAGTCTTCTACGAACCTGGCATTTTACCTTTCAGTGAACATGACTGAACAAATGAGAAGTTTTCATATGGTCATGAATAAAAATGTTTTATCTTGGCTCATAAATATACTGCAATATAGGACAGAGCAATAAAAAGCATCATAATAGGAATAGCCATATTACTATGAAAGGACCCCCAAATGAAGAGAAAGCAATGCTTTCATGCTAGCAATTGACTTTAAGGGATCACGAGGGGGAAATTATAGCTCAAACAAAAACAAAAAAAATTATAGCTCAAACAAAAATCTTACTAGCTTTACTAGTAACATGCTGAAGGTTTTAGCTATTTTCAGATGTAGCCAAAGTGTTACATAATCTTCTTTAAGGGCTAGATAAAATCTATTAAACTAGCCTTTTCATCGGATTTAGTGTGGGGAAAAAAGTTATTGAGGCTAACTTTAAAGAAGGACATATCTGAGTTGGGGGAATGACAGTATCTGGATTCAAATATTGCTATTGTCTTGTGTGACCTTGGTAAATACTATCTCTGAAATTTGGTCTCTTCATCTGTAAAATGAAGGGGTCAGACTAACTAACCCCTGGGGCTCCTTCTAGCTCTGGATCTATGATCCCATGGGAATGCTCTCAAGTAACTTTTACCAAAAAATCTAAGGACTGGACCAGACGACCTCCAAGGCCCCTTCTAATTCCAATAGTCTATGATTCCATGACTATTTTCATCATGTTTTGACACTGGTGCCACAAAAGCATTTCTAAATGAATTTTGACAGAAAAATCCCTTACCTTTTTCCAAACATCAGGTTATCCTCCCAAATATTTTCTCCAGTCACATGTCAATAGAAAAATTCAAAACAGATCCTTAGGAATTTTAGCTTTTCCTTTTCATAGTACAGTATCACAGACAGGTTTAAACACACACACACACACACACACACACACACACACACACACACACTGTGATCCACAAAATATTGTACCCGCTCTTCCCATCCAATGGCATCAGTGTCCTGAAACAGTCACCAATTCAGTTTAACATTTATTAAGTGCCTACCAAGTGTAAGACATTGCACTGGGTAGACAAGTCTAGCAGTTGTGATTGAGTAAGTGCAATTGTACTGATAATTGTTGGTCAGTCATGTCCAACCCTTCATGACCCCATTTGGAGTTTTCTTGGTAAGGACACTATAGTGGTTTGCCATTTTCTTTTCCAACTCTTTCTACAGATGAGGAAACTGAGACAAACAAGGCTAAGTGACTTGCCCAGGGTCACACAGCTATTAAGTATCTGAAGCTGGATTTGAAATCAGTTCTTCCTGATCCAGGCCTCATGCTTTATCTACTTTGCCACCTAGCTGCCAAATTGTGCTGGTAAGGGGAGGGCTAATTACTCCTTTTTGGCACCTACCCCAATGGGAGATGCACCATTCTTTTTCATCTCCTCTCTTTGGTTGTGACTTTTTCTTCAGCTAACTAGCTCAGCTCTGCTCATTGGGCGTGGCTTTGTTTTCCTTTCAAACACTTCAGGGAAAGGAACAATGGAAATGGGACCTGGAAAAAGGAAGATGACACTCCCTCTCATAACGATCACAACCTACCCCAACTGAAGCTATTAAATATGTTTGTCTAGGAAGCAATATGGATCCATATTTTTCTCTCTCTGCTCTGGGATCCTACAAAGATACAAATTACTGAAGTCTCTCTTCCTTCAGCTCCAGGTCCTCATTTTGCCAGGAAAGCTCCCAACAATAATAAAATCTGTCTTTCATCTGTGTATGTTATCACCTATTGCCTTTCCCTCTGTTGCCATTTGTACAAGGATACACACAGCAATCAATGGTTAATGCTTCATTTTGAATAAATCTATCTCTTTTAAAACAAAAGTAAAACAGCAAAACAAATTCTTAAGATCCATGGACTGGGAATACGGGTTCAGTGTTCTAAGAAAGTATAAGGATGAAGGTGAAGCAAAGGACCACAACATACAGTAAGTAAGTCATCACCATCCTTTCCTCAGCAGCATGAATGGCTACAAATACTCTGCAGATGTCCCTTCTGCATCACCTGGATACCTAGTCCTCAATTTATCCCCTTTTCAGTTCACTCCCTGGGCCAGAAGCAATGGTGATTGGCCTTGGCTGGCATCAGTCTTTGTTTCTGCTTTTGTTTGTGCTTGTAGAAGCAGCAGCAATACTAGTGCCCTACTTCTAGACCAGTGGTTCTCAACCTTTCTAATGCCTCGACCCTTTAATACTCATTATGTGGGCATATCTGCATGTGGGCGGACCTGTCTGGAGATGGATAGAGGAGTGGTGTCTCAGTTCCTAAGACCATCGGAAATATGTGTTTTCCAATGGTCTTAGGTGACCCTTGTAACCCCTGTGAAAGGGTTGTTCAACCCCCAAAGGGGTCACGACCCACAGGTTGAGAACCACTGTTTTAGACTTTAGTATGCTTGCAACCTAAGCTTATTCTACCTCTAAATTCTCCTCTCTCAAGGCTTCTCCTCCATTCTCTCTATGGGAGGGATTTGGTTTCCTAGGGGCTAAAATAGAGGAACATCAAAGAATTTCCCGGCTGCTCCCAGATAATTGGTCTCTAATTCCTGTTACAAAAAAATGAAAAAATGCCAGTCCCTCACCTCAAGGGCACCACGACCACTGCCACTATTTGCAATGTCAGCAACCCAAATCTACAACTAAAAATGCTACATGACCGCTTAGTTTAAAATACAATAAATAATTTGTAACAATAATCTAAAACTTCCCATATAAAAACAAAGCAAGACTACTAAAAAATTATAAGCAGTACCAAATTTCTAGTTAGGGTTAGGAAATGGATTGTCTTTCAAAACTTTGCCCACAGAGTTTAGGTCTCTGATGACTGAATTTGTAAATTTTTTTTTTTAACTAGGTTATGTTAGAACAAACCATCTCAATTAAATGTGAACAAAGGTCAGACAATCTCTTTAATCTAGGACATTTGGAATTCACCGTATGTAAGCTGCCAGAGTAAAGTTGGAAGCAATATTCCAGAAATAACCATGTTGAGTACTCAAGGCCCTTTCCAACCCAATAAACTTTCTTTCCCTAAGCTCCTGTTTCCAATAGGCAACTTCTCTCCTCCCAATCCTCCCACATACTTCTAATGCATTCTTCTTGGCAGTACTAGTTCATTCATCTCATAAACTCGAGGCCTCTCTTCCCATTTAAGTTTGGAATCAATCCACTTTTAAGATCATGATTCTAGACTCTAGAAGATCATAGTTCTACTCTTATTTACTGCTTGGTACAGAGAACTCAAGATTCTGGAAGTAACAAATCCCTAGTTAATTAAAGTTGTATATTTTAATGTAACTTATTATAGTACCATAGTAACTGCAGTTCATCACAAGCTTTCCTTTTTTTGTATTGTCTGATTCTGATTTTGGGGATACTTACCAAAGATCTTGGACTATTAGATATTTTGTACAGTATTGCAAGACATATTCATTATTAATTACAAACTCAGGTAGCAAAATGAGAAACAAGAGATAGACAGGTCTAGCAGCCCACTAGGATGCCTGACATATTAAAAGATTGAGAGGAATGCCTTCAGTCTGTTGGGTGGATCTTCTATGGAGGATTCATGGAAAGGCATGGACAAGAATTGTACAAAACAACAAAGTGTGGAGGGAGGGGTAAACGTCTGCATTGGTGAAGCACCCACAAAATCATGAGACCACCCACATACCCCAAATTTCCCCTAATTCAAAGCATGAAAAAAGTCTTTTACTTGAAAAATGCTTAATTAAAAATCCTAAAGAATACTAAATTAAATCTGGATGAGATATTATAGGATGGCAATGAACGTTAAAGGAAAAAGGACATTTTTTTTAACACAACATTTATTAAGCACCTGCCATATAATTATGCCTACTGAAGGAAGATGCTGCTAAAAAAATACTTGTTTTTTTCTAAAATATTGATGCTTTTTGCAGGTTTTTTTTTTAATACCATATTGAACCTTCTTCCCTTATAACAAAGGAAGGAAAACTGGAGAATGATGGGGTCTGATAGCAACTGTAATATTCTAATCGTGTCATTTCCCACCTGTCAAATAAGATTGGGAAGTGTGTTTTATCATCTGTTCTCTTGGACAAATAGCCAAACACTAAACATTTATTGAACATCGACTTGGTGCCAAGTCCTATATTAAGCAATGGGGATATAAAGAAAGCTAAGAGAGATCCCGTGCTCTCAAGGTGCTCACAATCTAACAGGGGAGACAACATAAATATGTACAAACAAGTGTATACAGGATAAATTGGAAACAATTAACTGAGAGAATGCATTGGAATTAAGGAGGATTGGGACAATAAGATTTAAACTGAGATTGGAAGAAAAACAAAGGGACCAGTGGTGTATACAAGGGGAGGACATTTGAGACACAGAGGACAACCAGTTAAAAATGCTTGGAGCTGGAATCTAGAGTATACTTGTTCAAGGACAAGGAGATGAAAGTATCGAGGAGTAGGGGAGTATAAAGAGGAAGGGTATAAAATGTAGGAAGACTGGAAAGGTGGGTGGTAGATTATAAAGGCTTTGAATGATAGAGGATTTTGTATTTGATTCTTGAGGTGATAGGACCACAATTATTCATTGAAATTAATCTGAATTTAGTTGCTTTTTCATTTACATTCTAATAGTCACTGTACATTAGTCTTCCCAGATTAATGAATTTCAGGCTTCTGAATTCCTCACATTCATCATTTCTTATGACTCATTAGTATTCTATTATATTCATAAGACAATTTGTCCAGCCATTCCCTGATTGATGGGCAGCTACCTCCGTTTTCCAGTTTTTTGTTACCACAAAAGCACTGCTACAAACATTCTGGTATATATGGGTTCTTTCTTTTTGCTTTTGATCTGTTTGGGGTATATGCCCAGCAATGGAATCGCTGAGTAAAACCCAAAAGGATTCTACTGGTTCCATTTTAGAAGGAACTATTTTTAAAGAAGCACCCAACGACACCACCAAAACCCAAACCTCAATACAGCTGGCAGTTTCACAGGAGCCTAATTACCCTCTTGTTTTTTTTTAAACATGCATATAAACCAATCCAGTGACTACCATAGTACTTATTACCTGCTGTGAGCAGTCAAATGGCTTCCCCACTGTTAAATTCAGAAAATAAATCAAGACAGGAAGAGGAAGAAGGAAAAAGAAAGGAACAGGAATGCTAGTGGGATTGGGAATATAACAAAATATGGCAACTAGGTTGGAGATAGTGCTATCATTCTATGATCTTATGATGTGTATGCACTATCTATGTGATATCTGTATGTATGTTTATAATACACATGTGTATGTGAAAATATTAGTCAGCAAACATTCAGTAAGCACTTATGTGCTGGGCACTGTGTTCAGCACTGGGGAAAAAAATTGCAAAAGTGAGAGTACCTTAATGGACTTACATTCTAGTGAGGGAACACAGCATGTTCATGGTAAAGTAAATACAGTATATAAAATAAGTGCAAAGTGATTTAGGCATGGGAGGCACTAGTAACTGAGGGCATCAGGAAAGGCCTCTTAAAGGAGGTAGCTCTTAAACTGAGTTTTGAATGTGATGGGAAACCCCGAACTCTGATTGACTCTTCCCACTTGATGAGGCATTTGGCTGAGATCATAAGCCTTTCATTATTGCTAGGCCCAAATCTGTCACTCTTAACCTAGCCCTCCATTGTTCAGCTACTTCTCACCCTTGATACTATCAAAATATCTATACCCAAATTTGTTACCCTTAAACTAGCCTACAGGTAACTTTCAGCTATTTCCCATTCTTAATCCCATTCCTAGAGTCTGACTTCAGTCACAAGCCTCCTCAACACCTCTCCAAACCCCTCCTCTAGACCATCCCTAGATCCTTCTCACAATCTTGTATATAAGGTGCATCTTGCCTCCATGAAGGTGCTGAGATTAATCTAGTGCAGACTCACTCTGTGTCAGATTATTCTGTCCCGCTTGTCTAATACAAGCGTCACAAATACTTAGGCTCCTTAAGAATCTACCCATTATGAAGGAGATGGACTTCATAATTACCTGGAGAGGCTTATACGGACTGATGCTAAGTGAGAAGAGCAGAACCAGGCAAAACCTGTAAACAATCACAGACACATCGTACATATGATGACCAACCTTGATAAACTGGACTATCCT
>CM053586.1:233553795-233590343 GCA_028646515.1 Pseudochirops corinnae
AAGGGAGGGGAGAAAATCTGAAACTCAAGTGATTGTGGAACTGAATCTTATAAATTAAAAGTAAATGAGTAAATAAAAAAATAAAAATAAAAATAAAATTAATCTTTAAAAAAAAAAAAAAAGAATCTACCCATTATGGTGAATCTTTAATAAACTTTGTTTTACTTTGGCTGGGAGAAGACTTGGGTCAAATTCATTTGGCGAGACCTCATATGTTGGTATTTTGGGGTCTTGAGCACCCCTAAGCCCCCAAACCTAACAAATGGAGAATTTCCAAGAGTCAGAGGTGAAGTGGAAAAACATTCTAGTGATGGGAAGTATTTTATGAAATGCACAGAGGGAGACGGATAATGCAAGATGTGTAAAGAGAACAGGAAGTAGGCTAGTTTGTCAGGAATATACTTATCTGTGGATACAAATATATACATACATACACACTTATGTGCTGAATAGACAAATGTTATTGTCTTGAGATCAGATTAGGAAAGAAAATCTAGGCATCCCTAGAAAAAAAAAATCCTTATGATTTCTTTTACTATAGCCCAGTAGAGGTGGCTAGGTGGCACAGTGAATAAAGCACTGGCCCTGGAGTCAGGAGGACCTGAGTTCAAATCTGGCCTCAGACACTTAACACAAAAAACTAGTCGTGTGACCTTGGGCAAGTCACTTAACCCCAATTGCCCTATATTCCCCCTCCAAAAAGGCAAAAACCAAAACCAAAACAATACATATAGCTCAGTTTCTAGAACTACTATACCAACCTTCCCTACTGCCCCTCACCAACCACTGGTAAACTGGGTCCCCAGAGGACAGCCACTATTTTTCCCCCAAAGGATTCTTCTAGGGACTCTGAGATTTGGTGTCTTTGGGGAGTGTCTTTCTTTTTCTCTTTTTAAAAAAAATACATTTTAATGGAGTGTCTTTCAAAAGCTACAAGCTAAAAAGTCCCACTGGTATGTTTCTCTCATTGAAGAGTATCAGTTGACATCAATGAGTCAAATTTAATTAGCTTTTAGAAGTGGGTATTTACTAAAGAGGTAAAAATGGTTGCTACAAAAAATTTCCCTTTCCACCCCTCCCCTGCAGGGGAAATTGGGCTCAAGCTTAGAGCATGTGCATGCCCTAAAGGGGGTAACTCATAGCTTCTGGAAGACTTTTTCTTGGAATTCTCAAGATGTTCACCTTAGGCATGTTATAGCTTTTTTTTGGGGGGGGGGAAGGGGAGAAGGATAATTTTGCTCATATAAAATTCAAAAGCTTTTAAACAAATAAAACCAATGCAATTAAAATCAGAAGGAAAATAGGTACATGAAAAAAAAATCTTTATAGCAAGGTTCTCTAACAGTAGTCACATATTCAAGGTGTCTAAGGAACTGATTCAAGTTTGTAAGAATAAGGGCTATTCCTCAAAAGATAAATGGTCAAAGGATTTAAATAGGCTATTCTCAAGGGAAGAAATCCAAGTTATCAAGAAACATACGAAAAAATGCTTCAAATCACTAATAATTAGAGAAAGGCCAATTAAAGAAATTAAAGGAAATGTGTGAGAAGTTTACCTCACACATTTAGATCTGGCAAAGGAGGCAAAAAAAAGGAAAATGACAAACAGTGGAAGGGCTTTCAGAAAATAGGCACAGTGGTGTACTATTTTGATGGAGCTGTGAATTGGTCAATCCATTGTAGAAGTCAATTTGGAACTTAATGTAATGTTGAGGGAATTTGAAGATCTTCCCTGCCCCTTAATCGGCCGTGTGGCCTGCTTTGAACTTTGGCCCAGCCCACAGCTTGAGTCACATGGAGCCCATGGTGGGAGGAGTTTGATGAATGGGTAGAGAAGGAAGAGAGTGAGGCAGAGCAGCCAGTGAGAGTGAGAGAGGAAGGAGTTTTGCTGAGGGGAGCTTGTTTGTGGGGATGCCTAATGGAAGGAAGGCTTGGGGATGTTGATGCTCCCTGGATTGTTGATGTGTATAAACTTCTTTGCTACCATGGTGGAATTGGATTTCTGGTATCTGAATAAATATTTTGGTTTCATCTTTGAGGAAGAGAGTTTGTTATATTTTGCATTTCAACCCTGAAAGAGGTCTGCATATTCAGAGCAACTGCTATGGGTATCACATTGGTGATATACTATACCCTAAAAATAACTAAACTGCACATACTTTTTTACCCAGTGATACCATTATTAGGGCCATAACCCAGAGAGATTAAAGAGGAAAAAGATCCATATATGCAATATTTATAGCAGCTCCAAACTGGAAATTAAGGAGTGCTGACCTATTTAGGAATGGTTAAACAAATTATGGTATGGGAATGTGTGGCATATTATTGTACTACAAGAATAACAAAATATACAGAGAATCCTGAGAAGACTTGAATAGAGTGATGCAGGGTGAAGTCAGTAGAATGAAAACAACATATACTAAGAACATTATAAAGAAAAACAACTTTAAAAGACTTTAGAACTCTGGTGTATGCAATGCAAACCATAATTTCAGAAGACCAAAGATGAAACATGTTGTCCACCTCCTGTAAGAGAAGGAGTGAACTCAAAATGCAGAATGAGGTATATATTCTGCGATGTTGCCAATGAGAGAATTTGATTCGCTTGACCATACGTGTTGATTGAGAGGGTTTTTTTTTCTTTTGTTTGAGGAGAGGCAAGTGAGGTAGGAAGTGAGAGGAATAGAGAATATATATTTGTTAATTAACAAAAACAACAACAACAAAATACGTTTCCCTTTGGCATGGTGTATCTTCTTTATTGAGTTCCTTGTAGAATCCTGGAGCTGCTTTTTCTCAGGATATCTAGTCTGTCCTGATATAGACACTGCTCCTGATATAGACATTGCTATGAGTCACTGCTGTTCCAGGAATACTGTGAAGTCCAAATACTCTGACCCTCAGAAGTATATGAGGTCATATCCTGGCCAAGGTAAGGAGAAGGGAAAAAAGAGTCTCTTCCTCCCATCCCCAAGTGATTTCTTCTTTGAAGTTTAGCTGCAACTGCTTGGTTCAGAAATGGTCTTCCATTTTGTAGAAAACCCATAGGGTGTGATAGGGCTTCCATTAAACTTAATCTCTTTTATTTAATTGATTCAACAGAGGCTTCATCTGCCAAAGTATGAGGGCTAGAGTATTTTGTTAGTTCCCTTAAGTGGGGCAGGAGGTATTGATTGACTCAATTGAATTCTCATCCTTACATATACACAGTTTGCTCTCAGTCTGTCTTTGGTTACTGAGGAAGGTATAGAAAGCTATTTTTTTAGAAGCCATATGTTAAAATTCTAGGAAAACACCTTAGTTGGAGTTAGTAAGCCTTCATAAAAAGTCAACTAAGGCTGCACTAATTACTACTTATGGAACCAAAAGGCAAGCATATTGGAGTTTTGATTTTAAGAAAAGCTAAAAGAGTTTGTAATTTTTGTTAACTCTTCCAAGCAAGAGTGAAAGGGCAAGGCATTTGCTATAAAATTAAATCAGAATAAAAAGGCAAGAGGGCCTTCCTGGTTCATATATCACAGACCTAAATGTCAACTAATTTTGTTAGATAAGAAAGTACCAGTGGCATTACAGAGCATGCATTATTCTCAATGAAAGCAGAAAAAGCAGTTGGCACTAGAAACTGAAGAAAAAAATTAAAAATAAATGCATTTTTTCAGCCATGGCAGTATCTTTATTCTTTCTTGATCTATATTAAAGTTGGTTTTATTATGCTTAACTAATCAAGTTAAATAAAGAATTTGGCACCCAACAGAAAAGCTATTCCCAGAGCAAGCATTTTTCTGCTCTAACACAGTTTTTGGGACAATGCCTCTGTAGTAGAAATGCCAGTCTATAACTTTAGCCACGGCAGCTCCTCTGGGTATTGCTCTAGGAAAAACTCTTACAAAAGCAAGTGGAACAAAAGGAATAAGAGAATGTATAACCAATAGAAAAAATGCTATAGTCTTAAAGGGTAAGGGTGATAAAAGGGATGACATCCAGGTAAAAATGGGGTTGGAGGGAAGAACTGCAAGTATCATAGTTACCTGTTGATTTCCTGGTGAATTTCACAAGTTCTTTTTAAAGTTGTTGGGTAGGCAGGGGTGGAGTACTTTGACTTTTGTACTTTGTGATTGAACTGAGAACTTACTAAATGATTGAGTTAACCTGTATTTTTATATTCTCTTTTCTGTGAATGTTTTGCCTTAATTTGTTACTGAATATATGGAGAATTACTATGCTTGTAAAAAAAAAAAAGTTATTGGGTGGGATTCACATGAAACTAAGTGCTCTATCAACTGTTAGAGCAGATAAATCATTATATAGGAACAATATGCAGACAGACCTTGAAGATGTTGCAGGCTAGGTTCCAGACCACCCAGAATAAAGTAAATATCACAATAAAACAAGTCACATTACTTTTTTTTTTTTGCTTCATAGTGCATATAAAAGTTATGTTTATGCTAAACTGTAGTCTATTAACTTTGCAATAGCATTATATCTAAAACAATAATGTACATACCTTAATTAAAAATATTATATTGCTAATAAATGCTAACCCTCATCTGAGCCTTCAGTGAGTTGTAATCTTTTTGCTGGTGGAAGGTCTCACCTCAATGGTGATGGCTGCTGACCAATCAGGGTGGTAATTGCTGAAAGTTGGGGTAACTAACAATTTCTTAAAATAAGACAACAATGAAGTTTGCTGCATAGATTAACTCTTCCTTTCACTTGAATACTTAGAGGCCATTGTAAGGTTATTAATTGCCCTAATTTCAATATTGTTGTGTCTCAGGGAATGGGGAGTGAGGGAGATGGGGAATGGCTAGAAGATGGTGAAGCAGTCAGAACATACATAATATTCTTCAATTAAGTTTGACATCTTATATTGGTATGATAAACAATTACAATGGTAAGCTCAAAGATCACTGATTACAGATCGCCATAACACATATAATAATAATTTTAAAAATCTGAGCTACTGTAAGAATTACCAAAATGTGACACCGAGACATAATGTGAGCACATGCTTTTGGAAAAACAGCACAAGCACAGACTTCCTCGAAACAGGATTGCCATAAACTTTCAATTTATAAGAAATGCAATATCTATGAAATGCAACTAAAGTGAAGCACAACAAAACAAGTCACGCCTGAAGAGCATTTTGTAAGACAAGAAATTGTAGGAATTAAATATAACAAAGAATTGGGGGCTAAAATAACTAACAATGCTAAATGTTAACAAGGCTAAAATGCTAACAACAGCAACAATAATAATAAAATAAAAATGAAGGGAAAGAAAATGGGAGAGTACAGAAAATTTCAAGTGAAAATGATCATGTCAGTAGTTAGAAACCAAAGGAGACCCTTTGCCTGCAAGTGGAATGCAAAGGATTATTTGTTACATAACAGTTCTTTCAACCACATGCATGCATAGCCATTGGTGATAGTAGTGTCATCTTCAAAAACAAAAGGCATGTGTTCCTACTTATTTCTCACACTTGGTGGCAGCATTTGCTATTCTGGCATTATTGTTGAAAAAAAAATCATGTTTCAGCTTTCAATGCTGAAGATCAGTAGGTACGACTTCTATTTCCTTCTAAGGGTCACACACATCGAAATCCACCTATCTGTAATGAATGTCATCATGTATGGTTTCTGGGGTGTTCTCTCAGCTGCACCTACAGCCAAATGTCATAGATCCAAAGTGTCCTTGCGTCAGCAAAC
Source organism: Pseudochirops corinnae (assembly GCA_028646515.1). Lineage (NCBI taxonomy): Eukaryota > Metazoa > Chordata > Mammalia > Diprotodontia > Pseudocheiridae > Pseudochirops > Pseudochirops corinnae. Next base: position 233,559,504 of record CM053586.1, read on the forward strand.
CAGCTGCTCCCAATATATCACATTCACACTCTGCCAAACTGTTTATGCATCAGTCATGGCAGCTAAAAATGAACCAAAGAGTTCTTAGGGAGTGAAAAAAGTATTTTGTGACAATCAGGACCCAAGACAAAACTGTGATGAACTCAAAGGCACCAAGAGGACCAGAATTACTATGGAAGTTTCATTAGTCCAGAGGAACAAAGGTGAGGACCAGTATTTTCACAATTTCACACTAATTTGGGTACTCAAATGAAATGACTGGATTAAGGCTTCAAAAATCATCTCACCACTCCTTGTTACTAGCTGACTAGAAGAAACCCACCCAATGGCATATGTTTAAATTCAGAGTCTTCAAGGGGATAAATACACACACACATACGTATATATGTATAAATACATACCCACACAATATACATATATGTATATATTTGCAAAATATATAGTTTTCAGGTCCCCTGCTGTCCCCTCCCTCTTCTCATATGAAAACTCTTTGGTAATGTTTGTGCCTGGAGTTCTACTTATAGAATTACAGACATCAAAAAAAATTTAAAAGCTTTATTGATGTTCCTCACTCCACTAGTGATCTCTGTATAACAAAGAAAAACAGTTAAGCAGAACCAAACTAAACAGAATCTTATAGCGTATGCCACATTCTGTGCTCATAGTTCCCTACCTCTCTGAGAGGACCAAACTGTATTTAATCACCTACCATCTGCAACAACACTGATTATTATATTTAATCTGTACTGAAATGCCTTATAGTATTATTTTCATTTTCTTTAATATGCTTATTGTATATATTGTACTTTTTGTTCACTTAGCTCTGTAACCTTTTATACAAGTCTTCCCATGTTTCTCTGAATTCCTCATATTTGTCATTTCTTACAGCACGAGAGTATTCTACTCACCATTTCTTCAACTGTTCCTCAAACTATGAGTAGCCATTTTGTTTAGAATGTTTTGCTAAAATAAAAAAATGCAGCCATGCACATTTTGGCATATATAGGACCTTTTTTCCGTCTTGGTTGGAATACATATCTAGTAGTGGGATTATTGTATTAAAAGCTATAAACAGTTTAGAAATGTTCCTTGTATAATTCCAAATTGTTTTCCAGAACAGTTGGACAAGGTCATAAAGCTCCACCAATTGGTCTTTTCATATTCCCTTCAACACGATTCCTGCCTTTTTATCATCTTTACCAGCTTGATGGGTATGAGATGAAATCTCAGACTTGTTTAAATATGTATTTCTCTTATTGGTAATTATTTGGAGCATTTTTTACCTGATTGGTTTTTTTTTTTTGCTTTTTTTTGGAGGGGGGAAGGCAGGGCAATTGGGGTTAAGTGACTTGCCCAATGTCACACCGCTAGTAAGTGTGTCAAGTGTCTGAAGTCGGATTTGAACTCAGGTCCTTCTGACTCCAGGGCTAGTGCTCTATTCACTGTGCCACCTAGCCGCCCCTGCCTGATTGTTAATAGTTTGCATTTCTTCTTTGGAAAACTCTTTAAATCTTTGAAGGAACTTTAGTGCTGATTGTTAATAGTTTGCATTTCTTCTTTGGAAAACTCTTTAAATCTTTGAAGGAACTTTAGTGACCAATTAATCCAATATCTTTGTTTTATAGATAAAGTGAATCTGAGTCTCAGAGAAGTGAACTGTCTTGCCCAAAAGAAAATTAAGTTCAAGGCTCTACAACTGGTCAGTGGCATCGTCAGGTCTGGAATCCAGTTCTTCTAACTCCCAGATCTACCATACCACACTGTCTCCACTTATTTAATTTTGTTTTAAATTCGGTTTGCTTCTTATGTCTAATACAATGAAATCTCCTAGATCACCCCTCTTTCTAGAATAAATGTTAATAAAGGTTAAATTTTATTAGCAAGGATTTTAAAACACAGACTATTAAAATCTGTATTTGAGTATTATCTACTAAAAGAACAATTTTCTGTGAAGTAGAAGCTCTCTTCTTATTTAATTCTATTGCTTTATTTTTCTATAAAAGTCCTCTTTTATTCCAAAGCATATCCTAACAGGGAAACAAAGAGATACATGATTTTTTTTTTTTAAATCCCGGAGGTTGAATGGAATAGAAACATGGAGCCTTAGGAATAGAAAAGGGAGAAGAAAAAGTAAGAATTTTATTTTCCCAAGTATTTCATTACAGTGTCATTGTTTCCACAAGGGAGTTTATCACAGCAAAACATAGGAGACAGAATCTGCAGAAATGATTACAGGCCTTTGAAACTAGACTTCTATCAATTACAGGAAATCCCATGTGCTCACTGGTTGATGGTACTTCATGTTATTTTATCTTTTCTTTTGTCCCAACTGCATTCAAATGAATACCCACTGAGAGGTTTGCACCATGAAAAAAGAAATAGCAACAAAAGGAATCACAAGTGCTATGTTGAAATCAAATGTATATTACCCCCAACCCCAACCTGACTAGCCACCTCTCCTTAGAAGTAGTGGCACTCATGGGCTCACACAACTCTCCTATAATTGCTTTTGGAAAGAGAGTCAGAGCTCTGCTTACTATGTAACCCTTCCCCTCTAAGTTCTTCATGCCTCAGTGTTACTTCCAATGTAAAAAGGTAACAAATATTATGAAAGATAAGTTCTATCTATCTATATGTTATAGGCCATTCCAGTTGCAAGCTAACACGTAGAGAAGCTATAACTCACAAAATAATAAAAGAAAAAAAGAACTGAAGGTGTTAGAAAATGAAACCCCTAATATGTAGCAAAATCTCAACTTAGTGGGGAACTTCTTTGCAAAGGTTGAATTGAGATAGAAATTATAAATAACCATTCTGACAAATGTACAATTCAAACACAAAGAAGGTCATTAGGTTATTAAGACTAAGTTAGATCACCTCAATTGTAAGGATGTAAACAGGTGCTTCTAAATTACCGTCTTCTTGTATAGTAAACATTAATTTGGAATTTTAATTACATTATTAATTTGCTTAGCCAACACTCTCTTAATAGATCAATCAATAAGCATTAATTAAATGCTTGCCACGTACCAGACACTATTAAGTTAGTGATACAAAGAAAGGGAAAAAAAGCATTCAGACAATACCTCAATGAGAGATAACATGGAAATAAAGAGCTATGTAGATGATAACATGCAGTAGTAGGAAGTAACCTTGGTAAAGAAGGTTCACGAAGCTCGAGGGAGGGGTGGGGTGGGGGTAAAGAACAGTGTTAAATATTGGTTCAAGTAGTAAATATTTAACAGCCCGCTAGCTAAAAAAAAGTATGCATGGCACACTTAAATTTAATCTGTATTATTAATAATTTCTCCAGGCCTCAGACACTTAACACAAAACTAGCTGTGTGACCTTGAGCAAGTCACTCAACCCCAATTGCCCTGTCCTCACCCCTCCAAAAAGCCAAAAGAAAAATTCTCCATAACTTTTTAAAGTCTAGACAATAAACAAAAGAATAAATCAAGCCTGATTTGTGGTGTCTATTGATTTATGAGGCACAAATGCTCAGACTGAAAATGTAACAATCAACTTGGCAGGTTCAACTGGGCTTCAGCACAACTCTGGGTGAGGAGGAGGGCAAGAAATCCTCTTGGAGAAGTTGGTGCTTGATTTGAGTCTTGAAAGAAGCCAGAGATGGCAAGAGGCTGCAGTGACAAGGAAGAGCTTTCCAGGTATGGGCAATAGCCAAGTGCAAAGATAGGAGATGGAGAAGGGTGTTTGAGGAGCAGCAACTGGACCAATTCTGTACCTTTGTGGAGGGGGAGCAAACCATGAGAAGACTGAAAAGTTAGGGACCAGTTTGTCAAATGCCAAACTGAGTACTTTCTGTTTAATCCTTGAGGTAATGGGAAGCCACTGGACTTTATGGAACTGAAGAGTGCCATAGTTAAAATGACCTTTTAGGAAAATCACTTTGGTAATTGAAGTGGCTGAATTGGAGTAGGGAGAGGCTTGAGGAATGTACATCAGCTGGAAGGCTGTTGTGATGATCTAGGTAAGAGGTGATAAAGATTCAAAGCAGTTGAGCCCAAAGAAAAAGGGAGAGGTTGTGAAAGTAGAAATGACAAGATTTGCCAATTGATTGTATTTTAGAGGCAAATGATGCTCTGATACCAGGGTCTGATATCTACCTAATTAATTTGCCATGCCCAAAATATAGGATTACTACTCTTCTCAAGCTGAAAACACACTATATACTACTACCATTTGCAAAAAGGCTTATTTGTTCAATGAGGTTTTCTGGATATCGCTATTAAATTTGCTTTAAATGCATTAACCAAGTATGACTGATTGATTCTTTGCTGACCTGTACTCACAGAACTGAAAGACTGTTCTTCATAACCAAATCCCTCAGGCTGGAAACCTAGAAGTCATCCTGGATTCCTCAAAATCTCTCACTCCCCATATCCAAACTCTCCCTCTGCTCTTTTCCTTCTACAGGACTTCATTGGGTGATTTGATTGGCTCCCATGGATTTAATTACCATCTTCATGCTGATGATTCTCAAATCTACCTTTGTTGCCCCAACTCTCTGCTGACTTCCAACACCATCCTTCCAGCCCCTTAGGCTCATAACCTAGTAGTCATCTTGGCCTCCTCACTATCTCTCACCCCCCATAATCAATCTGTTACCAAGGCCTGTTGATTTTACCTTTGCAACATCTCTCCCATAGGCCTCCCTCTTCTCTTCTCTGACACTGCTACCACTTTAGTATAGACCCTGATCACCTCACACCTGGATTATTGCAATCACCTGCTGGTGAGTCTGCCTGCCTCAGGTCTCTCTCCACTCCAACTAAAGTGATTTTCATTAAACTCATGTTCGACGATCCCGTCACATCTCCTCCAGAGGTCCCACCCCCACCCCTCTACCTACCGTCTACAGGAGCAAATACAAAATGCTTTATCATTCAAAATCATTCATAGCTTAGCCCCTTCCTACCTTCCCAGTCTTTTAATCACTTACTCCCCAACATACACTCTTCAATCCAGTGATACTGATCTAGCTGTTCCATGAAAAGGACACTAGCTCTTGGGTCTGGGCATTTTCTCTGGCTCTCCCTCCTCTGCTCTGACTACAGACCTCCCTGACTTCCAGCTAAAATCCCACCTTCTACAGGAAGCCTTCCCCAATCCCTTTTAATTCCACTGCCTTCCTTCTGTTAATTCTCTCCTATTTATCATGTATATATCTTGCTTCATATATACTTGTTCACATGTCCCCCCCATTAGATAGTAAGCTCCCTGAGGACAGGGATTGTCTTTTGCCCCTCTTTTGGTAACCTTAGCACATATATATACATGTATATATGTGTGTGTGTGTGTGTGTGTGTGTGTGTGTGTGTGTGTGTGTGTGTGTGATATATCACAACTTATAGAGGTTTTACAGGAAACTTTTAAAACATTTTGAACTTGGAATTTGATAAAATATTTAATTATTTTCAGAATTTTCAGGGTGGATTAAACACTCTAAAATGTTAGCCATCATCTACTGGTGAAATGTGATACTCAGTCCAACTTTATTAAACATTAACACAAAGATAGCTGAGGCCCTGTGATATGCAAGGTAAATCAGTGGCAAGAATCCTTGGGTTCAAGTCTTGCCTTTGACCCTTAAAATTCTACGATCAAAGGCCAAATGATTATTTTCTTAATTTCAGTGTCTCAGGTGGCTCTCAAACAAGTGATAATCAAAGCTGGAGTCAAGGGTAGGGGGAGAGGGGGGCTTTGGCTAGAGTATATGATTAACCAATTGGAGATTGAAAAGATAAATCCCAGGTCACATGGCCAGGGCTTATCTTCAATATAACCACATCTATCTTAATTCCCTAATTATTTCCCAAATTTCTCCACTTTAGCTCTCACTTCTGCAGTATAAGCTCACAACTTCTCCCTACCTACTTCTGAGCTAAGTGTTGGCTGGACCCTCAAAGCAAATAACTTAAATGGGAGTAGTTTCCTAAAGATGCACTTGGAGTAAATTCCTTTTCCCTGTTCCCCACATCACTTTTGGCTAAGGCAAGAACTCCCTAGCTAGTGGCTCTCTGCTGGGGACAGTGATTAGTGAATAAAAGTTTTTTCCTCCTTTTCATTTTGAGTGGAACAGAGTCACACAGGATAAGAAGGCACGGGGTGGGGGGACCTCATTACATTGTCTATCCCTCTTAAAGCACTTTTTAAAAAAACAAATTCATCGCCCTTCCAATCACACAGATTACCACAACCTTGGCATCACCATGGCTCACCTTTTCTCACCTCACACATTCAATCACAAAATTTTCTTGGTTCTCCATCCATATCATTCACATTTGTCTCCTTCTTCCTACTCACCCAATCTCCACCATAGTTCAGGACCTTAGTATTGGTCCTGCTTTGATGGTTGCAATAACCTCCCAGTTGCTTTTCCTGCCTTGAGTTTTTTCTGATCCATACTCCACACAGCTGCCAATATGATTTTCCCAACCTAGAACTTTGACCAAATCACTCCATAAACTCCAGTGGCTCCTTGTTGGGAATATAGTTATCCCTTTCACATTGCCGGGCTAGGGACATGGTACCCTCATGATCTGGAAAATCTGTGTACAATTTTTGTTCTTCCCTTCATACCAGAGAAGAAGTCTGAATTTTTTCTTTTTTCTTTTATAAAATGTTTACAGTACCATATTGCAAAATTTGGCTTGTTATTATATAATACTTACATATTTTATGCATTTCTGAGTTTCTAAACTTTTTCTATATCATATGCTGGCCTTCCCATGTAGTCTAAGCTTCCACAAAACTCCACCGAAATTCCCATTTAATATCTTATGCTGACTCGTGATATATTGAAATCACGATGGGGAAAGTCACGATGTGGAAGAGAGAACTATAAGCATTTCTGAGGTGTATAATACATGCAAGACACTATGCTAAGCACTTTTACAAATATTTGATCCTTACAACAACCCTGTGAGCTTGGTGCTATTATTATTATTCCCATTTTACAGTTGAGAAAATTGAGGCATATGGAGGTTAAATTACTTGCCTGGGTTCATAGAGTTAATAAGTGTCTGAGGCTAGATTTGAATTCAAGACTCTAGGCCCGGCACTCTATCCACTGTACCACCTAGTTGCTTCTTGGTTCAAATATTATTTCATCTTTCCCTATTTCATTCTTCTTTTAAAGTTTTACAATGTACCCAATATTAGTATGGTGGAATACACATATAATTTAGTAAATACACTCCTGGGAGGGGCGAAATGTGTTAAAAAAATTTTTATTAATAGGGTGCATGATCAAAGAAGTTTAAAGAACTACCGTGTAAGTTACAAACAAGTAACATATTGTATCAGTGGAAAGAGATTCCACACGCTGAACTCCTCTCACCAATGCAAACACATCTCCTGACCCTCTCCTTGCCCCCACTCCCCAAAACACAAACAAGAGAAAGAGAGAAATTTCAGGCACCACTGGTGTGAATTTAGGAACCTCCGCATCCCCATCCTCCAATCATGGAAGGGTCCAGAAAAGAGTCAGATGTGGGAGGGAAGATTTTGGAAAGTGTTAAGAAAATACTACAAAGTGTGTCAAAATTCTGAAAATTCTACAAAGCATCCACCCACTCCAGGGCCCAGTCTTAATCCTCCTTTGCCAAAAGTTTCCAGCCTGGTATATTAAGGATTTTTCCCCAAAGAAACATTTCTGTAGCTTTGTAATGATAGTGAATAGGAAATTGAAATTTGCCTACAGAAAATCACTATGCTTTTGTTGAAACTTTTCATTTAAATAAAGGAAGGCCTAAGGAGTACAGATTTAGTTAGAGCTAGAAGGGGCATTTGGGGGAGTTGGAGGATGCATTGGATAGAGCACAGGGCCTGGAGTCAGGAACACCTGAGTTCAAATCCAGCCTTAGATACTTACTAGCTGTGTATGGCCCCAGGCTAATCACTTAACCCTGTTTGCCTTAGTTTCCTCATCTGTAAAATGAGCTACAGAAGGAAATCACAAACCGCTCCAATATCTTTGCCAAGAAAACCTCAAATAGGGTCACAGTTTGAAACGACTGGACAACAACAAAGAGTGGACATCTATTTTAGAAACTAAGGCTCAGAGAGGTCAAGTGACTTGGCCAAGGTTACACAGGTACAAATGACCATGTCAGGTCCAGTGTTCTGCCCATCAAGTACCTTTACTCTCACTTTAAGAGTTCTATAGCCAGGCATGGTAGTGCATATCTATAATCCCTGTAGGTGGGGAGGGTGAAGCTGGTGGATCAATTGAGGTCCAAAATCCTGAGCTGCAGTGAGCTAAGTCATTTGAGTGCCTGCACTAAATCCATCATCAATATGGTAAGATTCAAAGAGTGGGTGGCCACCATGTTGCCTTGAATAGGAGCAAACTTGCTCAGGCTGGAAACAGAGTGAGTTGAAGCTTCCATGCCAATCATCAGTGTCATTGAGCTGTAAGTGGCCACTGAACTTCCAGATGGGGTAAAATAGGGAGACTCAGTCTGAAAAAAAAGCAGCAATCTACTTTATTCTTTATAGCATATTATAAGGAATGTGATTTTGTAGAATGCTTTGAGATCTTCAGCATAAAGATGTATAGTGATCATAACTGTGTATGATGCTCTATGAGGTTCTGCTTATGAATTTGAGATCATTTTTCCTGATTACAAATATAATAAAGAACTTAAAGTCAAATAAGAACCAGAATTATGTCCTAATCAGCCTATTATAGATGTAATAAGACTGAAACTTTAGGTATGCATGTATTGAATTAAATCTTGGGCTACTAACATATCAAAATATTCTTTGTGACCCAATCCAAGGTTTGGTAATATCAGAATTTTCTTCATTTATGTCTCCAACCAAGGTCTCTTTTGGGATCCCAAGCCAGCCCTAGCATTTATGTCTCTTCAGCATAGGAGAGAAAATGGGGGAGGACTATTCATTGTATACAGGGCAAGCTTTATTTTTACCCAATAGATGATGCAGAATGCTAAGAAATTATTCCTAAAGCCAGAAAGAGTCAAAAATAAATTATCTTCCCTCACTGGTGATCCTCTCTTCCCCAGACACCTTCATCATCTTCCATGCTCATACTGATTGCCTGTAAGTACTTCTTACTCCTAAAAAGGGGGAAAGATCTTGGTGAGACTCTCACCCAAACAGATGCCTTTCTAACTCAGTAGTAATGGAGGACTAGGCCCTGTGTGGCCCTCCTCATCATGACTCTATCCCTTGCCATTCCTTGGTTCCAGCTCTTTTTTGGTTCAAGTACTTAGTGTTTTCCAGGGATTCTTCTTCTTTCCAGGAAGCTGGTTTAGTGATTTGATGTTGTCCAGGAATTCTTCTTTTCACAAGAGACTTGGTCTCGAGGAGCACTTCTCAACCTTTTTGGTCTTTATACTCTGAAAACCCCTTATACTCTTATACCCCTTTATCCTCTTAAAAATTATTGAGGACTCCCTGAAGAGCTTTTGCTTATGGGGGCTATATCTATTGATGCCACATTCACTCTTACAACTGCTGGCTTGTCCCAGGAAATCGTACCACTCTGGCACTGTCTCCTGTTTCTGCCCTCTTTACGTCCACTTATTTCTTTCTCCTGAAACACATGATTCCCTGGAGGGACCTGAGAGATGCACAGCTTTTCTTTATAGGGAGCCAAATCTAAGACTCTAGAGTTCCTTTCCTACCTATATCTCTCAGCTTCAGCTCTCTCCTTTTTATTATTCCCTTTTAAAGGCCAAGTCTAATGGTGTAGCTCAGATGTACTAACCATGACTCATTCGATCATCCCCAAATGCCATGGCTTAGTCATCCTTAATATGGTATCCCAGTACTAAGCTCCTAGAATGAGAGTACATGTTCACATCCTATCAAAGAGATAGCAATGTTCCAAATGTGGTATCTTCTTCCCCACCCATTCCATTCTTCTTTTGAGATAATCCAAACACAATAGAATCACTCTCAGGCCCTCTATCTAATTAGACTCCCTCTATGATCCCTGGTGATGGAAAAGTTCTTAGGGGTTACATGTATCATCTCCATTAAAAGAATGTAAACACTTTAACCTTGTTTAATCCCTTATGTTTTCTCACTTATGTTTATCTTTTTTTATGCCTCTCTTCATTCCCATGTTTGTGTGTCAAATTTTTTACTAAGCTCTAGTCTTTTCATCAGCAACATTTGAGAGTTCTTCATTTTGTTAAAGGTCCATTTTTTTCTCTTGTAGAATTATACTCAATTTTTCCTGGCAGGTTATTCTTTGTTGTAAGCCTAAGTCACTTGCCTTCTGGAGCAATTTTTTACAACTCTCAACTCTGTAATAATAGTGACTGCTAAATCCTGTGTGGTCCTGATTGTGCTTCCTCAGTATTTTAATTCTCTCTTTCTGGATGCTTGCAGTATTTTTTTCCTTGACTTAGAAGCACTAGATTTTGGCTATAATATTTCTGGAAATTTTCATTGTGGGGTTTCTTTTAGGAGATAACCAGTGGATTCTTCTACCTTTGTCCTTGAGTATCTAAGGTATCTGGACAGTTTTCTTTTATTATTTCTTGAAATATGATGTCTAGGTTCTTTCTTTTTGTTTTTTGTTTTTGCTTTTTTGGAGAGGGGAAGGCAGGGTAATTAGAGTTAAGTGACTTGCCCAAGATCACATGGCTAGTAAGTGTTAAGTGTCTGAGGTCAGATTTGAACTAAGGTCCTCCTGACTCCAGAGCCACTCACTTCACCACCTAGCTGCCCCAATCTAAGTTCTTTTTTTGTTCATGGCTTTTTAGGTAGTCCAATTATTTTTAAATTATTTCTCATCAATCTGTTTTCCTGTTCAGTTCTTTTTCCTGTAGGATATTTCACATACTTCAACTTTGTCAATCTTGATCATACTCCTCCTGGTTATACTCTACATAAACAGAGCCTAATGCAGTGTTCCACACAACAGGAAGCTGTAGAGTATGTCCTGGGGAAGAGTGATGGAAGGGTCCTTTCCTCTACTCCCATTTCAGATATCTTCAGATGGCTTCCTGTGGCCATAAGGATCATCATTTGGCTACCGAATCTGAATTCTGGGGCTACAATAAAGGGGTCATCTCCACATCTCTTAAATCTCTTCCTCATGCCAGCATTGACAATTCTCTGAGTTCTGGGTTTTAGGTTATGAGCTCATGTCCTCCTAAGCAATTCTGTGTTTGAGATAGGGTCACCTCCTACTTGTGTCTTCTTTCCTTTGGCACAGGGCTTTGTGCTCAAGAGGCAGCTGGTATTTCCCCCCTTCCTGGGCACCTGAGCAGAGGAGCACTGGCAATCAGAGCAACCTCAGTGGCAACAGCAGCAGGAGCAGAGGCAGTGGGAGAGGAGCTGAGAGAGGGAGAGAAAACATCTAAGCAAAGAGTTCATTTGCCATAGATCAGGCTGCATGCAGTGTAGGCATAATATAAAACAGCTAATAAGCAGCTCTCACAAGGAAGCTACTTACAAATATACCACCAAGGCTTAAATATTAGCCTTTCATCTAATACTTTATTGTTAAGCATTTTCTTTTCTGTATGTAAGAATAAAACTGCCTGTTCCATATCCACTTCATGTTTGTACTCTGGGTACTTTCTTACTTCCTTCATAGCCTCACCCCACCCCCTGCCAGCTGAGGAGGACCACTAGAGCAAAAACAGAATTGTTCCTCAGGAGTGCATGAGGTGGGAGTGTAACTGAAGCGCTCTGAGCCTAGTTCCCTTAATTAGGAGAGAGTCAACCTCTGACCAATGAACTCAAAGCAGAAAATAGGTAAAAGAAAGGGATTGTTTAGGGTTACCAGCCCTAGAGACCTCAGCCCACCAGGTCTTGGCTAGTTGCTTTCCTAGACACTCGAAATGCACTGAATGAAGGAAGGAACTCTAGACTCCAGAGTAGATGAAATTTGTTCTTGGAAGGGGTAAATTATTATCATGTTAAGTACTTTCTTGCTTCATATAATTACCCTACTTACCTAAATTTATGACAAATGAACAAAAATTGATGTGATTAGATGAATACTCAGCCTGAGCACATTGAAAAATCTAATAGATAGTAATACTGAATAATAATTACTTGTCATCTGTTTCCTTACTAGACTTGTACAAATATGGTGTAAGAAATAGAAATACAAATCCACCTTGATAAAAACTCCTTATTTAATTGAACTGCTTCCATTTGAATTTTTTAAGGAAAATTCTGAAGGTCATCTGGCAAAATAAGGTACCAGACACTAAGGTCCTCTCTAGAGCAGAACTGCCAAGTATTTGTACATACTCTGCTGTAGAGAGTACAACTCTGACGGGCTCGTCACATAGCCCAAATACCAAACATACATAGATTATTTTACAAAGAACTAGCATAAGGCAAGTGCTCTCGCAGAGGTCAGAAGAAGCAGTACAAGGACACTCTAAAGGTCTCTCTGAAGAACTTTAATATAGATTGTGAAACATGGGAGACACTAGCACAGGATCACCAGTATGGCTGGCCTGCATCAAAGAAGACACTGTACTCCATAAGAACAGCAGAATCACAATAGAACAAAGGAAATGTGAGATATACAAATCTAGAGATATCTCTACCCCAAATGTTCAAATGGACTATTTGTACCCAACCTGTGTTAAAGCCTTCTGAACTCATATTGGACTGACCCATCATAGTTCACACTGAAGCCCCAACATCATGAGGTCATTGGTTCTCTTTGATTATGAAGGATGAACACCACCACCATCTTGGTGTAGGAGAAAACCTGGGAGCTTCTGAATGGAAAAGCAAGAGAAATCAGTTATGGGGAAGGAGAGGATAGTGAGAATGACAAATAAGGAGAAGTATTAACTGAACATTAATTATTTGGGAATGATCATGACATAGAGTGACATTTTTAAACACTGCTCATAAAATGAATGGTATAGTCATCAGGAAGCTGCAGAAGAGAAGGTTCCTATTTGGTCTTATTCATAGAGCCCTTGAAAGTTTGTCAGCTGTTCTAGAGAAGAGACTCAAACCACTCAATGTTCCTTCTAATGTTTTTTAAAAATGTGAGTCAGGTGACCATGCCCTGGTAAGTAACAAACCATGAAAGTCTAAGCTCTCGTGAACATATGTGCATTTAAGTAATGCAAAGTTAATGTGAGATATATTTAGTTATGTGCATAATCATGCTTGTGCTATAAGGTAATTAGTTACAACTGATAAAATAGGTCAGGAAAGAACTAAGTAGTTTCATTTTTACAAAGCCAAACTAAGCATTTCTAGGTTAGGATGAGAGAACAGGAGAAGGAAATTGGGTATTGTAATTTCAGGTCCTAAAGACTCACTGAAAATTTATACCCATTCCCAGCCCCCAACTGTTAGGTAAGTGGACAGCAGCTAGATGAACAAAGTGGTTGACAAACTGATGCCTAAATTCCCTACCCACCACATTCTTCATCATGTTGAGAAGTTCTCACTCCCCTCTCACCCCAGATCTACAACCTGAACCTATTTAAAAATTCCTCCATTCACTAGTTATCCCCTTACTATGCACTAATTGATCTCCAGGCCACCTTCTAAGATGGAGGAGGAAGAAGAGCTACTTAGAAGAACAGGCGCTCTTCTGAGCAAAGAATGCATTTCCATAGAGAAACCAATAGTAACAATGTACTAGTAGTTTATGTCTCTTTTTCCCACTGATGCCATCTATATATTTGTAGGAGAGTATAGCTAGGTTTATGAGGAAATACTATTATACTATAAGAAATGATGAAGAGGATGGGTTCAGAAAAACCTGGGAAAACTTATATGAACTGATGTAAAAGTAAGTAGAAGTAGAACATTACACAGAGTAATAACAATATTGTAACGATAATCAATTGTGAAAGACTTAGCTAGCCTGATCAATACAATGATCCACGACAATTGCAAAAAGCTCATGATTAAAAAATGCTACACATCCCCAGAGAGAGTACTGATGAGATCTGAGTGCAGATTAAAGCATACTTATTTGTTTATTTTTCTTGCTCCCTCCCCCTGCCCCTGACAACACAGCTAATATGGAAACATTTTGCATGACTTCATATGTATAATGGACATTATATTTCTTGCCTTGTTAATGGATGGAGAAGAGGTGAAGGGAAGAAGAGAATTTGAAATTCAAAAACAAAAAATTAAAGTGATAAATATGGCATAGTAATATTCCATTATATTCATAGGGTATAATTTGTTGAGCCATTCCTCATTTAGGAGATTCTAATATGTTTTTGCTATTAATAATAATGGCAGAGGGGCAGCTAGGTGACAAAGTTGATAGAGCAACAGCCTTGGAGTCAGGAGGACCTGAGTTCAAATTTGACCTCAGACACTTACTAACTGCATAATCATAGGCAAGTCACTCAACCCTGATTGCTCCCACCTCCTTTTTTGGGGGAGGAGGGGTGAAAACAACAAAACTACTACAAGTGCTTTTTGTAGTAGCAAAGAACTAGAAACAAAGGAGATGCCTGTCAATAGAGGGATGGCTAAACAAATCATGGTACACGAATTTAATGGAATATTACTCTACCATAAGAAATGAACATAAAGAATTCAGACAAGCATAAGATAACTTAAATGAACTGAAGCAGAGTGAAGTAGACAGAACCAAGAAGACAATATACACAATGAATACAACAATGTAAATGGGAAAGACAACAACAAAACCCCTGAAATTGTATATTATATACTGTATTTATAATAAAAAAATGTGATCCCCAAAAATATGAGAAAATGAACTTTTTTTTTTGTAGAAATGGATTTCTATGAGTGAAATTTCCTTTATATTTGACTTCAGTACAGTAATTTTATTTGTAAGGAAAATCACATAATCATCTGAGACTTTCCTTACAGTATGGAATTTAGCTGAGACTGCCAATAATTTAACCCAGATTGTTAACTGGCTAGGGGTAAAAGCATTTCTAACTCAGCTTTATGAAAACTGTTACCTAGTTATAAATTCCAGAATAACTCCCCTCATTGTTTGCTGATCAATTTACAATTTGATCTGAGTAATTTTTCCCCTTCTGCTGCTATCTTTGACATGTAAACCTCCTTCTTTTCTATTAGCCGGCTATAAATTTTACAAGCTTATTTTTGAAAAGCAAATCTTTACCTTTTCTTTTTGGTAGTTGTAAAATCCAATTATATTTTTTTCCCCTCTGGAAACTATGTAAGTCTTATGAAAAACTCTTATCTGGTGTTCAGTGGCCATTTTGGGATTTCCTTAGTTTGTGTTTCTGGTTCTTAAAATATCTCTGCATGTTGACAAGTATGATTGGCAGCAGTCACTATCAATGAATACTTGGATATTTTCATATCATGTTATCACACTCAATGTGTTGTTAAGCTTTTCCATATAACTATATCAATAGATTCAGAAGAACTTTTGATAAGAACATCACTTACTTATGTTACAAAGAACAAAAAGTATAAGAATAGAAGATTTTCTCCTCAATACAACAGGAATCATTAGTGTAAAACCAACAGCCAGCATAATATGTCATGGAGGAACCATAGAACCTGTATAACAAGAGGCCTGGCCAGTGGAGCTTCATCCACAGAACATGCTCAGTATGCTCTGCCTGCTGCCATCTCTCATGAAAGAGATGGGCGGGAGGAGGGGGTGGGGAAGACGAGTCCTAGTTGCAGAACAAGCATGATGGAAAGGCCCTGCTAATCTCTGCTCTGGCTGTTTTTTGCCTAGCTGTTTGTTTCTGTGAAGAAGCAAGGAATACCATAAGCCCCTGAGTGGACAGGCCTCAGGCTTTTAACTCTACACCCAGGCTGTCATGTGGCCAACGAGTGCATGGTTCTGCTGTCGCTTCTGTCTCTTTTCTGTTTATTCTTTCCTTCTTTTAAGTGATATGCCTATGACCTTGTGGACTTTGAAAGGTCAGGAGAGCACTCCATCAGCCACCATACTGGATTTTGTGGCCAGAGTATATATGCCAGATTTTGTGGCCAGTCCAGACAACTGAGGAGCAAAATCCCAAGCAACTTGTTTGATTCAGTACAAATTGAAGGCAGACAAGAAAGAGCTAGAGAGATTCGTCTATTCACTATGCTGAAATTTGGAAGGGAACTTGGTGGGTGAATGCTATGTAGAAATCGCTTTTAGTTTGAGCCAACTCTCTCCAGGGACTGAGGTTGTAGAGGAGTACATCCCCACATCTTAGGAAGAAGCATTTATACTTCTGTTCTTGCTACAGCTTCTCAGGAATATCTCTTTGCAAAAGCTAATTAAAAGTTATTGGTTTGGGGGCAAGTCACTTAGCCCAAATTGCTCTGCCTTCCTCCCACCAAAAATATTTTTTAAAAAGTTATTGGTTATATGGAACTCAGCTGCTAATCACTGGTTGCTATTAACATTTAAAAGAACATACCAGAATGGGGAGGGGGTTTCAAACTGATAGCATTAGAAAAAGAAACTCCCAGTCGTTCAGGGGTACCCCTTAAACCTAGAAAGGTAGATGTAGCCTTGTACTGATTACAGAGTTTTATAAGGGCTATGTAAAGAAGGCTACCCACTCTCAACATTATTATTCAAGAGAGTCTTAATAATAATAGCTATAGGAATAAGACCAAAAAAAATTAAAGAATAAGAACTGGTAAATAAGAAGTTTAAATATCTCTATTTGCAGATAAAGGCATAGCTTATTAGAAAATCCAAGAGGATCAACAAAAACATTAATTTAAATACTAGACAACTTCACCAAAATAGGAGATATAAGGCAACCCCATCAAATCACCAGGATATCTATAGATCAACAATAAAATCAGGAAAAATAGCCATAGAAAGAGAAAATACAATTTAGTATGATATAATATATAGAATACCTGGTAATTAAACTACTGGCACATACAGGACTCATATAAAGTCAATTGTAAAACAATTTTTTTTTTCACAAAATAAAGGAACATCTAAATAATTGGAGAATTCTCCAGTGTTCATGGTTAGGCTGAATCACAGTAAAGATGATAATGCTTCTCAAATTAATCTATAGATGAAATGCTATGCTGGTCAAAATGCCAATTGCATACTTTAATTTTAATTATACCAAATATTAACAATTCAAATGGAACAAAATATCAATAATATAAAGGGAAATAACAAAAACACAGCAGAAGGAGAAAGCGGACTTGCATTCTCAGATTGCAAATCACACTAAAAAACAGTAATTATTAAACCATCTGGTCTTGGATAAAAATAGAAAAATAGATCAGTAGAAAAGGTCAGGCAATAATGAAATGGTACCAGATGCACAAAGCAGTTTAGTGTTTGATGAACCTAGGATTATAAAATGCTAGGGAGTTTCTTATACTCAAAGACTTTTAATATACAATTTAACATTAACTATTACAACTAGAGGAAAAATATTACTGAAATTGACATTTTCCTCACAAAACCTCTAGTGTTCCACAAAATAAATTAAATGGCGATGCTAGACAATTGCAGTAGTCTTAATGGGAGGCAATAAGGCTTGAAATGAAGACCGTGGCAATGGAAACAGAGAATGAATGATTGAAGGAAGGTCATAAAGGAAGAATGGACATTGGATGGATATTGGGAGTCATGGGATGAAAAGTTAGTCCAAGGTTACTCTTGGGTTTTAAGAGGGGATGACTGGGAATGATGGTACTATTAACAGAAATAGGGAAGTCAGGAGGTAGAATTGGAGTGTTTGGGGGACAAGGAGTTTTAGATGTGGTAAGTTTCAAATCAGCAGTGGAACATCCAAGTAGAAATACCTAGGAGATGGCTGACGGAGTGGGCTGGTAGGTGATGTAGTGGACAGTGCCAGACCTGAAGTCAGGAAGACTTCCTGAGTTCAAATCTGACCTTAGACACAAGCTGTGTGACCCTGGGCAAGTCACTTAACTCGGTTTGCCTCAGTTTCCTCATCTATAAAATGAGCTATAGAAGGAAATGGCAAACCACTCCAGTATCTTGGCCAAGAAAATCCCAAATGGGATCACAAAGAGTCAGCCATGACTAAAAATCAACTGAACAACAAAGCTAACAGTGGGGGATAAAGTCTCAGAGGGAATATTGACTTTGGGTTCCTCTTTCTAGGTGAAACCAGTAAAAAGTCAACAAAAATTTAAGTAAGGTAATTTAAGTAATTTAAGACTTTTTAGCAAACTGTGACAAGAGTGGCAAGGCCACTAACTAGCTGACTAATCAGGTAAGGAGAAATCAGGTGTGGCTTTGCTGTTACCCAGTTGTGTGGCCTTCTGAGGGTTTCAGTGTCCTCATTTGTATAATTAGGATGTTTGATTCAATGTAAGGTCCCTTCTGGCTCCCAAATTCTTTGAGTCTCTAACATTAACTTTTTAAGGGCTGCTTTGACAGCTTCAATTCTTGGCTTTGTTGTAGACATTATGATGCAAGGCCCACCTGCTAGTTAAATAGTCTGACCGCGATCATTCCCAACTTGATAAACTTCACTGGTTCCCTCTTACCCCCAGGATCAAATATGAAAACAACTCTTTGGCATTTGAAGCCATTTTTCTTACATTTTACTCCCCTTGCACACTAGATGATCTAGGGACACTGGCCTTCTTGCTGCTCTTGGCTCCCTCTCTTGTCTCCATGCCTCTGCACGGCTGCCCCCTGGTTGCCTGGAATACCCTCCCCATCTCAATTTGGTCTCATTTCCCCTAATTTCTTTCAAGACTGCTCAAACATCGCCTACTGCAAGAGACCTCTCCTGATTCCCTCAGCTGATAGTGCCTTCCCTTTGAGACTCTATAAATCACGTAGACAGTTATTTACGTGCTGGTCCTCTTGGAGAATGAAGGGTGAAGAACAGCATCGTGTTGTCTCTCCCATTAGAATATTGAGCACCTTGAGAACAAGGGCTACTTTTGTTTTTCTTTGTAGACAGAGTCCTTAGCTCAGTGCCTGGCACATTAATAAATGCTTACTAACTGTTTAAACAGAGTCATTAAAGCTACCTGCACATAGCAATAGAGGTAACATCCAGGATAATATCATGGCAATTAAATCTAAGGAGCATGTCCCTAGCTCTCCTAACTGGCACTTAGTTTCAACTTGCCCCTAAATGACCATATGTGTATAGTTCTTAGGCCCGATTTATTGCTGATCATAAAAAGAATCACTTCATTTCAAATCCCTCTTTACTGGGTTTTATGCAACTTGTACATTAAAAACATCCCACAAGTGAATTTCAAGTCACTTTTGAGCAAGAATTTAAAATTAAACATAATTCCATTACTTCTGCTATCACATTTTAAAAATCTATAATTATTCTTACTATAAATGTGAAATGATAATCAGTAAGAGTTTCTTTTGATTATCCCCCTTAAATCCTGTGCCACTATCCAGCTGATCTGATGACTTCTTCTTAACCCACGTCAAGAGGTTCAACTCAGTCCTTATCCTGTTCACCAAGAGCTTAAGTAATTTTACTCTGTCTCAGATCTTCCCTGATTCCTTTTATTTGAAGTAATAAAATCCTGCTCATTCTTTTGCTTTCCCACTGATTAGAACAAGAAAACTGGGCTTGCCCATTTGAAAATACTAATGAACAAAAACATGCAACCCCCTTACTTTGGACTGGGATATCTTCCACCATTTAAAGGCCTAAGGCTGGTTAGAGTGAATCTTATATTACCCAGTTACTTAAATTTGTAGTAGGTTTTCTAAGAATTGAGATTTAAAATGCCTCCTAGCTCTAATCAGTTTTTATCACTTGACAATTGACTGTTTTCTATACTCGAGTTACACCAGATGTCTTTAGCAAGCAGCCAACCCTGTGGAGGAATGAAATATACTTAGGGAGAACAAAAACAGAACAGAAATGGAAAGCACAAAACAGAATATTAAAGCCAAGAGGGACTTTAGAGATTGTCTGGTACAAATCATTTATTTTTCAGAAGGCTATCCTCCTCGTCCACCTCCCATTAAAAATGCTTATGGGACCTTGGGCCCTACTAGGTGAACATGCCCTTTATCTTACTCCAAACCAGACTACTACCTTGCCTCTTGGCCATTTCCAAGCCATTCTGCCTATGCCTACATTCTGGTTATCTTCTTTATCCTCCTCCCACCTGAACTTGAACTTTGACCCTACAACCTTGAGTCCTGATAGGTGAGTTTATCATGGCCCCCCTCAGCAGGCCACTACACCACTTCTTAGATCCTTCTAAACCACGCCCCATGCTGCCAAGAATATACTCCCTACCCCCTTTTCAGGCTCCCCTTTATATGTTGTCTTCTCTCATTAAAATATAAGCTCCTTGAGGGCAGGGACTGTCTTGCTGGCTTATATTTGTATTTCCAGTGCCTGGTACATAGTAAACTACTGCTTATAATTCTCGTGGATAATCAAAGGAAATCGTTATTAAGTATTATTTTATACTTGTGGGTAAGAATAATCCTTATGGATTTTTTAAAAATGTAAAATAATAACAAAATATTTACTTTTACATTCATTCAGAAGGAGAAACTGAGTCAGAGAATATATCTACCACATAGCCAGTGGTAGAATCAGGTCTCAGTCTCTCTTATGCCCTTTCCACAATGCTAAACTACCCCCTTATTTATTTATTTTTTATTTTTTTGCTTTTTTTTTGGAGGAGAGGGGGCAGGACAATTGGGGTTAAGTGACTTGCTCAAGGTCACATGGCTAGTAAGTGTTAAGTGTCTCAGGCCAGATTGGAACTCAGGTCCTCCTGAGTCCAGGGCTGGTGCTCTTTTCACTGTGCCATCTAGCTGCCCCAACTCCCTTATTTAAAGATAAGGAAACCTGAAGCCTAGAAAAGAAAACAAAATCAGAGAAACAAGACGGGGGGGGGGGGGGGGGGGGTGGCAGAGAGGGGAAGAAAGGGATGATGAGTAGAAAAGCAATAGACTTGGTAAGGTAGGGTTAGAGATGAATTTGCCCCAGCAACTGTGAAATTCAAGAATTAATATGTAGAATTTTATCCTTTGGGAGATTATTATCATGCCATTGTTCCCTTCTATAGATGAGTGTGTCATAATGCTCTCATAATGTTCTCCTTTACTGTCGAAAAGATATTTAAAGGCTTTCTGGGAGGGTGAGGAATACAGTATTGATTTCTGTTTGATATTTGAGTAATTTGAAATTGTTTCATTTGATACTTAATGGTACCATTAGTGAAGAAAGGAATCCTTTTCTTAGTTTCAATTATGATCTATCCTCCACTGAAACTAATCGGGGGGCAGGAAAGAATCTAATTTAAGTGTATAATAGGAGGGCAGCAAAGTAGAGTTGTTAAATGTTCCTTAGTCATATCATAGAAATGGTTTTACTTAGAAATCCTTGCCTTTAGATAATTTGACATTTCCCTAAACATAAGAAAACTCATCATTTTGTATGTTTTCTTCCTCAGCATATTTTGCTGATTCTAGGCTACAGTGCCATAATTTACTTAGCTGAAGGATGCTGTAAGTTTCTAAAATAGAGTAGAGTGAGTTGTTTGTGTAATTATATTTGCTAAGAATTTTGGGTTTGGTTTTTACAAATGAATAGGGCAAAGTTGAGGTTGGTTTATTTATCAGAGTAACTCCAAGTAATCACAACATGGTATGAGGAAAGCAAAATGGGCTAGGCATGCAAAGATTTGGGTCCAAGTACCAGTTCAACCACTTAGGTACTAACTCTGTGGCCTTGGAAATCTCACATGACCTCTCTGGTTCTTATTTTCCTCCTCTTGATGATCTATCAGGCATCTTCTAGCTCTAACATTTTTGTGATTCATTTGTGATAAGAGAAAAGAGAAAAGTAGGTGGTATCTATGAGACCTGAAGAGTTATCCTCATCTAGAACCCATAATGTTGTTAAAGGGTATTGTCTATGTATAGGTAGCTACTCTAAGAATTCATGTCAAATTCACAATATATAACCTAAAGTTAGCAGAAGTATAAAGAGGAAAGCTATAAGAAATTATGATATCTTATTTTCTCTAACTTCATGTCCTATAGCTAACCCTAAAGGTTACTGGGGATAGGGAATGGGGTGACGGGTGAGCGGGAGACTTTACACACATTCTAATAAAGGGCAGCAATATTATATCTTACTATCTGCCATCCACTGGGTCCTGAGGACTGCTGGGCCTGCAACTCTAATTTCTAGATCCTTAAGCATTGCATCTGCCCTGGACCTTTCCATCTGGTATGTGTTGTCTTCCCCAATTAGAATGTAAGTCTTTTGAGACCAGAGGCTTTTTTGGTCTTTTCTTTCTCTTCTCAACCCTTGAATATAGCAAGTAATTAATAAATGCTTTGCATTCCATTCCATTTCACACTTAGTTTTTGACTGGGAATCATAGATCTGATTGAATTATAACAGTAAGTAATACTTTGTGATTTCTCATCTTCCATTAAAAGCTTTTAATTATGATTATAATATCAAGGCAGTATTGTGTTATTCAGAAAAATGGAAAATTGAGACAACTGGGTGATGAGACCATTTGCTCTAGATTTCACAGTCAGTAGAAAAGATAAATCTAGTTTCCAAGTTGCTCTTTTAATTTAATTCAACAGATATTTATTAAGTGTGTACTATATGATAAGTGCTATAGGTGATACAAAGATAAATAGGGGTGGCTAGGTGGAACAGTGAATAGAGTACTGGCCCTGGAGTGAGGAGGACCTGAGTTCAGATCTGGCCTCAGACACTTAACACTTACTAGCCGTGTGACCTTGGGCATGTCACTTAACCCAATTGCCCTGCCCTCCCCCCTCCAAAAAGGAAAAAAAAGTTTTAAAAAGACAAATAGATATAGTATCTACTTTCATGAAGTTTTACTGGAGGCAATGTATGAGAGGGGAAATGACACATACACACAAAGCTCTTATGAAATAGTGCATGATCAGTACCTGAGGAAGGTATAACAACCAGTCAGTATCCAATAAGTCACAAATGCAACAGCCCACAGTAACCCATAGCTTCCTAAGCCACTGACCTAAGCCATGTCCAACAGCAGAGCTAAGCAATGGAGAAGCCAAGATTGAGAGCATAAACACATTGCTTGCTGTGGGATTCGGAGTCCTGAAGCAGAGCAGAGGCTCAGATCTTGCTCCAACCTGATTCTGAAGCCAACAGTGGAAAAATCAGGGCAGGGAACTCAGACCAAGGGGCAGCCTGCTGTAAACCTGCAGAACGTTCTCATTAGCTGATGGTGACCGGGCCAGAGAAAGACTACTGGAGCTCCTAACAGGAGGGCAGACCCAGAGTTGTGTTGCTCAAGCCCAAACCCTAGTTGAGAACTTGCAAAATTTCAGACCAAGAGAGTAGAAATCCTACCTCATCCTTGATCAGACCACTGTAGGCACACTAAAACTTACAGGCCCCCAAGAGAATATGGAATAGGCCAAGCACAGCCCAGACATCCATTCTAGAAGTACACAGAGCCTGGTCCTAATGCAAAGAACTGGAGCAGTGGTTCTCAACCTTCCTAATGCCGTAACCCTTTAATACTCGTATGTGGGCATCTCTGCATGTGGGCAGACTCGCCTGGAGACGGATTGAGGAGCGGTGTCTTGGTTCCATCGGAAATATGTGTTTTCCGATGGTCTTAGGCGACCCTGTTCAACCCCCAAAGGGGTCGCAACCCACAGGTTGAGAACTGCTGAACAGTTTTAATTGGAGAAGGCTGAAAAAATGAATAAGGAGACAAACAAAAAAGAATACCATTGTGAACAGATGACAGATACCCAAGATACGAACATGGAGGAAGAGAATTATCTCAAAACATCTGCAAGCCATGTTTGATAGAAAATCAACTTGGACAGAAGAATTCCTAGAAGAAATTAAGGAAGCATTGTTTCATTTAAACAATAAAAAAGACATTATAAACAAGAACTTTATAGACAAGGTGTCAAATATATGGCCCACAACACTTCTGAGTGCCACCTGAACCAGATTAAAATGTAGTTTCTATCTGAAAAAAAAAAAAAGACATTGCTTTGTCAGGACATGATAGTGTGTATCTATTATGTGTTTCTAAAATATATTAAAAACAAATATAAATGATGTGGGGATTATTCATTATCAGATACTGTTCTCTGATGCTCTTTTCCACTCACATGATTAATGAAGAGAATAAAAAGTCTCGGCTCTCAAGGGGCTCACATTCTAATTGGGGAAGATGATACATATCAGAGGGTCAGATGCAGGGCAGATAGAAAGGTCCAGGGTGAAGGCACTGCTTAAGGGTCTAGAGAGCACTGTGGCAGGGAAGATAAGCCCTAATATGATTAATGAAGCACTTGTGACTTTCTAGAAGGATGCAATGTCACAGTCTGAAATTTCCATTGTATTTTCATAGGATCAAAGATTTAGAGTCACCTGAGAAATCAAGTCCTTATGTAATGGAAGAGGAAAATAAGATGTAAGGAGGCGGGGAGGCATCCACTGCTCTTCCAACCCTGCTAGGCTACTTCCTAGAAACAAGGTAGATAAATACTTGATGGGTCCAACTGACCATGATAAGCAGCTGAAAAGTTCACTACAATATGAGAAGTTCAACATCAGGGTGTCTCTCTGTGTTAAATGTATATTTGGATTCATGAACCAACAAATATGACATTTATGAGAATGAGAGAAAAAAAAAATCTCACTCCATGTTCTCCAAAAGAGGCCTACCTAGAGGCAGAGAAATGACTGCTTTGGAAAAAAGCTGCTTATCTGGTGTGTTCAGCTAAGTGAATGATACCTAAATGACGCATATTATAACAGAGCAACACTGTTGCAACAACACAGGCATTTGTAGGATCCTTAAATATACTCAGAAAAATACAGGAACCTAATAAAGAAAAAAATCCTTTCCAAACCACTACATATTTATTTTCTTTCACTCAATCTCCTTTTTCAAAGTGATCTGCAGCATATTATGATTTTAATTATGTGTATAATTTGACATTGAGTAAATCTGTAAATCTCATATCCCCACAATTAAGTCTGAAATTTCCACCCACCCCACCACTAGACCATGAGCAAAAATGGGAAGCTACTTGGTCTAAACAGATGTGGCTCTTATTTCTTTCCTCACTTTCCCCGTCTTTTCTATGGTTCAGCAAATTATCTTGATTTGCATCCTTATGAATGTTTGGAAATGGAAACTAGAAAGAAAAGTAATTTGCTGTACTATCTAAAAATTACTTTTGGTTCTAATTTGAGATTTTTTATCAGGAACCCCTGGTATTGAAGCTCCCCCACTGATGTAGACATATCTTCCATTCCTCTGTATCTCTTCCTAAACAAAGGACTGCCACCATCACCAATGCCACCATCACCAACATCATCCTTACTGAGAGAACCCATGAGCACCCCTGAGAGGTTCAAGTAGTGGCCCATAAGCATGTAGCTAGTATATGTGTCAGAAGCAGGCCTGGAAATTGGTTCTTGCTGCCTCTCAGGCCACCCCCTCTTATAATCACTAGCCAGAAGTATAAACTGAAAAATAAATAAAAATGCAATAAAACAGATAAACATTACATTTCAAAATTAAGTCATAGGAAGCACAGAGAGATCCTTATGTATAGGCTACTGACCCTGGTTTCTATTTGAGGTTGACACTAGGCCATACTGCTCCTTGTTTAAAAAAAAATTCAGACTTTATTTTCAAAGGATACAGCTTGCCTTTAACGCCCATCTATATACAGTTCATTTGTACCTGCAATTATCTGGATAGAGTCTGAAAAATCCAAGGATTTCTGATAGTTCTGCAATGGATTGTATGATATGCCTGCTTCTTGCTTCAAGCTTCAGCAGAACACAGACTGCTCTCAAGGACATCCCAAAACACTTAGTGCCGTTGAAGGTTTTAAGTACATTTTAAGGTTTGGGGGATGCTTTGGAATTCAGCCAAAAATCTCTTCACTGTTTTGTACATGCCATGACATCTCCAGATTCTATCCCCCCACCTACATTTTTAAAAAATGAATATGGGCTGAGCCATACTCAGAGTAACCTTATAACAAGGTTTCTTTTTCCCATCTTAACATTTTTCCTTATCATGAGCAGTCCTAAACAGTGAGAGTACATCATGGTTTTTTTTTTCCATTTATGTGGTTTCTCTTCAATTTAATTTAATGTGCAGAAGATCAATCAAATAATGTCTATTAACTACAGTGAAATATTTACTGGGATTAGAGCATCTGAAACATTTATAGACTTTTATTTTGACCTTAAACTAGATAAAAACTGCAGTAGTAGTTGGTGTTTTTTTAGATCAGATAATACAAATATAGTCAATTGAAAAATATTTTTTTTCTTGAACAAAATGAAATTTGTTTATTGCCATAGGAACTGAAATGAAATAAAATATCACTAGGATCTGAATCACTGAAAGTGACAAATAAGCACAAGACAGTATATAATAGAACAGTGTTACAATTATAATCAGCAACTAAGAGGTAATTACAAGTCATGTTTACCAGATAATACAATGGATAATCCAGCCATAAGTAGCAATCAGGGTTTGAAGTTGGCATAATCTCCCAGTATTATAGATCAAGGCTTCTTTTGATAACAAGTTCTCTTTGTACAATGCTTTATGCCTCTCATATACAGCTTTCTACTTATACTGGTCTGAATGAAATTTATTAAGAATACATCTTCTTTCATTCACTAAGCCAAATCTAACTCAGCATACACACCTAGGAATTGAACAAATTAGTTTGAAATGCTGAGGCAACACCCAGTGAAGACAGTTTTCACATGTATACCTCTGTTGGAACCAGAAAATACTGGAACATTTTGCTATATGAGGACATTTCATACCTCTTTTCAAGAAATTGGGATAGATAGTAAAAACAAATTCATTAAAATAAGAAGGGGGAAAACCCCTTCTTAAAGTTCTTGAAAAATACAAATTATATAATTTTTCCAAAGAGATATTACTAAATATTATACATATTATAAATATATAAATGCATCCTAAGTAAAATGAAATTACCATTCATGATAAACCTACACCTCCGATATAAATCCTGAATCCTATCACCTATTTCTCACATTTTTTACTCAATAAATATCACCTGAAAAGCCGCTGTGGTACAGCGGGTAGAGAGTTGGCCTTGAAGGAAGGCAAATTGGTACTTCAGTCTAGCCACTGATACATATTGATTGTGTGGCCCTGAGCAAGTCTCTTATCATCCTGTGTTCCCCTCATCCCCAGGTAACTAACATTGTAAGTTGCAGATCAGATGCTAAACACTATTGGAGTGAATTTTCTCACCAAGAGTATCTTATATGGATAAAATAATACATTTGGTCCAAAAAAAAAATCCCATGTACCATGTTCAAATTATTCTAAATTATAGTCTCTAAATGAATATAATATTACTCTTTAACCAAATTATGTTTAGGAATCATGAGATCTAAGCATCTAATTGTCCCACAAATTATAGTCAGTTGAAAGGTTCCCATAAAGCTCTGCAAGCTCCCAAAAAGAAGTGAGATCTCCATGCTAGTGCTACTATTTAGTTAGTTCATCAGACAACTAGTGAACAATGACAAGAAACGCAGAAAATAGCCACAATCAAAAATAATGTTTTTCCCAACAACCTCTTTGTTAAAATAATTTCATGCTGAAGAAGCAATACTTAGAGAAACAACCTATAAATAATCAATAATGCTACAAGTGTCCAATAGTCATGTCTCTTCTAGTCACTGTTCTACATACAAGAATCTTACCATTCAACATTAATAACCTGCAACAAAACAAATTTAATTTTTAGATTTCAAGCTGCTTTTATGCTCCTGTTTAGGGAAAAGAAAGGAATAAGAATTTTTACTAGTACTACTATGTATCTGGCACAGTGCTTTATAAATATCCTCTCATTTGATCCTCACAACAACCCTGTGAGGCAGGTTCTCTAATAATTATTCTCATTTTACAGCTGAGGAAACTGAGACATACAGAGATTAAATGACTTATTCAGGGTCATGTAGCTAATAAGTGTCTGAGGCTAGATTTGAACTCAGATCTTCCTGGTTCCAAGCCCAGTGCTCTTTCAACAATGTCCTTTAGATGCCTTGTTTAAGAAGAAACAAATACCCTTATTTTCCTTTATTTAGCTGTAAATATTCTGCACCATAGCTTCAGCTTCTAATAATGCCTAGGACACTGTTTGAGGCTCAGTATCTTTATTTGTAGATAAAATAAAGATTAGGACATAATAGAAAAACTGATTAATTTTGACTCCTACCTATCTTTTCAGGCAAATATATATCTACACATCTATACCTATGTCTATATACATACATACACATGTATGCATATGTATACACACATTATAAATTATATATTCCTCTTCACAAGTTCTACTTTGACCAGATTGGACTATTTGCCCTTTGGGTGACATTGCAATTACCACCTGTAAATTGGCTGTGCCTCAAGCCTAGAGAGCTGTCCATTTTCATCTCTATCTCTTCAGACCCCTAGCTCTTTTCAAAATTTAGCCACGCTCTTTTGATTGGGGAGCACAAACTCTGAGAGCTCACTATGAAAAGTGTCCCAAAAGGTTTAGTGCAGTTTTAAGATATTAAAGTCTAAAACTGCACTAAGACTTTTGGAACACTCTATAGCTGGCCCCAAAGCAATGCTTCATTCAGGCTATCTTCCTGCCATGTAGCTGCTGCTGCTGCTGTACCCTCCAAACCAGACCTCCAGAAACCATGACCAAGAGGAGCTAAGCCATTTGGCTTTGAAATTCCCCCTTGATCTATACATTTGTTCTTTTCAGTTTTAAGTGAGGCTTAATCTGCAGAGTAAAGCACAGGAATCCAGATTTGGACTGGGTATTGCAATCAAATGAGCATTGGTGCTCAGAGGAGCCAGGTGTGACCTCAGGAATGATAGTTCACACCCAGGCAAGGGGTAGCGGACGACTCATGCGAACTTGATGAGATCGATATTGTGTAGGAACTGTATTAATAGTGAGCCTCCTCTCCCCAGAGATCTAGGTATCATAGAGGAGCAAATGTCCCTAAGGTATTGTGGAAAATGTGTGTGCTTTGTCCTTACTATGTTTTTCAAAGTAAATATCCTTTTGGAAAAGGTAATTGGTGTTAAGTGGTTAAATGGAACTGGGATCTAGCAACTGGCATCTGAGAGCGTGAGACCATCTGAGAGCCAGTAGGGACTTACGGTAATAACATCCAAGAGAAGAAACCCCAACCCCTCAGGGTACCACTCTAGACCCCTGAAGGGCAGATGTAGTTGGCCTAGCTCTGAGAGAGGGAGTCAAAGTATTCATTCACCATCCTATATAGTCTACTGTTCCAAAGTATAATAATTCATTGAATAGACACATATATACTAATATGAAATTAAAGAATACTAAATTTAGAAAAGATTTTAGATCATCTGGTCTAACTCCCCCAACTCTTCTCATGTAGGCATTTACTATATATTATAGAGAATGAATAAACATTATATACCACAGTATAGTTCAATTTATAGGATTAATAGATTTAATAAAATAAATTTTGTGATTTTAAAAAAATTATGGGGTAAAAGAAGCCTTCCTTAGATGTAATCTTGAGCATTTTGGTTATGTTTCACTACAAGATATAGTTCCCTAAATATAGCAAATACTCTGTAAGTATATCGTGATCATTAAGATACTGATGACTGATAAGACTTTCATAATCATTTCTCTGTGAAAGTTTACAGAACCTTCTACAAGTACCTTGTTCTTAGTAGTTACTTAATACACATTCACTGAATGAGTGGAAAAGGCATAATATGTACATGTGTGGATCTGAATTTTGAGGACAACTACCATCCCATTACCCCCACGGCACACATTTGGTCAGACTGTGTTTGAGAAGATCTCTTCAGTGATCCAAAGGAAAAATGTGAATAGTACAGTTGCTACACACCATCACATCAGTCTCATCAAGTTCACATGAATCCTCAGCTATCCTGGCCATCCCTTGCTCCTGTGAGCACCGTTGTTCAATTGGCTGCAAGCCAAGCACAACATAATGCAAATCTATCCATTTTGCCATTTGTTTCAGCATTTGGTGGGGTGATTGTATGACTATACACTTGACTCACTAGCGGTCCTGTACCCAATACTGTAAGGAGCATAGCTGATATCCTTCTGTCCTGGAGGACTATGTAATTAGTATATTATACTCTTGTTTTTCTTTATTTTGCTATCCAGTTAATCCCTTCCACATCAGTGGGGTTAGGGACGTGGCACCCCCTGCAATCTGGAAAATCTATGTAAAATATTTTGGCTCTCTCTTTGTACCAGAGAAGAAGTCTGATTTTTTTCTTTTTCTTTCATGGGGTGTTTACAGTACTTTATTGTAAAATTTGGGTTGCTATTATATAATTTGATACATACATCTAAATGCATTTCTGAGCTTCTGAACTTTTTCTGTGTTTGCTGCTTCATGTATCATCTATGGCTTCTACAAAATTCTCAAATAATTCCCATTTATTTACTTATGCCAACCCATGATATATCAAAATTGCAATATGTTGAAATCATAAATAGGGAAATTCACAATGTGGAAGGGATAACTGTAATTGTTTTTTTTTAATCTAACATATAACATTGGGGAAATCACTCTAGGTCTCTGTTTCCTCTTCTATAAAATAAGACAATGGACTAAATGACCCTTAGGGTCCTTCTCAGCTCTAAAGCTATGTAATAGTAATCAGTTTAGCAGGATACTTAGCACTTAGTACTAAGTGCTAAGTGTAGAAAGTGCAAACGCTGTCCCACTGTTAAGAAGGCATGAACTCCCCTGTTGATGTGGAAGAAGGGGATTGGCTGAGCTCCTGTTGATGTGGAAGAAGGGGATTGGCTGAGCCCCTGTT
>CM053586.1:233590843-233608220 GCA_028646515.1 Pseudochirops corinnae
ATGTTGTGAAAATTATATTGTGATATATTGTGAATGTTTGTCTTGATTTGTAATGGAATGAACAGAGTGTTCACTATATTTTGTAATCTGAACTCTAAAAGCTATTTACAGTAGCATTCCTTTGGGAATCTGCTGGTGCATGGCGTTACAAGCTATGATACATTGCAGATAACTAGGTAAAATCTGGAAATTTGAAGAATCAAAGGTGTTCATAACTTGAGAAGGAGCATGGTGTAATGGACAAAATGCTGGATTTGGAATAAGAAAATGTGGTTTCAATCATAACCTATATATGACAAAGACTGGCAGATAAGCCTAGCCCTTAGAATGAGTTGTGCATGTTGTACAAGCTCTTAACAAGTAGGTACATCGGCTAGTCCTCCATTATATGTATTACCTTGGACAAATCATTGAATTCTTTGAGCATTACTTTACTAATCTGCAGAGTGAGAAAGCTGGACTAGAATACCTCTATTCCAAAATAAGTAATCCTATGGTCAAGGCTTTGATAATGAAATGAACATCCAAGTACCAAATTCCAAATACAGAAGAAATGCAAATATACCAATAGTTATTTCCAACATGTTTTTACTTTTAGTTGTACTGATTCACAGTGTGTGTGCTACCAAATTTTTTTTAAAAAAATCAAAGTTTTGGCAAAATTACAAAAGGAATTTATGAACAAAATACTAAAAAAAAAAAAAATTTAAACCCTCAAATTTTGCAAGTAAAACCGTGATGAATTAAAACAACCCTAATCCCCTTTTTGGTTTTACTTGAATAAAAAGTAAAAGTGGTTGTAATGCAATTTACCAAGTAAGTTCTCCCATCTAATGCTGCTCTGATTTTTACCACTTAAATTTATAACATTAAAGTCCTACACTGATGCTTTATTCTGAGATGGTAGTTATCCTGGATCCTAGAAGACAGTGCCAAAGGAGCATACATTTTTGACAGCTCCTAACAAGCCAGAGAGGCTTTGAGTAAAAATCTATAACCTACTGCATGTCTATCATTTGAGGAATAGCTTCACTAACTTTGAAGGGGGTCATCACCAGATAATTTGCTGCAGTGATGTATTTTTCAGCCATAGCAGTTTATGATGATAATCTGATGAGACAGAGACAGACTGCACTCTGTATCCATGCCAACAAAACATTTTAAAAAGAAAGTGAAATATTGGTAGCAAACAATTACATCTTTTTTATTAAAACTGTTTAAAGTATTGCTAAGTTGATAGATTTTTGGCTGGAAGGAACTACAAAGGATGTTATCTAGTTAAGAAGAGTTAAGTGAATTGCCCAGTTCATATGGATAGTAAATAAGTGAGGCAAAATTTGAACACGGACCCTTTAATCCCAAATCAATGAATTAAGAAATACTGATTAAGTGCCTATTATGTGCCAGGCATGGGGCTAAACACTGGGGATACACAAAAGAGGCAAAAGATGGTCCTTGCCTTAAAGGAGCTTACAATCTAATGTGGACAACAAATGCAAATAAATATACATAAAGCAAGCTCTGTTCAGGATAAATAGGAAATAATGAACAGAGAGAAGACACTAGAATTGAGAGGGATTGGGAAAGGCTTCTCGTAGGAGTTGGAATTTAGTTGAGATTTAAAGGAAGCCATAGAGGTCAATAGTTAGAGTGGAAGAGGGAGCACATTATAGGCATGGGAAATAACCAGAGAGAATACCCAGGACTAAGAGAAAAAGTCTATGTCTTATTGGTGGAACAGTCAAAAGGATCCCTGATCATCTGACCAAAGAATAAGTGTCACGAGATTGGGAAGGCAGGAGGGGACTAGGTTATGAAAGGCTTTGAATGACAAAGCATTTTGTGTTTACTCCCAGAGGAAATAGGGAGCCACTAGAGTTTATTGAGTAGAGGGCTGACATGATCAGACCTACACTTTAGGAAAATCACTTTAATGACTGAATGGAGGATAGACTGGAGCAGGGAGAGACAAGGCAATCAGACACTCCCTCGCTCCCTCCCAAGCAGATTATGGCAATGATTCAGGTGTGAGGTGATGACACCAGTGTCAAAGGAGAAAAGGGGGAAGTGTATAGGAGAGATGCTGCAAAGGTGAAATCAACAAGCCTTGGGAAAAGATTAGACATAGATAATAATGTTCCTTTAAAATTTAAACTTCTAAAAAAAAAAAAAGCAGAACATGCCAAATGTCACTATTTAATATTTGAAGACAGTTTAAGCATAATTTTATTTTCTATGAGAACTTATCAGAGTCATTTAGAACTAGAATTAAGAGATCTACATCCATAGAACCATATATGGAGTGAACCAAAAAGGACAAGATGAGGCCACATATACTGAGATCAGACACAGAATGATAAGGCACCAAGCTCCAAAATACTGTGTTTTAAATAGGATCATGTAATGGTATTAAGGGCAAGTAGGTGACACCATAGCAAGCAGGGCAAAGAGTCAGGAAGACCTGAGTTCAAATCCAGCCTCAGATATTTACTAGCTACACGACCCTGGGCAAGTCAGTTAACCCAGTCTGCCTCAGCTCCTCACCTGTAAAATGATCTAGAGAAGGAAATGGAAAACCACTTCAGTATCTTTGCCAAGAAAACCCCAGCTGGGGTCATGAAGAATCAGACACAACTGAAACAGCGGAACAACAACAATAAATGGTATTAAGCACCACTTGAATCTTTGCTGGCTGACTTGTACATCTCAGGCTGGCTGACTTGTACATCTCAGGTGACATTCAATTATCTAATAGCCAAGAATAAGACAGTTTTATCTGACCTAATAACGCAAACCGAAATTTTTAAATGTTCGTATGTAGCAAATACCATGTTCAGATGTTGATGTAACTGATGATTCCAGTAGATTAAAAATCCATGTTAAATTTCAGAAAGATAAGGCCACAGATGTGATATTCCATTACTGTCTCTGTGACCCTGGGCAACTCATGTCCCTTTTCTAGGCCACCATTTCCTATTCTATAAAATGAAGGAGTTAGACCAGATGACCTCTCAGCTCCCTTCCAATTCTCAATCTATGATCATGCATTCTCCCATCTTCCTGCACGGGGTGCTCAGCTGATGAGAACTCCATATGGACCTTGGATTATGCATGGACATTTTGTGATGTGTTCCCATGTGCTAACCATATGGTGAATAGGAGTCACTTTGATCGGCTGCCCAGGTGGAACTGAGAGTACAATTAAAAGGCACTGCTAGACTAGAATCTCTTCTTTCTTTTAGTTGAGCTTCTTCCTGGCTGACGGCATTTTGGTGAAAGAAGAGAGATAATGATGTAAGGGGAGTGGTTTTAGGCCCTCTTCATCTGAGGTCCACATATAGCCTATGAATATAAGCCTTCATCCTTTGTCTAAGTACATGTTCTCTCACTCTGGATGAGGCTATGACCTTGTGAGTTTTGAAAGGTCAAGAGAGTGAGGTGGTCTGGGATTTGAGCCCATCCCAGGTTTCATAGTAAGTTCAATATTGAGGTCACTGAGAACGGGGAGCCGCCTTTGGGATTCAGTCCAGATGTAGCCTAGACAAGGGTTCTTCCAGTCTCAATGCTGCATTTGGACATGATCTTAGTGGGACTATACCATGTAGAAATTGTGTAAAGTCTAAACCTACTCTACAGAGACCAAAGTAGTATAGGAGATAGTGTGCCCCTCCCCACCAAGGTGTTGGGGGAAAATATTTGTGTTTATGTTCTTGCCACATTTTTGAAGTAAATAAGCCTTTGTAAAAGTTAATTGATGGTGATTGGTCCAATGGAATTGAGGTGCTAGTAACTGACAGGTAACAGTAGATGGAACCACATTGGAATGGGTACTCAAGCAAATAGAATTAGAGATGACACACCCCAGCCCTTCAAGATTACCACTAGAATACCTTAGAGGGGGAGATGGAGGTGGTCCAGTTCTGGAAAAGTGAGGCCAGAGGACAAACAACACTTATAAAGCCAGAAAACAAAAATATCTTAACAGGAAAACCCTTTCTCTATCCAAGAGGTTGGACATGTGATTCCATCTTCTTGGGAAGGGGGAAAGGGAAGGATGCTGTTGAAAGGCTTTGTCTCTTGCTTCTGGAGAGTGAGACAGTTCATATGCAATCTTCCCTTGTTCACCCTCAGGTCCATGCTTAGGATCTGCTGCCTTCTAGTCTGTGCTGTGTTCTCTCTCAAAGACCCATCCGAAAAGGGGGCAACTTTGCAAGAAAGACTACCTGTTCTCAACCCAGTCCAAAGAGGGGGGCTCTAACCAAAAACAGTCTGGCTCAACTAACTCATCCCCAATTCCTGACATTCTTTCATTCACCTTTTCATCAAGGTATGAATGAGTATTCCAGACTGTCCTTAACACTTCCAGCCCAGAGCAAAGAGCGTATCTATTCTCTCCCCAAGGAGATATACCTCCCTATGACCTCATTAACTGGCTCATAAAACTTCTGTGATCAATCCTTTACATATGGAATAGTGAGAACAGAACCAGATTTAGAAGTCAGAAGACCTAGATTTGAATTCCAACCTGACACTTATTTTCTTTGTGATCTATGAGAAGACATTTTATTTCCCAAGGTCTCAGCTTCTTCTCTGCAAAATGAGGGCATTGGAGAGATGATCTCTGATTCTATGACTATTCTTTCCTAACTATAATAATTATAACATTTTGCATTGTCATTTTTCATAGAAACAATTAACAGCAATGGGTGGGAATAAGTGTGTTACTTTAATTCTCATTTGCATGTCTATCTTTTTGAATTACATATTCAGAATTTCCTGTAACATTATTTTCAATCAAGAATCTCTGGAATATATCTTGCCTTTTAGTAACAAATAACATCTAAGTAACTAGAATATTTTTTAAAACCCAATATTATTTTCTTTCATAACTTTCCTTCTTCCTTTAGCTTTGTGGAAATGATTTTTTCCTTTTATATTGACTAAATAGCTCAGGTTATCATCCCTCAATATATTCCTTAAGTTCTTTGATTGGATAAGGAAAGAGAAGGATTGCCAAAGACAGATTTGTTTAGGGGAAAGCCAATGTTATAACACTCTTTAGCAGTTATAAAATTTAAAAATAAGTCATTAAAAAGTGAGATCACACAGCTAGTGTCTGAGGCTGGATATGAACTGAGGTCCTCCTGACTCCGGGACTGGTGCTCTATCCAGTGTGCCACCCAGCCCCTACTGAATGATTACTCTTTCCTAATAAAGGAATGTTGATGAAGCATGATGGCTTTTGAGAAGGAAGGAGCATCTGGGGGGCAGACTTTCACAAGCTGTGGGAAGAAGAGGATGGCACCATACATGCTTCTAAAAATTGGCCCTTGCGCTACCTTTGGCCCATATACTATAAGTTGCTGGTCTCTGATTTATTCTCTCCACTTTTTATGTGACTCTTTTTGCTATATGATTCTGTTATCTCCACAATTTGAGCAACTATATTAGTTCTCTCACTTTGGGTTTAGATTTTTCTAGTTCAAGATAAAAGAAGGCATTTATTGTTCAGTGAAGAAGTACAGAAAAAGTACATTGCCCTGAAGAGTAGGAGTGCTGCACTTTGAATCATGATCAAAAGTTCAGAGAAGATTTAAAAGGACTTTGATGACTTCAGCATTGCTACTTTCAAAAAAAAATACTGAAGAAAATAATGCATTTTTTGAATCTACAAAGATTTTTGTCAACTTGATACATTTTAATAATGCCAACAGAATTTCACAATTGTGATATATCTTTATTAAACACATAATAATTTTTCAATGGTTAACTTTGCCAGGCATTTCAAATTTTTAGGAATAAACAATGAGTAATATTCACTGCAGGTCTTCTTGTGGTGGCAAAGAATTGGGATCTGAATAAGTATCCATCAATTGGAGAATGATTGAATGGTTATGGTATATGAATGTGATGGAATGTTATGTGCTATAAAAATGATGAGCAGAATGGTTTTGTTTTGTTTTTTTAAAAGCCTGGGAAGACTTATATGAACTGATGAAAAGTGAAGCAAAAAGAACCAGGAGAACAATTTATATATTAAACAACATAACTGTTAAGACAAACCACTTTGAAAGGTTTCAGAACTCTGATCAATACATTGACCAGCCATAATTCCAAAGGATTCATGATGAAACATGTTACCTATCTTCTTAGAAGTGATAGACTTGGGGCAGCTAGGTGGCACAGTGAATAGAGAACTGGCCCTGGAGTTAGGAGTACCTGAATTCAAATCCGGCCTCAGAGACTTGACACTTACTAGCTATGTGACCTTGGGCAAGTCACTTAACCCAATTGCCCTGCCTTCCCCCCTTCAAAAAAAAAACACAACAGAAAACCCCAAGCAAACAAAAAAGAAGTGATGGACTATAAAGTGCAAATTAAGCCTTTTGGGGGGGACAGAGTCAATGTGAGAATTTGTTTTGCTTGATCCTACGTACATAACAGAAATTCTGCTTTTCTCACTGTGGGAGGTGGGGGAAAGTAGAGAAGGCAGGAGACAATGAGGATCTGAAAATAAAACTGAGTTTTAAAAAAAATTTGTTATGAAAAAATAAACAGTAAATAACTGATAGTTCTCTTATAGTGAAAGGGAGAAAGCAGAAGTAGAAAGATAATGATATATAGCATTTGCACAGACCATCACTTTCATAGTAGTTGGACTGGGAGTAACTTTCTGATGTAATTTAAATTCTTAATGAAAAGATGCAATTTTACTGATTGAAAAAAAAAAGAAAATAAAGCTGTTTACTTAAAGCTAAAAAAAAAAAGAAAGATAATGATAAAGAATATGTTAAATTAAGAAATAGTTTAAAATTTCACATTTCATTCAAGATTCTGATCCATTAGTAAGTAGTCTATATTATTTGCAACAGCTATCTCAATAGTCCCTTATTTTTAACATGGATTGTCCAGAGCACGTACAGATATTATTTAATTGCTTTCTGTTGACCATGAAGGAACTTCAGTGACCAGCTTCCGGACGAATATAATTCATCTCTCAGGGCACCCTAATTGGTTATTGAGACAGAAGAATTGAAGACTCAAGGGACCATTTAAAAGAAGATAGTTTCCCCACTGGTGTTTTCTTGGCTACAGCTTTCCAGGTGACAAGATGTGATTCCAATGGGCCTTTCTCTGACCCATAACCCATAACCACCTCCCTATATGGGGTGGAGACTCAGAATGGACTCATACCCCTGGCTCCTAAATGCCTTTGCTTCTCTTTTGTGTTTCTTTTAGGTGACTTTGTGAGTTTTGAAAAATCTTGGTTGTCTACAAGTGATGGTGGCAGTTAACAGAGAAGTTGGGGCTACAGGAACAAGCTGACAAATGAAGCATCTGCAACAGAGGGTGGATATCACAAGAAGGCATATTAAGTATGGTGTATTTTTGCCTGTAGACCTATACTGGGAATTTATAAGACAATGCCCAGTGGAAATGAAATATAAATGGCTAATTAGTGCCTTGCAAAAAAGCTGTTTTATATCCCAATGAGGCTTATCCAACAGTTTCCCAACAGACTATAACAGCAGTTATAAGTTACTGAATTATGTTCTAATAATTCTGTAATGTGCACCATGATTCTTTTTTAAAGGTTATCATTGCTTTCCATGTAGGAATAAATTTCCTGTCCTATACCTGACTCATGTTTGTACTTTGGGCACTTTTGTTATTTCTTCCCCCTGCCCCTTTTGGGGGAAACACAGACAAAACTGTAAGTTTTACTATAATTCACATCATCCCAGGGTGGCGGGATGTTAATGAGACTAAAGAGTACGAGAATGAAAAGCATACTTTCTCAAGTAGAAGTCAAGTCCCCAGAGATGAACCCTGGCAAACTGCAACAGCTGTAAAAGGTGAGTAGTACAGGTGACCAGTAAGCTGTAAAAGGTGAGTAGTACAGGTGACCAGTACCTAGGGCTTAATCCGAGCAGGGCAGTACTCTGGGCTCCACACTAGATTTTCTTTCTTTTCTTTACTTAATGACTTATTAATATTTTTTATTATTTTTTTACAGCACGATCCCCTCCCATCAACTGTTCTCTATCTATCCCCAAAACCCTCCTTTGTAACAAAGAAGTACAATCAAGCAAAACAAAAATATATTTCCCGCATCTGAAATGTATGCCTCATTCTATACCACTAATTCATTCTTCTTTGCTGAAATGCAAGTGATGTGCTTCATTATCAGTATTTTGAAGCCATGATTGTAGGGGCAACTAGGTGGTACAATGGATAGAATGCTGCTGGGCTTGGAGTCAAGAGTTTAAATCTGGCCTTGGACACTTACTTAGCTATGTGACTCTAGGTAAGTTATTTGACCTCCATCTTTCTCATTTGTTAAACTGTTTCCTCTTCTATAAGTTGGGGATGGTAATAATAGCACCTATCTCTCAGGGTTGTTGTAGGGAACAATGAGATCATAATTTAAAAGGACAGTGCCTGGAACATAGGAAGCATTATATAAATGTTAGCAACTATTATTATTATGATTGGTTGCTACAGCAGAATTCTGGAGTTTTTCAGTGCCATTTTGTTCTACATACTGTGGTCACTGTGTAGATTATTCTTCTGGTTCTATTAACTTTGTTAAGTATCAATTCATACACATCATCCCAATTTCCCTTGAATTTTTCATATTCATAATTTCTTACAGCAAATTATGTACCATTATATTCACATACCAAAATTTGTGCATAGCCTATTTTTCCCCTACTGTTTAATCTTTTAAAATGCCACCTACATAAACTAAGAATCTGAAGATGGATGACTCATTTCAGAAAGCAACAGACTATGGAAGATCGTCAAGGGAGACCTTTAAATCTTTGTTTATTAGGTAGGTGGACTGTTACATGAGAAAGCTGGAGTCCATAAAACATAAATAGCAAATATAGAGATATATGACAGCCTCAGGTTTTCATTTAGTAAAAGAGTTTTTAAAAAATTCCTTTGAGTTATTCATACTACTACATTTAGCACAATTTCTTAAGTGGTAGACTTTTAAAAAAAACATATACTTTTATTTGTTAAGGAGATAAACTGATGCAAATTGATAAAGCACAAAGAAGTACATTAAAACTCAAATCTTATGCAATAAATAAAAAATTTGAACTTGTGAAGAAAATCTATGTGACTAAGTAGAAGAGAAAAGAAATTTTTAAATGAATTTAAGTAGAAGCAATATCAATGTTACAGTGAGAAAGAAATCTCTTTTCTTCTAATGTAGGTCTTGCCTTTGGAGGGGGGGGGGTGTGGATAGGAAGAATTGACTTATAGCAGCGGTTCTCAACCTGTGGGGCGTTACCCCTTTGGGGGTCAAATGACCCTTTCACAGGGGTCAACTAAGACCATCGGAAAACACATATTTCTGATGGTCTTATGAACTGAGACACCGCTCCTCTATCCATCTCCAGGCGGGTCCACCCACATGCAGATATGCCCACATACAAGTATTAAAGGGTCACAGCATTAGGAAGGTTGGGAATCACTGAGTCTTATAGAGTATCAGAAAATTGATGGACAGGGCTCTGGGGTAGACCACACAAGCTGAATAACTGCTGGCCATAACACTTAATTCTACAGAGCTAAAAGAGGACAAATCCATAGAACTTAGTGACTGATTGGATATACAGAAGTGAAATTGAGAGAAGTCAAAGATAAATTCCAAGTTAACAAGCCTAAATTAATGGGAAAATGATGCATTAAAAAAATAAAACTTGTTTTGGAAGTAAAATGATACTAAGGGCATAGAAAAAGGAAACTTGTTTCAGAAGTAAAATGAAACATGATTATAAAAAAAGAAACATGAAAGATCTCCCAATCACATGATAACATAGGGGCACTGAAGAAAAAACATATGAATTTTGAATTTTGATTAGCTAGGATATCAATGTACAAAAATTCTATTTGCTCACTGCCAGGATTCTGACTCATTAAAGTATGAAGTACAAAAGATGGAGTAAAAAGAGAAGCAGAGCACTTAAGGTTTACAATCATTTTAAGAACCACTGAACACTCTGAGAAATTAAGACTCATGTCCTAAAGATGAAACCATGGGCTACTTCAGATACTCACTAGATGTGTGACACTTAACTTCTGAGTGCCTTCATTCCTTTATCCTAAAATGAAATTATTGGCTCTAATGGCCTCTAAAGGTACCTATAAACTCTAAATCTATGATCATATTATATGTATATCAGCAAATTTTCAGTAGAAAAGGAAAATCGTCTCATTACTTCAATGAATCTATGACCTCAATGTACATATTTCCTGCAATGATGCAGATCCCAACATTCCCATCCATCTCAATCAATTCTTATTCAGGTTGTCCCCTGGGTTCATCACAAGTGGTCCCCTCAATATGCTAGAACACTTCTTTCAAGTCTATAGACCTCACAAGGATACCAGTACAGCACACAAGATGTTCACCAGTGAACATGGTTATCCCTCAATCTGACTATGCGACCAGTCCATCTTCTTTTTCTGGTTATATGTTTCTTGGATGACACTCTTTATGATACTTCTCCTTCACAATTCCTTGCTTGTTATGGGTCATACCTGGCTCACACCCCATGTGCCTTCTGTTGTTCTTTGGATGACTCTTACCTTTGATTCTTCAGAGGTTGTATTGTTCTATGACTTATAGCCAAATAGCATCACTAGAAGAATAATGGTGTTTAAAAAAAAGATGGGCCCTTGTTTTAAGGAGAAGCTTATCATGAAAAGAGCTATGCAATTTTACCAAACTATCCAACTTGCTCTCTTATATTGTTCAATTTTGAACCTAGCTCACTGCCTTGATCCTGTATGTATATTTTTCACTAAACAATTTATGCAGGTATAAATGTAAACATATGGGTTAGTAATTATTAATGTTCTCTTCACCTTTAAAATTGAGATATAAATATAATATTAAGGTCTGAGATTTCCCCCCCCACACCCATGAGGGGGAAAATACCTTGAGAATAGATCACTCAATAGTCTTAAAGTCTGGTTGCTTCACATACCTTCTCTGTAGATATTTAGTCTAGTCCAATAGCTTTTCCCATCTATCTGGCCTATACTGTTGCAATAGTTTCTTAATTGATCTCCTTACCTCAAGCCTCTCCCCTCTCCATTCTATCCTTCAAGCAACTGCTAAAGTGATTTTTTCCTAAAATTCAGTTCTGACCCTCTGAGTCACCTGCTGACTCATCATCTCTACCTCCACAATATTGCTCATCTCCACTTGAAGACGCTCCTAACAGGCCCCCATAGCCTCTCTCCTGGACTATTACAACAGTTAACTAATTGATCTCTCTGCCTCAAGTTTCTTAGCATTACAATCCAACCTCCACTCGCTGCTAAAGGAGTGATTTTCCTAAAGGAGAGACCTGACCATGTCACACTCTCTACCCAATAAACTCTAATGATTCCCCATTTTCCTTGGGATCAAAAATGTTTGGCATTTAAAGCTCTTCATAAACTGGCTCCTCCCTACCTTTCCAGGCTTCTTACACAGGACTCCCTTCTTACAGTCATACTTGTCCATTTTTTTGGTTCCTTACGCATGATACTGTCTCTATGTCATTAGTTATCTCCAATACCCAGAATGTCCCCTCTCCTTACCACCTCTTCTTGGAATTGCTAACTTCCTTCAACACTAAGTTTGAGTACTACCTTCCACATGTGATCTTTCCTAGTCCCCCATCTACGAATTCCTTTTCCTCCAAAAGAGCCTTTGGAATTTATTGAGTAGGGGAGTTAGTAATGTGAAAGTCATTCCTAAATCAGCTATCTGCATAGGAAGTCCTCTTATTTGTTAAAGGCAAAAATTTGGAAAATTTATGGTGTTCAATTAAAACACCTACATTTTTTACTATTTAATTATTCATGCAAAAATTAAAAAAAATGAATAGAGAAAAGAATACTTTCCCAGAAATTTTCCTCTTATAAATAAATTGCCCTAACAAGGAAATTAAAAGAGCCTAGAAAGCGTCTCAGACAGCAATACTTGATTTATCTGGCAAAAGGATAGAGACAACAATGTTACTCAATGGCAATGGCAACAGCCTATCAGTCAACAAATATTTATTAAGTACTTCTTAGGTGCCTGGCACACACAATCCTAGGTGATGA
The DNA here is from genome assembly GCA_028646515.1 of Pseudochirops corinnae. NCBI lineage: Eukaryota > Metazoa > Chordata > Mammalia > Diprotodontia > Pseudocheiridae > Pseudochirops > Pseudochirops corinnae. The sequence continues at coordinate 233,602,961 of CM053586.1, forward strand.
TAATACAAAGAAAGACACAAAAGTCAAGTAGTCCCTGCTCTTAAGGAGCTTATGTTTCAACAGAGTCATGTACATATATAGGCACATGTAAACTACATACAAAGAAGATACCAAAGGCTCCCTATTGCCTTTAGGATCAGAGATAAACTACTTTTTTTTTCTTTTTAAGCCCTTTACAATCTGGTTTGAACCTACCTTTCCAATCTTGTTAAACACTAGTCCTCTTCCCACACTCTGCTGCTTAGACTCCTCCTCGCCTTACATATGCCCACTTTTCACTGGCTGTGTTGTTGTTCAGTCTTTTCAGCTGTGTCCAACTCTTTATGATTCCATTTGGGGTTTTCTTGGCAAAGATACTGGAGTGGTTTGCCATTTCCTTCTCAAGCTCATTTTTACAGATGAGGAAACCGAGGCAAACAAGGTTAAGTGACTTGCCCAGGGTCACACAACTAGTAAGTATCTGAGGCCAGATTTGAACTCCTAGGAGTCTTCCTGATTCCAAGACCAGAGCTCTATCTACAATGCCATCTAGTTGCCCCCTTTCACTGGCTATACCCCACATCTGGAACACCCTCCCTCCTCACTTATAAGTGTACATATTGTCACCTATACTCCTCTTAATCCCTCACCTCAATTTGAGTTCCTTGTGGATAGTGCTGGTTTTGTTATCTTTATATGCTCAGAACCTAGGATAGCACCTGGCAGCTAGTAGCTAATTTCTAATAATAGCTAACATTTATAGAGAGCTTTAAGGTTTACAAGGTAATTTTATATATGTTATTACCCATGAGTAATAAGTAATAAAAAGTTATTACCTATAAGTTGGGTGCTATTATTATCTCTATTTTACAGATAAGGAAACAAGTTGTAAACTCAGGCCTGGGACTACCTTTCTGCTTGCATCCCCAGCCGTTAGCAAAGTGCCTAGCACAGAGTAAGCACTTAATAAATAACTGTTGACTTGTTCATGGTCACACAACTAGAAAATTTTTGAGGCAGGATTCAAAACACAGGTCTTTTTGAGTTCGGGTTCAACATTCTATCCACTATTCCACACAGGCTTTTTATGTTTAATAAACATTTATTAAATAAAATCTTAAATAAATATGAAATAACTTTAAAAGTATTTAATTTTATTAAATAACAATTTATGTTTAATAAAAAAGTGCTATAAAGAGGAACTAGGCAAGAAGTCTAATTCTTGCACAGAGTTCCTCAGATGCAATCCCATGTGGATGTTAGAGCATGTGCAAACACTGTGTAACTATGGTAGGCTAACCAATGACTGTGGTGGTATAGCCAGCACCCACGCTGTATTCAATGTCATTCTTTCTCTTGGTGTGTTTTCTTTTAGTCTCGCAGCATTGTGATAAGAGACAATGTTATAAAGGGAGAGGGAGGCCCCAGGTCTTCCCCATCCAAGGCACATAGTTGCCTGTCATACAGTTTCTTTCCCTGATCATATTTACATTTGATTTATGTGGAGTAGATGACTAGTGAGCTTGAGAGGTCAGGAAAACAGCTGAGTTCCAAGAGTGTAGTCTGCACGAGGGATTGTATCTAGCCAGGTAGCTTTAAGGTCTAGAAGAATAAATAGCAGCCTTTGAGACAAGGACTCGTCCAGCAGTAATGTTGCATTTGAATATGAACTTTATGGACCAATATTATGTATAAGTTGAATTCAATTTCCGTTCACTCTTTCCAGACAATATGATGGTATAGGGAAGAAAATGTCTCCAAGGGGGTGAAGGGAAATGTTTTTATTTCCATTCTTGTTGTATCTTCAAAGCGACTATCTCTTCATAAAAGCTAATTGATGGTAACTGGTTAAATGGAACTGGAGTGTAGCTCCAATCTCTAGCAGCAGCTAACAGTGGGGAGACCACACCAGAATGGAGGCTCAAAACAATAGCATTTGCCAAAGAGACGCCCCAATTCCTCAGGACCATTCCAGAACCCTGTGGCAGCAATGTATCTAGCCTTACTCTGGGAGGGTGAGATCAAGGTACTTGCTACAAAAATATTCACGACATGTGTAAATGAGATCTTTCTGAGTAATTGGTCTACAAGTCTTTGGTCTCTCTCATTTCTTTTTCCAATGTATTTCTCTCCATCCTCACCTATTCCTAGCTTTGTACTACAGTAGACAAGTATCAAAGTATGTTGATTTCATTCAGGGGGTCTTATGTGATTTTTCATAGAATTTCTCTACTTCTTAATTCCCTACAACAAAAGCAAGTACAAAAACCACAATAATTTTCATGGTGGCCTTTTTGTGAATACTTCTTAAGAGTATGGCAATGCCAGATGACCAAATGTCCCATAAAATGCTGTTTACTGTTGCCTTTGGGCACACCCAGGAGCTGCCAGTGTTTGGTCATCATATTCTGCCAATTCTTTTGTTTGCCTCTCTAAGGAGAGCCTCTGAGTCACCCTTCCATTAGCTGCAACTTTGTTGTTTTGCTTATAAAAAGAATGTCAAGATTGTCAGAGTTAAGTTCCTCTGGTAATACGTCTACTTGTTGGTCATTGGATAAGAAACTCATTTTTAATGTTCTGACAACCATATTAAAGTTTGTAGAGAGTCTAAAACCTATGGAATTATTGGTACCCTCTGCCTTTTTTAACCACTCTGACATCATCAAAAAAAAATGTATGCATATGACTGTGGGCTGTTTCATGGATTGACATGGCCAAAGCATTCATCATTAAATGCCCATTCTGTTGGTGATGAGCCATCTTCCTACTTAGCTAGGTTAATCCTTTGAAAGCAGATTGGGTATATTGCTGGAATTATCCCCAAAGCATTTCCAGGATGGTGAAAATTTCTTCAGCTGGTGCTCAGTTGGCATAGTTTTTGAGAACCTAGGCTCACCTTCATATTAGAGGGAGGCACTAGAGGAAGACTTTGTGGCTGTTGTTGTTCAGTTGTGTCCAACTCTTTGTGACTCCATTTGGGATTTTCTTGGCAAAGATACTGAAGTAGTTTGCCATTTCCTTTTCCAGCTCCTTTTACAGTTTTAAGGAAACTGAGGCAAACAGGGTGAAGTGACTTGTCCAAAATCATGTAGCTAGTGTCTAAGGTTATATTTGAACTTAAGAAGGCTCTTCTTTCTGGCTCCAGACCCAGCACTTTATCCACTGAGCTGCCTAGCTGCCCAGTAGGATTTTGTGGAGGAATTCACACATAAAATTCACTTTCAAAACTGCTGAAAGATGGGACTCTCATCTCAAAATGTATGTTTCCTGTAGTTAAAAGCAAGTGTTTTGATCACACTTTTCCACATTAACAAGGACAAGCAATTAAAGCCCCCTCCCCCAACCCTTATTCATGCAATCATTAAGTTTAGCAGTCTGAAGGCATCCTAGTTCTTTACTGCCAAAATCCAGCAATGCTAATGATTAAAAGAGCATCTGTCTGGATTATCATAAGGACAACCTTCTGTCTTCTTTAGCTGGAATCTCTGGTGAAGAGGAGAATATGTGGCAAGATGATGCAGTAAAGAAGATGATTAAATACTGGCAGCACTTTGGGATAATTCATTAGTTCAATATGTCATTTCCTAACCGTCTAGTAAAAACTGAACTTACAATTATGTTGTTGAATAGGAAAAAATATGCAAACTCCATTCCTTGTTCCATTTTCCCCAATTAAATTAACTGCAGTTACTTTACACTGCACACAGTGGGTGTTTAATAAAATGTCTGTTTCATGGGATTGAAAATTCATTTTCTTCTAGATAAAGAGGACCCCAAGTTTCAAGACTAGCATTTAGGGAATAGGGACAAAAAAATTTTTTTTAAAGAAACTCAGCCTGGAATTAAAATGAACCATGGTTATAAAAAGCTCTATATTCTAAATTGTTCTTCTAATTTAGCAGAAGATATTCTCAGCCTTCAAAAGATCTCCCATTCTATATCTTGCCATCTGTTTTTCCACTTGCTGACAAATTTAAGGTCTTCTTGTGATATTTCAGTAAGCTCGAGGAGGGTTTCCCTGACCTATTTATGATGACCAAACACTGGCAGCTCCTGGGATACAGATACCTAACTTGTGAACATTCCTTTCATATAATCTCATACCTCCTCTCCTGCCAAATCTTATCACTGTCACTTCCTCCCTTCTCCATCCCCCAAATAACTATCCCAGGCCACCTCTTCCCTACTGACTTAGTTTCTTCTTTAGGCAGTGGGAAAACACAATGCTTCCCTCCTTTCTTCTATCTTGTGCCATTTCAGCTCAGACAATTCTACCTCAATCCTCTTTCTCACATGTACTATCCCATCTCCACCCCATAAAGTCCTTCTCTCTTTTGCCTCTTTCTTCCAACTCTTGGCCAATTCCCCAAGGAAAGTCCCTTTCTTTCCCTTGGTTCCATTTGTGAGCTAAAATTCACCCTTATCACAGCTAATAAACAAGTGTATCCAGAGAGATACATTCATATCAAGGAAAAGAAAAGATGAGATTTTTGAAAGGAAATTAGATTTTTAAAATACTCCAATGTTAAAGAAACACATTCCTTATTAAATTTGTTTTTCTATTTCAGAGAGGCAGTGTTGTCAGTGGAAAGAGTTCTATATTTGGAGTTAGATGATGTGCACTTGAATCTGCTGCTTATTAGTTGTGTGACCCTGGGCAAATCATTTAACCTCTCTGAGCTTTGGCTACATCATCTCTTTTATGAAAGGCAATGAAAATACTTCTAAACCTACCTCACATGGTCAATGAGAAGAAAGAGCCTTCTAAACTCTTACAGGGATGTTATTTTTGTCACAGTATTTTTTTTATTTTTCATAATCATTGTACAGTATTTCTACTTACGCTATAAGTTAAAAGGGTTCTTGTACTAGCCCAAGGACCTAACCATTATTTACAAAACTGCAAAATAATAAATGCCATTAAGTAAGTGATTTCTATAGAAAATGCATTTCACTTTCCAAACAACCAATTTATGAATGAACTTTTGGACTTTTTCTAGGTGGCAGCACATTATAGTGAGGGGGAAAAAGGGTTCTGATGTCAAAAGACCTGGATCCAATCATTCCTCTGCAGTTAACCCCTGCATGACCCTGGGCAAGTTATTTACCATATGTAGGCATTGGTTTTCTGTAAAATGAGAGGGTTGGATTAGGTGGCTTTTAAGGTCCTTTCCAGCTCTAAAGCTATGATGCTAATTATACCAAGACACTCCAAACTGAAGATATATATATATATATATATATATATATATATATATATATATATATATATATATATATA
>CM053586.1:233608320-233629407 GCA_028646515.1 Pseudochirops corinnae
AATCTATCTCATTAAACCACCCATTAAATCATTTCTGCTATGTATTTGCCAAAGCTGCATGTATGACAATGCAAATAAAGTTTTATTATCATGTTGACATTTAAAATATTTTTTTTAGCCATTTGGTGTGGGATTTTTGTAAAATGTTATACAATGCATAGATTTTTCATATTTGAACTGTACATTTTAGGAATGAGAAATAATCATCCACTTCAATACATTTTTTCACCTGCTGTAAGAACAATTCGCTGCACTCAATAGGTGCCTAATAAATACTTGCTGGATTTCACTTTTTGCTTCTAGGACCTTTTTAGTAGATACACTGGGTTCATTGTCTTCAACAGAAATATATTACACAGTTTTTAGATTTGTTCTTAATTCCCAGCTTAGTTTCTTGGTAAGAGTGTTTTCCACATGATCATACCCATTAAATGTACATCCAGAATGCCTTATATTGATTGCAAAGACACTGTCTTTATTCCATCATGAGGAATTTCTGAGAAAGAGGGCTAGAATAGGTAGCCTGATTGTGAGTGATTGGTTTCAGATTGCTGAAGAGACAACAACATTTTATGATTAAAGGGGATTTAAAAATTCCTCTCCCAGGTTATAGAATTCCCAGTGGACTGGTGTTTTAGAAGTCTGTAGGAAAGCCAACGACTGAAAAGCCATCATGGAGATTGAATGTGGGGAAATATTTTTTGATCTATATAAAGGAATTCTACCATGCCTAAATACAGCAAGAAAAGGCACCTAAAATTACAAGTGAAGTACAATGCTAATGGTAATAACATCATTACAAGATCCTTCAAAAGTCCATCAAGAGCCTAGAATTATGACCAGTATATATTAGATTCAATATGTAGGTAGAATCAAATACTGCTTATAGAATGTGAGATCAAACAAGTAAACACATGGACTTTTGAACTGATTAATATTTGAGATGTTTGTCTAAAATACAAAACATAATCTCAAGGAAAAATGAGAATTTGTGTTCATGACACATGAAAACCACAAACCATAGCTTTCATCCTATAGTCAACAAAACAGAAAGTTATAATATCCAGGCGACATAAAAAAACACTGATCCCTTTTTATCCTTTGAAGGGGAGTCAACTCAAAATTTGCATTTCCTGAAACCTGTATCAATAAATCAGTGAAATCTTCATACCATCTTTCTTATTAATTCCAAAGCAGATTTTCCTGGGATATTTAACTTAACTGCAATCCCATTCCATAGGTTGCCACTTTAATGAATTGTATTTTCCTGCCTTTATCTACAGAGCTAGTAATGATTAGGACTAAAACAGAGTTAATTACAGTACCTTTCAAGCAAGGTCCTAAATTTAGTTCTTTGTTCAGCCTACTGTGACTGTGGATGAATCACAGGGATCCTTAAAAGAAGATACACAGAATTCCATTTAATTATGCTCTTAGGGTGGAAGCTTGAACCTATGGACATTTATATCATTAAAGAAAAAGTGAGACTATAGAGTGGGGGAGCAAGGAAGCGTTGGTTATTTATGACTGCAGCAAACTGAACTTTCCAGTGCTGGCAAGGACTCAAAAATGGCAGTAATTGAGACAAATGGGCTTTATGTGCACAGAGGAGATTTCAGCAACTGTGATGTTAATTTAGAAAAAGAAGAGAGAGAAAGCATTAGCAAAAATGTAGTACCTCTTTAAAAGCCAAGAAAAGAAAGGCTAAAGTAAACATATGAGAAGAGGCTGCAGTTTGAGCCATCTGGCCCTGCAGGAGAGCAAGAGGGAACCCCCCTGACTCACCTCTCCACACTACTCTCTCAGCTCAGTCCCTGCTAATTTCTCTCATCCTCCCTCCCCCTCTCTCCACTCCCACCCCAGGGATCCAGGTGCCTGCTGCTAATGAGACTAATTAACATTGATGCAAGGAACATATGTTACCCTCCCTCCTTCAGTAAAGTGTAAGGTTAGTTAGGTATTTTAGAAGAGATTGTAACTTTTTTGAGGGGAGGGGGGTGTTCCAGACCAATGAGCTCATTCGAGCAGAGAACTTTCCAATATGGAAGCTCCCTCTACCACTGCAGATGGGATACTTAAAACAAAGTTTTAGACATATAGGCATCTAATCCACTTCTCTTAAAACATGCAAAATGTGGTTCCTCTTAAACCCATCAAGAGCCACAGAATGAATTTTCACCTATTATATTTTCTTGATCCATAACCGACTAAATAGTAGGTATTTCCTTTGTTTTGAGGGATTACAATTTTGTTTCCAAAAATTCAAGACTAGTGAACAAAGAATGTTCTTTATCCAAGTTAGGCATCCTCTATAAAAGACTATGAAAATTCCTATTATGCTCAGGTTATGAGACAACGCTGCTCAGAGTGATGGGCCACAACTATTCCCTTCCTCTCCTTAAAGGTGCGCATTATTTCACAGACCACTGAGTAAATGCCTAATGGTTCTCTGAGGTATAGAATCCTGTTTTAACAATTTTCCACAAACTATTCAAGGAACTAGTATTTTTAAAAAGGATTGGCAAATTGATATTCCAATATTCAGATAAAGATTACTTTATAAATGACAAAATATGTGGCCAGGTATCAGAACAGTGACTACAGTACGACTATGTATGTATTGGGCACCAAAAATTAACACTTGAGCTTAGTACCTAGTTAGCAAGGATTTGTTAAAATAGGAAGCTATCTGATGGTTGATGGTCACCCAAAAGGGAATGGACAGATGCACAGTGGAGCCTTGCCCAGGGAGCCATAAATTAAGAAGGAAAAAATGTGCAGAAGAAGTTGCATAAAAGATGTCAGCAAGATGAATGAGGAAGAAAAGGTGGGTAATTCATGGAGCAAGATTAAGGAGTAACTGAAAGAAAGCCTATATGTTGCACTGGCATCCATGCAATATCTTGAAATACAAATGCAAAATTATAGAAAAAGGAAATGTGTATAAGGAACAGCAAGAAAGCCATTTTTGCCTGTAAAATGTGCAAAGAGGAATAATATGTAATTAGGCTGGAAACAATGCTAAAGAAATTTCTATTTAATAATGGAATAGGGACTCACTGGAGCTTGTTGACTAGGGAATGGTATGGTCAGATCAATGCTTTAGGAATATCACTTTGGCATGGAGAGAGACTGGAGGGAGAGAGATCAATTAGAAGATTGTTTCAATAGTTATGGTAAGAGGTAATGACGGCTTGAGTAAATGGTTGCTATTTAAGAGAAGCATAGGCTGTTTGGCAGGCCTGGAATACACTCCCTCCTCACCTCTGCCTCTTAGAATCCCAAGTTTTCTTCAAAGTTTAGCTAACACACCACTTAATATATAAGACCTCTCCTAACTCTCCCCCATCCCCGCCATAAATTTGGGCTCCACTTACAAAAATAAATCTCCCTTATTTTTGATATATACTTATACAGACAAGTTCTGCTATAACATGACATACATGTTCCCCCAAAGCATTGTACTTAGCAAAAGCAAGCAATAAAAACCAGAGATCTTATGGGGAAAATGAGAATAGAGGTAGTACATTCAAAAACTTCATCAGTGGCATATAAAAAAAGATAAAAAACCTAGTAAAAACTCACTATGTTATACGTGTGTAACCTAGGGATGTCTGGGCACGCCTAGTTCATATGTATATGAATGTGCCCTTGAGGAAACCTTGGAGCGTGTCTGGATTGCCTAAAACAGAGATCCTTTCAAGCATTTAAGCATGGTTCCTGGCACATAGGAAGCTCTGTATAGATGTTAACTATTACTATTATTCTTATCATTAGATAGAGTTGATCACTCTTTCTACTCCAGTTTCTGCTATTCCCTTATCTGCTGCATTCAGAGGCTGAAGATCCCAGTTCACCCACAGCAAGGATGCTATGAATTGAACCTGAGAGACAGAACTTTCCTTCCCTTGCTCCCTTTCTTTCACCCTGGCTCTGAGAAATGGGCTTGGGAGTGGGGTGAGGGCGGGAAAGGGTTGTTTCTGTGCTGTGTTGTTTATTCTCACCAGTTTTAAGGGCCAAAGGTGATTCCCACAGGACCAGGAATTTGAGTCATGGTGACCTTGGAGCCAGGATTTCAGTAGCGATAGTACAGTGAGCTAGTCCAGCATGAGAAGCCAGGGTGTCTGAAACTCTAGCTAGAGGAGGGTTTTGGTTTTGGAAATGGGACTATGTTCTACAGAACTGAGCTAAACTATGAATCTAATTCTTCTCCCCTCCTCAGAAAGTGAGGTTGCGCAGGGGGGAAGAAGGATTATACCTCATCTGATTTAGAGGTGAGGCAGCACTAAATTTGGTCTGCTGCTTGTTTCTGTAGGGTCTGCATATATGATTTAATTTTATGTTTAAAATGGAAAAACCATTCAAAGCTAGTGAGGCTCTATAAAAATAGGCAGTGGCAAGATCTGGCCCATAGGCTGTATGTAGTCTGCTGATCCCTAGTCTGTACAATCAATAAAACAATAAACCAAGCCCCAATTTGTGGCATTTGAGAATTGCCGAGGTGCAAATGCTCACGCTGAAACTTTAACAATTGGCTCCCTTGAACCAGTTCTGGTTGGTTCTAGCACACTCCTGTTTATATGTGGACACGTTATCTTTTCCAACAAAATGCAGGTTCTTTTAGGGGAGGAACTATTTAATTTTTGTCTCTGTACCCCCAGAGCCTTGCACAGTGCCTGGCAAATAGCAATTACTTAATATATCCTTGTTAAATTGCTGTCTTTGACTTGCTTGGAATACATGCCTAATAGTGAAATAACTGAGTCCAAAAGTATAAATAATGATTTTCCTCATAAATTGTTTTTCCAGAAATCACTAGATTAATTCACAACTCTACCAAAAGCAAATTTAGAGTTCCTGTCCTTCCACAGGCTCACCAATATGAACGATTTCTACGTTTTATCATAGTCTGTCATTTTGATGGGTGTGAGGTAAAGCTTAATGTTGTTTTAATATACCCTTCTCTTACTATTCATCATTTGAGTAATTCTTTCCATGGTTGTTGGTAGCTTCCGAGTTTTCTTTTAAAAACTATTTGTTCATATCATTTAACCATTAAGCTATTGGGAAATTGGCTCTTGGTCTTATGTAGTTGTCTCAGTTCTTTAATTTTCTTGGATATTAGACTTTAATAAATAGCATTGGATGCAAAGCCTTTTCCCACTTGAAAGTGTGAAAAATAATTATTAATAACCAATATCTTGGCAATTCAGAGCTTCTCTCTGATCCTTTCTTCCAGAATCCTGGCTTTAAGTTGTTTTTCTTCAGAAGGACATTACTGATAATGAGATAGTATTGACTTTCCTTATCCTCATCCAAATTTACAAGTAATTTAATCTAAGGTAGGAAAGCTCAGATTTGATTGGAGATAGATTCTCTTGTCTAGATAGTTCAAACGGGGGTGGGGGAGAAAGGAGTGGTCTGATAGAAGAGTGATTTCCTCTGTCCAGGGGCAAAATGATGATGGAGTGATATCTGCCCCAGTTGAAAGTATATATAAACTGTTCATCCTAACCCCAAAATGAGCTCAGTTTCAAACTGCAGCTCCCATGCACTGCCCAGTTTGAGAGATATAAACATGGATACATCCTAGCTCTGAAGGTTTGTCTTTCTGGTTTTTTTTTTTGGAGGGGGGAGGATAGGGCAATTGGGGTTAAGTGACTTGCCCAAGGTCACATGGCTAGTAAGTGTGTCAAATGTGTTAGATTTGAACTCAGGTCCCCCTGACTCCAGGGCCGGTGCTCTATTCACTGCACCACCTAGCCACCCCAAGGTTTGTCTTTCTTAGACCAAACTCTATAGGTTGACAGTTTCTCCTTTTCTAGTCACAATGGTTTTATTTGCGCAAAAGTATTTAAAATTTATAAGATCTAATTACATAATACATTAGGATAATATAGTACAACATAATATAATACAGCACTTTTCTTTCTTCATGAATTTCCCCATTCCTTGTTTGGCTATGAAATTTTCCTCCAATCACCATTGTGACAGGTACTTCCCTTTGTAATTTTTTTTTAACATGATGTGACCTTTTACATTTAGATCACTTATCCTTTTGAAGCACATTCTGACAGCTGGTGAAAGAGGGTGAGCTAAACCTCTTCTACCATACGACTTTACAGTTCTCCCTTATTGACTAAAGAATTCTTCCCCCGTATTTCATGTCTTTGTATTTAATATTTATATTAAATTTTATATTTATATATAATAAATATATTTATATTATATTATATTATATTATATTATATTATTTGTTTAATAAACAAAATGGATTCTGTTTCTGGGTCTTGACTATTCTCTTCTTGTTTTATTTGTACATGTTTTGTGCTGCCCACCCTGGGTTCCAATTTTTCTAATTATGATTTCCAACTGATCAGACAAACATCCCACCATCAGACATCACAGATCTCTCTCATCTTTATCTGCCTTAGTGTCTTAGGCTGGTTAATTTCTTCAACAGGCAAGAAATACTTCACCCACATTTTTAAGGCCCTTGTTAAATAGCATCTGATAGTTTTTAAAAATAGGTAGGTCACCTCAGGTGCTCATGAATATAACTTGTTGATTTTCATACATCATTTAGGATTTTCTCTAGAATTTTAAATATTTAAATACTTTTACTATCATACTTTATGAAGGACCTTAAATTTCAAAGTCCCAAAAGAAAAAAAAAATCAACATTAGCATTAAAAAGAAGACAATATATCAATAAGAAGAAAGTTCCCATGTACTCCAAAATATTTATAGCAGCCCTTTTTATGATACCTAAGAACTGGAAACAAAGTAGACACGTGTTAATTGGGGAAGGGGCTAAACAAATTGGGGTACATGAAAGTGATGGAATATTATTGTGATGAAAGAAATGACATCTGTGATAAATACAGAGAAGCAGGGAAAGATCTATATGACCAGATGAAGAGCAAAGTAAGCAAAGCCAAGAAAACAATATAGTAACTACAACAATCTAAATGGCAAGGGAAAATGATGCACCAAAAAAAAAAAAAAAAGTAAATGTAGCAAAATTATAAGGATCAAGTGAGATTCAAATGAAGACATATGAGAAGACATCCCCAACCTACTCTTCCGTGGAAGTGGGAGGCCCACAGGTGTTACATGTTGCACCTATTTTTTAACTTTTTTTTCCTCTCTAAAAAATACTATCTGTCATATGGGATAGCTCTCTGAGAGGGCAGGCAGAGGTATAGCAGGGATAATTATGATGATGTAAGAAATAGAAAATAGCAATAAAATCTTTCTTTTAAAGGAGAGGGAAATAACAGAAGATTAAGAAAATTAGAAAAGTATATTCAGCTCTACCTGCCAATTGCTAGTGAAGGGCTTAATAAAGCATGAGTACTTTTTTAAAAACTATGCTATCACAATGTTTGTGGAATAACATCTTCCTCTTCACAAAATTTTCTTTGAGTGTGTTTAAAATAAAGTAGAATTATAGGATCATTCTGACAGTTCTGAATCATAGTTTTTAGCATTTTTCTAACTCTACTTCTATTTAATATAATGAAAAGTTTAATTTTTCTAGGCTGCATTTTCTGAGACAGATCAGCACCGCCTACTACCATTTCCTGACTAAGAAATGCAAAGGAACATTTAGACTGTTTCTACACTAATAAAGGCAAGACAAAATTTGGGATGAAATCCTTCCTAGAGTATTTAAAAAGTTAGAAATATCTGGCAGATTCATATGGAATCACATAATTCTTCCAAAAACTGTCCACACTGCTATGACAGATTCCCCTTTGTGAACTATGTGTGATGTTTAAAAAGTGTGAGAGACTTGGTTTCTGGGTAATTAGTGATTTTATTAACAATACTAGTATTTTATTAATTTTTATTAATAAAATGATCACTAATAATTAAACAATTAACTAAGAATTAATGTGTTAAATAATAAAATAAAACAGAGTGACACTCTGAAATGTCAAAGATTCCTCATGGAACCCACTCAACACTTATATGCCCTTGGAAGGGTGGGTGTTCCTGAGTGTGGCAATTGACCTCAATTGGTTACGAGTAATAAGAATGAATACTATAATAAGAGGTTCTCTAATGAGGGTCTTGAGGTACATGACACTGAGCACCCAAATCTTGGTCAGAGAGACTTTTCAATTTCCATATCACCTGTCTGACAAAAGGGAGAATCCACATTATCTCAGATCTGTAAATACAATGGGCAGGAATACACTCATTCTCCTAAACTTAGAATTTATTTAATATCTTTCATTAGACCTTAACTTTCATCACTGGGCAAGTCTTAGAGCAAGATTTCCCACACTGGTTGATTTCCAGATGAGCAGAAAAACCTTGGTCCTAATTATTTGTCACGTAGAAGTCACAGAATGCAGCAAACATTTATCAAGCACGTTGCTACAAGGTACTATTTTAGGAGCTGATACAAAGACAAACATGAAATATCAAAGAGATTACAGTCTTTTGGGGAATACAACATATATCAGTAAAAACAAAGTAAAAATAGAGGAAATTTATTTTTATTGGGCCAAGAGGGTAAAACTTGGTTGAAATAGCTAGCAGAAGTTGCAAAGATGTACATTAGGTTAAGTGGAAGGAAAAAATTCCTAACAATGAGGGATCTTCAATAGTGGAATGAACTTTCTAGGAGGTAGTGTGTCCCCTATCATTAGTGGTCTTCCTTCAAAGGCTGAATGACTACTTTGGGGGTATGTTCATTCTAGAGGGTATTTTTATTTTTTCTCGTCTCTTACAACTCAGACTCTTTGGTGAGATATATATTGACTTGGGAATCATCTAATCCAAGTCTGAATCCTGACTGCAATTTACTACCTGTATAACACAGGCAAGTCACTTTATCTCTCAAGGCTACAGTTTCTTCATCTGTAAAATGAGGAAATTGACTTATTTATGGTCCTTTCCAATGCTAAAGTAATGATTCTGTGATCCCCTGTGTTATGGAACCAGAATATCAATGTATATTACAGGACTCAAAGGTTATTCATTTAAAATGTATAGTAATAATGCCAGGTCATCTCATTCTCAATCATCTCTTCCCAGATTGTATTTATCAATAAGGATACTCTCTCTCTCTCTTTACAAGACCTATGATATCATCAGTTCCTTTCATCAAAAGAAGGAACTTTGTTCTACCAATGGACATTAGCACTGTTTGTCCAATTTACAGTCTTAAAGAGTTGGCTGGCATACTGAGAAGTTAAGTGACTTACTCAGGGTAACACAACCAATATATAGCTGAGGTGGGATATGAGTCCAGATTTTTCTGACTTTAACACCAGATATCTATCTGCTATGCCTTCTCTGTTTTACCCTCTAATAGTGTCAATCAATCTGAATATTGTTATTTTTTATTTGATTGTAGATGTTACATATTTTTAAAAACATAATTTTGAACGTCTTATGTGGCAGAGAAGCATTACTGCTCTTCTTTCCATTCAATTAGCATAGAAACATTGCCTCTAGGACAAATTTTGTGGGGAGAAATAAGATTCAATAGTAAAATCAACTCTATTACTCCATTTTCATGGAAATGAAAAGTTGACTGACAATCCTCTAAAACTACAAGCTGAAATTAAGTAAACTGCCCATTTAAACTAAAATCAGCTAATACTAGCTGTCCATGAGGATCCTTAGCACTTTTCAAATGCTGAAAAAAACACTGGAGGATATGTTATACAGAAAAGTTCAGCATTTATACATTAATAAACAACCTGGAACTATAGAAGACTGACTTCTCATGTTTAAAAATACATTACTATTACTCCCATATTACAACCTAGATTAGTTCAATCTTATTGAAGAACTTCTCTCCCTATTTTGACATTACTCTGAACATCATTATATTTCTTCCCTCTTGGTCAGTGGTTTTTGCACTTGTGTCCCATTCTTCATAACCCCATTTGGGGTTTCTTGGTAAAGATACTGGAGTGGTTTGCCATGTCCTTCTCCTGCTCATTTTTTATCTAACTTTATATTTTTCATTTATTATCTCTAAGTTACTTTTTCTTATTCATCTCAAGTGTGAGTTGCAAATGGTTACCTGTATTATATTCTTAACCGATCTTTTAAACCAAAAGCCTTCACTAGTTGGGTTCCTAAAATAATCTATTCATTAGGCCTGAAAATCTACATATTTGGTTTAGATACTAATTTAAGTGAATTATCCATCTATATCCATTGCTTTTTGCAATGGCAGTTTTCTCTTGGGTCTCACATAGAATAAAACCATGACAAACAATTGGAACTGACTTCTCCAAAAGATATTACTACACACCAACTCTCATCTTCAACATTCAAATCAAGTAATTTTCATAAACTGAATCCAAGAGACAGCATGTCCCCATATTTAACTGTGTATGGCACCCTGGAAAGTAATCAAAATTTGTTACAGAAACTATCACTTTAGAATTCTTGCCTAAAAATTGTTTTAAAAAAAGCCAGCCTTTTCTCCTTTTTCCTTGAAGGACAGTTTTGTTTAAATCATGTGCCTGAAGCTTTTATGTACCAATGATTAATTACTTATTAATGATCTTCCCCACTGTTTTCCTCTATTAGTGTTGTCTTAATTGGATGATCACAAAGATTTATAACAATGGCTTCAGCTCGAATCTTCTTCTCTGAGAATGCCTGTGAAAAACCATTGTATTGCTATACAGCATCAGACTGCATTACTTATTAAGGTATTTAAGGATCTTAAATATTTTAAGATCCAATACAATCTTTTCTAATTTCAAAGAATATTAATAGAAGCTACTTGTTTTCCTAAATAATACTGCCCTCAGAAAAAAATTATAAATGTCAACACAAAACAATAATTCTTCACTTGTGGTTGATATAATCTTATTTTAAATTCCCTGATCAAAGTTGCATCCACCTGAACCAATAAATCATCTCTCAAGTTTTAGCTGGAAGACGAGACAAAGTAAGAACCAAGTTCTTTATTGTTGCCCTTTCTATAAAAAGCACTGGACTTTGGTTCACTTTGTTGTTCAGTCATTTAAGTCATTTCACTCTTTGTGATTCCTGACTTTAGGCCTAACACTCTACCTAGGACCTAGCTGCACCACCTTGGTTCATTTAGAAACATGCAAAACATTTTTTTTTAATTTATGGAAGTTAACATGGTCATTTGCTTAGCCAAGGCATGAACTTGGGGAAATGAGAGTGGCCATTGAAATTCTCTCTGAGTGCTCCCAAGACAAACAAAAATAACATCCCTGCATATTCATCTAAGGCTTCATAGTTTATCATCACTTAAAAGACAATAGAGGAGGTGCAAGCAGAGTGTGAACAGGCTATTACAAATACTTATTATTACAATACTTATTACACATAAATGTAGACTTCACAAGTTTGGAAAGTTTTCATGAGTCAGGTCCCCAGAGGCTGTGGAAATTACCCTTTGAGGTTCTAAGGATATCTCTGATGGGTAATGGGGTGATTTTCTAATGCTATGGGCTTGACCCTCCCCCCAGGTTATCAGTTGAGAATCAATTCAGTCTGCCAGCTTTCAGCAGCTTTTAAGAGAAAGAGGTATTTACTAAAGTGGTACAATAAGAATGGTTGGTACAAAGCATCCTCCCCCCAAACATCTTTTACTTACTTTCCCATAAGTACATACAGAACCCAGGGAAAAGTAGGCTTGAGTTTGAAGAACACATATGGAAAAGAGCAGCTCCTATTTGCTGGAGTCCTTTTCTTCTTTTTATGGGATGCAAGAAGTTTCCCTTAGGCATGGTATAGTTTGTTTTCTGGGACCCTTCTAGAACTGTTGAGTCTAGTCTGTCCTTGGCTCCTGATGGTGCAAAACACCATCACCAGTCACTCTGGAAATGAGGCTAGAACTGAGAAGGTCCAATATCCTCCAGATCCTTTGAAGCTTGCAAGGTCCTTTTTTTGATCAAAGGGGGTAAAGCAATCAGAGACATGGTAAAGATTGGAGCCAAGCTCTCTCTTTCCTCCCCTCAAGGCAGCTAATATGTCCTGGAGAAGAACCACAATTGTTCCAGTTTCTAGAATCCTTCTGTTCCAGCTAACTGAATACTTTTATATAGGATCCATACAGCCAAGTGAAACAAGCTTGTGTGGTAGCATTTCACTTCTAACGGGTTTTAAAAGACTTTTTTCACTTCATCCAAGGTCCATGATTGTAACAGATTGATTGAACATTATATCAATCTTTAAGTGGACACAAAGTTGAGTAAATCAATCTCTTGATCTTTACACAAGAAATTATGAAGCCACATAAAGATATCAAATAAATCATCTTTATTACTGAAAAAGAAGATGGGCTGGTCATGTTGCAGAGGTGAGAGTGAGAGATTATTAATGTGTAGTCCACATATTCCAGAGTATTGTGGCTTATCAGGAGAGGGATCACTTCAGATCATCCAGAACCATTAACTGACACTCAGGTAGTCTTCAACAAGCTAACAACCGATTTACTTGACAGGGTTCATTATATCTACAGTATTCTTTTGGTTAATCAATATAATAACCTATAAAAAGAAGAAAATTACATTTTCAGGGTGCCTATGTTGATTCTAAAAAATCACTACTTCCCTTCATTAATGCATATGATCTATTTATTTGTTTGATGATCTCTTCTAGAACCAAACTAATCTGTCTAGTTTCTAGGCTCAACCTTTCCCTCCCTTGTTTAAGGAGCAAGAGAACATTTATTAATTTCTAGTATTCTTATATCTCTCTTGCTTTCAAAGAACACACAAGAATTGCAGAATGTGGCTGAGTTATTAACATGTACACATTCCATCAGCACCCTGGCATATAATTGACGTGGACCTTGAGACTTTATGCTCACTTAAAATGGTAAATACTAAACTGCATTTTTTATCAAGGCAAAGGTTCTAGTCAAGGGGGTATATGTTTGTATATGTGTATGTACGCATGTATACATATGTATTTAAACATATGTGTAATATATACACCATTTTAGCAGCATGGTATAATTTAAAAGAAAACCAGATTTGAGGTCTAAGGACCTAGGTTCAAATTCCATACATGCTACTTGTGTGGTCTTGAACATATCAAATGAGGGATAGGGAACCTGCAGCCTCAAGGCCACATGTGGCCCTCTAGGTCCTCAAATGAAGCCCTTTGACCTCACATCGAGGTTTGAGTTCTGTCAAAGAGTTGTACTTGAGGACCTCAAGAGCCACATGTGGCCTTGAGGCTGTAGTTCCCACCCCTGTATTAAACTCTTTCTCTGGATTTCAGTTTCATTTCTTTTCTTTTCTTTTTTGCTTTTTGGAGGGGGGAAGGCAGGGCAATTGGGGTTAAGTGACTTGCCCAAGGTCACATAGCTAGCAAGTGCTAAGTGTCTGAGGTGAGATTTGAACTCAGGTCCTTCTGACTCCAGGGCCGGTGCTTTATTCACTGCACCACCTAGCCGCCCCTGGATATCAGTTTCTTTACCTCTAAAATGAATATGTTGGTCTAAATTGGTAGTTCTCAAAATGTAAGGTAGGGTTGGAAGAAATAACTAAAGCCTTTGCTACTTCTACTGTGGATGACAGAAAAGAGTAAAAAAAAAAAAAGATAAGGGCAGGATAACATATTACTACCCTCAAGAAGTCTGAGGATGCCTGATAGTTTTACACAATTTCAAAGGTCCTCTGAGATAAGATTTCTTTTTAGTATTCACTCTCCAAGTAATTGATTTCAATGGCAAAAAACCCACAGGACATATCTATCATTACTAATCTTAAGGGAACTTCCAGAAGTCCACAGGGAAAAAAACCCTCCTGCTTTCCTGGGCAGTGAATGAATAGCCTGCTATGCTCTGACTAGCTAGCTCTCTAAGATGGTAGTTGCGTGGATAGAGAGAAGGGGTTGATATGACCGATGTTGTGAAGGTACAAATGGTGAAATTTGGATTGCGAGTGAGGGAGAGTAAAAGGATAATGCCAAGGTTATGAACCTGAGAAACTAGGATGGTGCCTTTAACAGAACTAGGGAAGTCTGGAAGAGGGGTAGGTTCAGGAAGAAAGAGAATGAGCTCAGTTTTAGTCATGTTCATTCTAAGTTGTCTCTGAAACATCCACTTTGAAATGTAAGAGGTAACTGGTGAGTTGGCACTGACAATCTGGGGAGAAATTGGGACTGGATATATAGATCTGGCAGTCATCTGCAAAGTTACATTGATGGGAGCCGAGGTTACCAAAAGAGCATGTTGTTGTCTTTGTTTGTCCTTCTTACTGGAAGAGGACCAAACTGACATCACGATGTTGGCGTCAATGTACGGTGTGTCCAGCTGTGGTTGGTCATACCAATATGACCTTGGAAGACTCGGAAGCTTGGAAGTCTGTAGAATCAGTTGGGAGGAAGATGTCCCTAAATTTGTGCATCTCATGTTTCTTTTGAGCCACAGCAATTCTGCTTTGCTCGAGCACAGCACCTTCTTGATGAGGGCATACCACACTGGATAAAATTGTGCTGGCATCTCCCATGTCTCACAATTCATAAGAGAGTAGAGAGGAATAAAAGAAGAGGGTCTAGGCTAGAACCTTGGGGAATAATCAGAAAAAAGGAACCAGCAAAGGAGAATGAGAAGGGGGGGGTCAGATAGGTAGAGGGGAAAGCAGAAGACAGTAGCGTCACAAAAATTCTGAGGTCAGAATATGAAGAGGGAAAAGAGGAAATGAAGGAAATAATCCAAGGGTTGAGGTTCGGTAAAATGTGATTCTTGCCAGGACAAAGGAGGAAGGGATTTGAGAATGGAGGATAAGAAAGAGAATGGAATTAGTTCACGAAGATTACAAAGTAAACAGTATAGCCAGGGCAGGAATGCTGGTTTTGCAGAATTCTAAAGGTTAGAGAGATTGGAGGCCACTGTAAGGATGAAGAATACATTTGGGAGAAGTAGGACATAGGAAGAGACGGAATGATAGGAGATTGCGATCAGATAAAATTTATTTTGCATATAGTTTAAATTTACTTATCTGTTTACAAGTTATTATTTTTTTTGTCCTAATAAAATTCAAGTTCCTTGAAGGTTAGGACTGCTTTGTTTGCGTCTTCATAATCTTCAGCAAGTAGCAAATGCCTACCTGGTACGTTGTAAGTGCTTGATAAATTCTTAATGAATTGAGTATGCACATTGGACCCTCTTTTATGAGGCTTTTAGGAGAGGACACAGATAAGAGCCACAAAAGATGAGGTTTCCTATCAGGAATATTGATGAGAATATTCTCATTGAAAAATATTTTAAAGTACTGAAGTCTAATTGTATACAATGGACCCTCGGTATACATATATAATAATACATACATAATAAATATTTAGTTGCTCAATAATACATACATAATAAATATTTAGTTGCTCAAAAGAAATCAATATATAACCAAATTAAAGGCACTTTATATGGACACACACACATACACACATTTGTTAAGAGGTTCCTTTAGCATCAATAGAAGACAATTTTAAATAATGTTCAATTTCACCTTGGATAAATGGCTCTAGATGAAAAAGGATAATTTCAAAGATATAAAGTGTTTCTATTTTTAAAAATGGAAAAATACCACAAAAGACAATAGGATAATTTGCATATATGTATGCACATCATAAATATGTGTGCATTTATATATGTTATTACTTGATCTGAGTTTTATACTTATCAATCCAGACTTAAGATCATGTAGCAAAATGACCTTTTGGGGGGACTGGGGAGAGGGGTAGGGTGCCTTCCTTTATTTCAGATATTTTGATGCATGTCTGACATTTGTACAGGGGCTAAGACACAGTGAATGAAATACTGTACAGTTTTAACTGTTGAATTACAAAAATATACATATTTACACAGCATAGCCTACATGTGTCACTGCTATATATTAAAGCTAAGTATTTGCATTTTAAAATATAAAACAGCCTGTCAAGACATAATAGTCAATATTACTTTAAAATTAAGGTGATATATACAAAGAAAGGTCTGGCCCATGGGATACCCATAAGAAGCAAGTTCTGCATACCACCAAACTATATGGGGAGACATGGTGAACTTGATCCTTGTGGAATGAAGGGGCCCCATTCTTCTCTTCAGAGCATATGCCATTATTCTAAAACTGTTTCCCATATGCTTACTGCCTAGTGAAGAAAAACACTTTTGACTGGCTGCTAAGTTGGAACTGAGTGTCCATTCAAAAGACGATGCTTATATCCTGAGAATGAGGCTCCCACTAGCCAGTTCTCATCACAGTTTTAAGTCATTTTTTCTCTCCAAATTCAATTCCCCAAAGGAAAAGTGTTGAAGAACACAGCAGCAGCATGAAATAGTACAAGGAATACCTGTCGTGGAGTCAGGAAAACCTGGTTTTGAATCCTGCCTCTGACCTAGCTATTTCAGAGGTATGACTGTGACTATATCGCTCATCCTCTTAGAGTCCTAGGAAATTCTAGAATGACTGTTAAGTTACAGACAGCTTGTTGATTAGCATTTGTGAAGAGAATTTCTATACACAGAAGAAATCACAGGTCTGGACCAAAACAAACACAACTACAGTAGAACAAGAAAATTTTGATCTAAAATGTTTTTTCTTGAAATGTGTATGTGTGTATTAGTCTTTCTTTAAACACCAAAGTCACTTATGGAAAGTTTCCAGAGACTTCAAAACAAATCTGGATGAATGCCACACTAAAAAAATTTCCATGAAATGTCACTTCATAAAATCTTACATTATATTGCTATTAGCTCATTGCATGAAGACTCATTAAAGACTGTCTTGTAAAGCCCTCGTAAGAACAGAAATCATAAGATGATATTCCACCGTTCTCAAACCCTGCCTGTGCTATTAACAACAAATGCTGAGACTCAGAGTTTTGTGTGTATAACAAATATCCACATAAGCCTGACAGTAATTGAGACTTTTCAAGTACATGTCTGAGCCACTCATTCATTTCCATCTGTCCATAGGCTTTGTCACTTTCATCTTAGATCTAATAGATGATGGACTTGAGCTTTTGTCATACTATTTCCCATTTGCTGTGATACATTTAATACGTCACCACCAAGGTGCCACACTACCAATGCTACATAAACCACAAGAGAGAATTGAGGAAATGTATTATTAGTGATATTTTTAGCTATCGTATTCTGATGTCACAGAGCAATTTTTTCCAACAGTGACACATAAAATAAAAATGCCACTGGATTTTTTTATTATTTGGAGAGACTAGATGATATTTATAGTAGCAAATAAAATCTAGTATTTTCTCCAGTGTCATATAAATATGACTTTTCTTAATTTTACAAGAGTTTACGTACCTGATTCTTTAATGGCTATTTTGTATGTAGTCCCTGGCAGGTTCTGAGGATCCTTAGCCAACTCCATGTCTCACAGAGAAATTAGATTCCTAGTGTTTGAACTAGCTAAATCTCCCTCTTAGAGTTTGAGGAATAACCTTAAGGCACAATACAAAGGTTTTCTCTAATGCTGAGAGAAATGAGCAGAAGCAGAACATTGTACTTGGTAACAGCAACACCGTGCAATGACCAACTTTGATAGACTTAGTTCTTCTGAGCAAAGCAATGATCTAAGGCAATTCCAAAAGACTCATGATGGAAAAATCTATCCACATCCAGAGAAAGAATTATGGAGTCTGAATGCAGATCGAAGCATACTATTTTCTCTTTCTCTTTTTTTTGTTGGTTTTTTTTTTCTACTTGTGGTTTTCCCCGTTTGTTCTGATTCTTCTTTCACAACGTAATTAATATGTTTAATATGATTATAAATGTATAGCCTATATCAGACTGCAAGCCATCTTGGGGAGGGGGGAAGGTGAATATTCAGAACTTGCAATCTTATAAAAGTGAATGTTGAAAACTAAAATAAATAACTTTTAAAAAAAAAGACTTTATAAAGCTAAAAGTCATAGTGGCTATATGTGTCTTAAGCTAAATAATTTAGATCCCAAACCTTTTACAAATTCAACAAATTCCTTACCCAAATTAGGGCTATAAAAATTTTTAAATATGTTAATAAAACAAATGCCTATTGAGTACCTACTCTCTATTATACTCTGCTATTTGCTATGTAGAATAGAGAAGGATTAATAATGGTAGCAGTAGTAACAGTCCTGGACCTCATGAAGCTTATAATTTAGTTAAGATAAGAGTAAAGCATATGAAACAATTAGATAAAGTAAATTAGTGCTAATGTAAGTGGCACGTACTATAAAGTGCTAAGACAATTCGAGGAGAAAGAGATGAGTGAGAATTGGAGGAGTCAGGGAAAGTTTTATGGAATAGGTGGGATGTGAATGGGGCCTTGAAGGATAAGTTAATTGTTAAAGGAAAAAGTACAAAGTCTTAAAACCCTGAAAAAAATGTAAATATTAGATAGAGGTGATGACCAAAAGTTATGTTAACATGATATTTCTATAATGATAATGATAAAACTCTAAAGGGGGAGGAAAAACCATTTTCATGGTAAAAGAATCATAGGTATTTAGCTCAGCTGGCTGGAACTCTAGCGCCAATGAGATCTAGTTAGGATCACTTGACTCTATCCTGTTCCATGGACACATACTATACCCATAACCTGACCAGCAGATTTGCAAATGTTTTCTATTATACACAAGGTGGAAATTAGGGAAAAATGCCCATCTTAGAAAACAACTTAAAAGCACAAGCCCTGCTGACAATAGGAAGAATAATATACTATAGTAAGTTGTGAAATGAATTCTTTTGAATAGAAGATGATAAGTACCAAGTTTAAAAATTCTTCATAACAATTTTTTAAAATGTACATTTTAACATACTTCCCTCTCCCTCAATATTGCTGATTTTTGAGGCTTTGCTGAATTTCAGTTGCTATAACAACCTGAGTAAACCCTTTATTGCTGCAGATATCTGTAGCTATTTTTAAATCTAACAGCTGGATTTGTCCATTTAAATTTCTCATAAGACAAAATATTTTTTTGTTTGTCCTGAATAAATTTAAGAAAAACAAATGGCAGATACCATTAAAACTAAAAAAAAAAAATCATGATCTTCAATATAGAAATGCGCTATCAATTATATAAGGTAAGACAAAGAATAATAGGAATATTCTGCAATGCTTTTTTAAAAAACTGTTTTCTAAAGAAACAGCAATACCAACACAAAGCTTTCTCAACTGCCACTCCTCATCTGAGCAGAAATATGCTTAGATATTTTAAATCTTTCCTTTCTCCAGTTACACAATGAAAGACAAAATCACCAAGCAAGAGACACAACAGTATTTACATAAAATAAAATGCATCAGAAAAAAAAGGCATCCCAAAGTCATTAGAGAAGAAAGAAGCAATTGAAAATTTCACATCTGAATTCCTCCCCATTTCAAAATGACTGCATTAGCTCTAGTAGCTTAAAATAATTGGATTACAGGAATGTGTATCTTCACTGAGAGGAGTGTTTGACTATACAGTAATATTAAAAAATAAGCTTATAAAAGGTTCGTGCAAGCAGTTCCTAGTGGACGATTAGCAGATTCTCAGCTGGGATCAATGTGCTCTGTGGCAGAGCTATTGAGTCAGTAAGTGACTGAAGGATCATCGAAGTTGAATATGTTCTGCCTAGGGTATCTAAATTTGCTGACTGGGAAAAATAAAAGTTTGAAATGATTTCTAATCATTAGTTTTTTAAAAATTGCTTATATTTCCTGGTTTGGATTTCTCATCTGCATATCTACCCTCTACATACTCCTACCACCATCAATACTTTGCCCTGACATAGTACAAGGGCACATATATGGTAAGTGTTGAATAAATGCTGAATTAGTATGAAAATTGATATCAATCATATCTATATTTGTCCTTTTTGATGATTTAAGACTGTTTTCTGGATCTTATTATAGTTAAGGGATTTAAGGGGGGAAACTTTCTTAAGAATCAATTAAGGAAAAAAAAAACCCATTTCCCAAGATTCAAATTAATAACAGCAGATCCTGGTACTGTACATCATTGGCAACATTATTTCTAAATTCAAAAGGAAACTATACATGCATTTGCATATCTTTGATGATATTGACATTATAGATCAACACAAATTAATCTAAGCTCTAGTGAAAACTTCTCCTTTTCATCTAACTCTTTTAGGGGACAGAAGAATCAGCATCCTGAGAGGCCAATATTGTGACCGGAATTTCAAGTGAGTTTGTATTTTTCATGGAAGGACCCACAGAATTGTTTGCCAGTATTTTTAATTGTTCCTTCCATGTCTCTCCTATCCTTTAAATTCTTTTCTAAAAAGTTAGGATTTCTAGGCTTTTTAAAATCTAGATTTTTTTAGGGGGGTAGTAGTGTTGAAAATAAGGAATAAATAAGATATAAGACAGTGAGGAAAGGAGAGGGGAATAAGCTTTGAATAAAAGAATCCATTAAAACCCCAGCTTTCTAACAGCAAGTCTTGGCAGGATACAAGAACTGTCTAAGGTCATAGCTTTGATTTTGAACTAGAGGCTTAAATTGAATGCTTGCTATAATTAGAAAGGCACATGGTGTTCCAGAAAAGAACCACTTATCAGAATGATCAAAAAGTCCATGATCTGGATTTTTCGTATTTTCCATACATGGGCAACTAGCATTTAAATGTGAACTCCCAAATATAATCATACAAAAAAAGACTATAAATGCATGAGGGCAGCACCTAGTGAGTATAGGCTCTATTTTTGGTATACCATTAAGTCATGGCAGGCAGAAGATTGTCCTCTTATTTCTCAGATACAAGTATGTCAATTCCAGTCCCTTTAGTCAGGGCCATCCCAAAAGTAAGGTGAATTGGGACAATAGAACAGGGGCCCACACTTGGAATCACATAGAGCATAGATTTAGTGCTAGAAGGGACCTTAGAAACCATCTAAGTCCAAAAGACTCAATAGTCAATGATTATAGTAATATACTGTTTCATAAGCCTAAAGACCCCAGTTTCTGGGATAAGAACTCACTATTTGACAAAAACTGCTGGGAAAATTGGAACATAGTATGGCAGAAACTGGGCATAGGCCATCATCTAATGCCGTACACCAAAGTCAAATCTAAATGGGTGCATGATCTAAGTATAAAGGCTGATACTGTAAA
>CM053586.1:233635259-233646225 GCA_028646515.1 Pseudochirops corinnae
GAATCCAACAATGTTTTTTTCTTCTTCTTTGTCATTACAACCACTACTCAGAAGTGTTGTTTTGTCTTAGAGCATATAGGTCCTAGAGAACAGAAAGAAGGTCTCTCTCTCTCTCTCTCTCTCTCTCTCTCTCTCTCTCTCTATATATATATATATATATATATATATATATATATATACTAATTTTGGACATTGTCTTGTATAATGCAAAACACAATTCAACATCTAAAAATTATTTTGAATGAAGTCTCTGAGTTAGTTACAAGTTAATCATATATTAGTACCATCTCCTTTTCTGCTATTAAAATGATTTCTTCTCTATTAAAAAAGATAAATTCAGTGGAACAGGTTGGTTTTAAAGGAAAGAGGTTTCACTTCAAGAAAATTGATGACTCCTCTGCTTGGCAAGTATAGTGGATGTATGTTAGGGGATGCTGTTGTATCACATGAATGATTTTACTTTTTAAATTTCCTATTAGCCGTCTTGTCCCTTTAGAGCAGTGGTTCTCAACCCTCCTAATGCCACGATCCTTTAATACTCATGTGTGGGCGTATTTGCATGTAGGCGGACCTGCCTGGAGACGGATAGAGGAGCCGTGTCTTGGTTCCTAAGACCATTGGAAATATGTGTTTTCCGATGGTCTTAGGTGACCCCTGTGAAAGGGTCATTTGACCCCCAAAGGGGTCCCAACCCACAGGTTGAGAACCATTGCTTTAGAGCATCCATGTGTGTTACTACATTACTAAGTTGGATTTCTGCACAGAGAAGCATCACACAGAATCAAATAATTTTACAGCTGGAAGAATCCTTAGAGATAATTTAGTCTTCTCCAATCTCTAAAGGTCGCTTTATTTTTGTCTTTGTACCCTTATTGCCCAGCCCAAGGTGCTGCATGTATACACACTGCTGCACACATAAACAAACGCTTAAACATTTGCTAAACTGAACCCTTTCATTTTACAGCTCTGAAATCTGAGGCAAATTAAGTGACTTGCCCAGGCAAGCTAGAGGTAAAAAACCATGACTTGAATTCAGGTTTCTCAACCCCAGTTTACTGCTTTTTACATTATGTTCTGCTACCAGCTTTGCAACAATAAAGTTCAGCCATGTTGAAACTTTCTCTGATCATAGTCTACTGCTTAATACTGAAATATACTGTGTGATTCTGGAAAAGTCACTTAATCTCTTCCTGCCTCAGTTTCTTCATCTGTAAAATGGTGCTAATAATAGCATCTACTTAGCAGGATTGGTGTGAGAGTAAAAGAGAATATTTTAAAGCAGTCTGAAAATCTTAAAATGCTGTCAGTGTACATGCTACTATTATTTTCCAGCAAAAAAGCAAAAAAAAAAAATATGGCATTTTAGCAAAGCAAAAAGCTTCAGAATGCTAGGGAGTTCTAAATGTTAAATGGTTTGAGGAAAGGTGTAATGATTTAATTATGA
Source organism: Pseudochirops corinnae (assembly GCA_028646515.1). Lineage (NCBI taxonomy): Eukaryota > Metazoa > Chordata > Mammalia > Diprotodontia > Pseudocheiridae > Pseudochirops > Pseudochirops corinnae. Next base: position 233,636,704 of record CM053586.1, read on the forward strand.
CATTGTATTTCAGTCACTGAAATGCAAAAATCTTTCTAGCTTCTCAGAGAGTACATGATAAAGTCGTCAGTATTTTATATTTTAAATTTAGAAGGGAAAAGAAGAGACTACAACTGTAACCATGTTAACCAACTCTCCTTTTTTACACAGAGATCACCTTGCCTTCAAATAGTCCAGTATTTTATAAATTTCAAAGGATATATGCATGTTAAAATGAAAAGACTGTGATTAGCATACATTTTTATTGACTGACAGAAAGGAGAGTGGGAGGGTGGAAAGGCCCTAGACTTGGAATCGAAAGATATGGTTTGAGTACTCTCTCTGCCACTTACTAGTCATATAGCCTTGGAAAAGTCAGTTAAATAAGCAATTTCTTTATCCATAAAATGGCAATGCTAAAACATGTATTTTCTATATCACAGGACTATAGTGAAGAAAGCATTTATATAAGTGTTATTATTTAAAGGACTATATAAATATTATTCCATCATAAAATATTCAAATAGAATATATTACTATTGAGTTCTCTAACACTTAAACTACATGAAATATGTCTGAGAGGCTGGGATTGAGAGAAATACCTTATAAAGAATGAGAAATATATATAGGGTATGGACTGCAAAAAATAAATTTCTTCTATTATTGGAAGTGGGAAGAAATAGTTATATTCCAACATGACAATATACTGACTGTTTTCATACATACCTACATATTGATCTATGCAGGTACAAAATAATAACATTTTCACACTCTATTAGGACATAACTATTAATTATATTCCTCAATCAAGTTTCTAAGGAAGGGCATAGTGATTGAATCAGCCCCCACACCTTCAATGGCTCCCCGTTACCAATACAACAATGTAAGACATTTAATTAGATTAACAAAATCATTGACGAGAAAGATCCTCCATAGACAAAGGGGTAGACTCTAACATAAATGACCACATCAATAGTTGGGTACATCTAGGAAATACATGTAGTCATAAGGAAACACATTATCTTTTCCCCAACCTTCCCGCCTATGTTCCTTACCCCTTTCCACCACCTGACTGGAGGCTACCCCCTCCCCATCTCCACCCATGCAGGAGAGAATCCAAAGTACCTGCTCTACTTTAATTCTGGGACCAATTTCTGACCCCCTTTCTCATCAGTGGTGAACTGGTACCCTTTAGCTCCACTCTCTTGTTGGGCAGACATGGCCATGCATACCACAGGGATGAAGTCACCAACTATAAGTTTTCCAGTAAGATGAAGAGCCACCAGGACTTAACCTTTGTCTTCTCACTGAATCCTAAAGTCCACTTGGCTTTGCCATCTGACTTGTCACTACACCCTCCAGATCCCTAGGCAATGCATTCTGACATGCCAATGCACCCTAAGGATGCCTAGGACTTGCTATATGCTATTACACTGCATCTTTGGGACCACAGGGCCCTCCTATATAACTTTCAGCTAAACCTTGCTACATGTGTTGCCTCTCCCAATTAGAATACAAGCTCCTTGAGAGCAGGCACTATCTCACTATCCTATTCGTATCCCCAGGATTTAGTTCAGTGATCAGTACAAAGTAAATGCTTAATAGAGACTTTTTAAAATTCATCCATATACTTAGGGAATATCTGTGGCCAGATCTGTGGCTGGATTAATTGACATCTCTAACCCTGTAGAGCCAACAGTGTTATCTTTGTGATATCTACCATCATGCAAGCTGCCAGTTCCATTGAGCTGGAATCCTCAGCTGCATTGCCAGACTACCTTCTGGGAAGTGTCTGGGTTGCACAGTTCTCCACCGGGTAACTTTGCTGCTATTCTGATGCCATGAGGTGGTCTTGGGTTACAGTACAGCTGTTGCCTGACAGTGGTAGAAGAATGCCAGCTCTTTAGCTAAGAGCCCAGGAGCCATCCTTCAGCTTTGTTTTATGATTAGACTCCCCCAGCAAGCTAACCAGGGAAGCTCTTCAGGCATTCTATCTTTTAAAATCTTTTCCTCCTCTATTATCTCAATCTAACTTTTATCTGACTTACAGTCAGAGAATGTCTTTAAATTCCTATCATGGTTTATTCCAGTAAATCATTTCTAGGAGCTCCACTTAGCAAAACTGCAAAGAACCTGGGTGATGCTGTTTTGAGGAAGCTCTTACTACCCCCAACCCCTTGTGTTCTGTGTAAATCACAAGGGTTCCACCAGGTGGGAAAGCCTCTTTTGGCCAACCTTTGCCGTGCTTCCTCCCAACCAAATTGGTGCTTCCCAATATTTATAATTTCTTGATCTTAGCATTTAAGGGCCTCTAGAATTTAGTTTCAACCTACCTTTCCAACCCTGTCTCATACTATTGCCTACCACCTACTCTACTTTCTAGCCAAACCACTATTTTCCCTAACCCATTCTCCATCCTGACCTCTACTGCCTAGAATGAATGAAGTCCTTCTATACAGCATTACTTCCCTTAAGAATCACAAGATTTGTGAAATGTTACAGGGATTAAAAAATAAAATTCAATAATGGACTGGAAGGAGAGAGATTTAAAGAATAAAACAAAGCAAAGAAAATTTCTTGGAAAAAGATACAGTAAAAAGAAAATTAACAAACATAGGCAGCAGGAGGGGAGGAGGAGAGATTTTGAACTAACTATGTACACTACCTCTTATTTTGAGAAGGGCCAGAAGAAGGGAAGAAATAGATAACTAACAAACATTAAAAAGAAGAAAAATCCACAATTTAATGAAAACTTCCAAACCAGGGAAAAGATAGGTAAATGGGGAAGGCAATTATGGGAGTGGTATTGAATGGGGTGGAATTGGGGGAGGGGGAAGGAAGCCTTTGAGAGTTGCATCAAAGTAGTTTAACCAAAGCTAATTTCAAAGACAAAGTAGTGACTTGAGTCAAGAGTCAAATTAGGTTTTAAAATATCTTGGAGAAAAACATAAGCCTCATAATTTTAAAAAGAAAATGGACTAAACTAGCAAGTCTCAATTTTTAAAAATTTTTAAAATTTTTTGCCAATTTAAAAAACTTTTTTGTTTAAAGTTTTGAGTTCCAAATTCTATTCTTCTCTTTCTCTCTCTCCTCCCCTCCTCCATTCCAATGCAAGGTGCATTCTACTGCTCTGTTTTAGAGGACTTTTACCTGAACCCATCATCAGGCTCCCTTTACATTCTAGAGAATTACTGTGGAACCCCACAAAGAACTTTTGTTTATGTGAATTATATCTATCGATACTTACTTTATTAGTGAAGCTATAGACTCTAAAAAAGCATTGACTCATTGGACCCAGAAGAGAGCATATCTCAGGGAAAACTTCATGAGGCTTCCATGAAAGGGGAAAAGGATTGCTCTTCAATCAGGAGCTGAAATGTTCCCTTGCCACATGTGTTTTCTATGCTTTAATTTACTTTCTCTTAGACTCTGTGTGTACTGTACCACCTTATTAAGTACTTTTTCTAAAATCTAATTAACTCTAGCTAACTAATTAATAGTCAATGGGGAACACACTGGAGTGGACCTTATGAGCAATATAGTAGAAGAAATTCCTACTCCTCAAAACTTCAGTTTACCCTTAGGGCCCTTGGGGAGTAGTGGTTCAGTTGGCCATTGGGAACAGAAACTGCCAGGGCTGGTATAAATTAGAGAAACAGTTTAGAAGAGGGTTTTATTACATTTTTAAAAAGACAAATGTAATCAGTTTTTAGACAACCTGAATAAAAAGATGAAGTAAAATCAAAAGAATTTTTAAACATTCATGTACTGCAATTTTTTTAGTCACCCCCCCCCCCCCACTTGGTCTCCAGTTCTTTACTACTATACAAAGTGTTGCTAAAATATGTTGGTGTACGTGGGACCTTCCTTCCTTCCTGTCTGACTTCTTTGGGTTACATGCTAGCATTGAAATCTCTAGATCACAGAGAGCAGACATTTTAGTCACTTTACTAGCATAATTCACTAATCTTTCAAGGGCAAAGTAGGGTAATGTTGGTGAAGAAGGTTTTAAATCTTTTTTCTTCTCCAAAATGTACTGAAATTCAAATATGTAACTGCAGGATATGCATGGAACAGAAAAAATCCATTCATTTTGCATCGGCTGATCAATAATTAAAGACACCTCATAGAGATAAGTACATTGCCAATATTTTAACATGGGACACTTCACACAATCACAAAGATGCCTGTAGCTTAAGACAACAGCCAAGAATACAAGTTTTCATTTTTTTTTCTTAACAATTTTGTTCTAACTTCATAACCTATGCAAATGGAACAAATCTAATTAATACCACCAGCTTTTTCAAAAGACTATACTTTCTGATTTATTAATGTAAGGGATAAATATTCCAAATTCCACAAAAAAGGAGAATCTGTGTTTTAAAAATTATTTTAGGCAAATTTTTCCTCTGATTTTTCTATAATTAGTCACCTTTTAAAATGTTACCGCAGAAGAAATTCATGCAATATAAATTTGTGCATTAGAGTTTTGCGCTAGTAAAATGTATGTTTTGGTGAATAGTTCACAAACTAGTTAGTACTTATCAATAAGCCATTAGTAGATTGTTTCAGTGTTGATACATCTGTTCTTAATGTAATAGTTTATTTACCTATCTTCTGAGTTGCTTCATACATCAAGAATATAGAAGAAAAACAATAAACACAATAAAATCCCAACAATTAGTCTTGAGTGAGCAAAAGTAAGAAAAAAAATTTCTTTTCTTCCCCCTAGGATTGGAAAATGTCCTGGAAACCTAATGAGGAGAGAAGTCATCTTTTAAATTAAGAATAAAAGTTGCAATATTGGTACAACCGGCTAATTGCTTAAAATCGATAAACATTAGCGGTAACTTGTCCATTCACTCTTTTGGATCTCTAATCCTAGACAAAATGAGATTGCAGATTCACTCAACAAAAGTGGAAATTAAACAACTATCAGGTTTAACACTGACATCCATCATATTGGAAAAGTAGGGAAAAAAAGTAAAATAGCAAACGTTGGAAGGGAGAGGCTGTGGCAAAACAGGCACTTTAATACGTTACTTGATGGAGCCGCGAACTGGTCTGGATATCCTAGAAGACAATTAGGAAATAAGCCCCGAAAGTTATTAAACTGTTCATACCCTTTGGCCTGGAAATGCTACTACTAGGTCTATGCCTCAGGGAGATAAAGAAAGAGTGAAAAAGATGCATGTGTGCAAAAATATTTATAGTAGCTCTTTATTTAATGGACTCAGGGGCCTCTAAATGTATTCCTAGAGAATATGCCTAAGCTAAATAAAACAAGATCGATAAAGAGGGGGTGAGGGAGAGAGACAGAAACAGAGAGAGAGAGAGGAAGAGAGAGAGGGAGAGAGAGAGACAGAAACAGAGAGAGAGAGAGGAAGAGAGAGAGAGAGGGAGAGAGAGAGAGGGAGAAGGAGAGAGAGAGAGGGAGAGAGAGAGAGAGAGAGAGAGAGAGAGAGAGAGGGAGAGAGAGAGGGAGAGAGAGAGAGAGAAAGAGAGAGAGAGAGAGCATAAATTTGTAATCTACGCAAACATCTCAGTCGGGTGATTACTTCTATCTCTGTTTAGCTTTATTTGGGTATTGTAGGAATGGAGGATGAAAATGGTGGGAATAATACAGGGTTTGGGTTTAGCAAATATCTCCTGGTCAGACATTTCTAGTCCCATGGATTATAGTCTATAAATTGGCCAATTCTTTTATGATTTGTCTTCTTTGTTCCTTGACTACTCCTTGCTGAGTCCTGACCCAAGTCCCTTGGTCTTCTTCTTGGAGTAAGGACACTGATTACTTCCTAGAGTCCTAAACTGAATTTCTTGATCATTCAGGGCAAGTTTATCTATACACACAAAGTATACCTCCAATGAGAACTTTGGGGCTAGCTAATAATTTCTTAAGCTTCTTTACCAGGTCCTCCTAATTTTCACAAACTCTCCTCCCCAACTCTATGTGAATACAGAACGGGTTGTTCCTCATTCATTGATTCATCCTATCATATCTTCACAGCAGCAGTTAACTTCTAGGGGCATCATCTTTAAGTTATAAAGGACTGTAAGTAGTAGTAATAATAACCTTAAGTATTACGCCCACAATTATCTTAAATCTCAGGTAAAAGGAGACATTTGAAAATGATCAAGTAACCAATATTTTTATTAATCATAGTATGCCTGTTAATTTATATTTAATATTGGTAAAAATTAATAGCTTTTTAGTCCTATGGCTATGGTTCAAAAAGAAACCTTTGAAGAAAGGAACATTTAAGAGGTAAAACATACATTTTTAAATACCACCAGCCAAAACAATGATTTTCCTATTATACTGATATTTTGTAAAGATCTTCTTGAATTGTGACAATTATATGACACTACCTGAGCAGAATCTAGCTAGATTTAGTACTAGGATGAAAGATTTGATAGGAGAAGCCAGAGAGTAGTGTGGGTGGTACTCTTTCCTCAAAAATAGAAAAGTGCTTAAGGCAATGTATTGGGGAAGTCACCTTCAGCCTACTTACCTTCCCATCGCTCAAAACTAATAACTCCAAATTTGGAGAGAACAAATCCTACAACAGCCTCATTGTATGAATCTCTCTATATATACATTTACAAATTATTTATCCCATTTAATATCATGTAGTTGTCTAAGAATTAAAGCAAAAAAAAAGCATTGAAAAGTCTTTCTTTAATAAAATCAAAGGTACACATTTAAAAACCAAGAGTTAGTATTATTTGCAATGGAGTCATATTAGAAACTTTACATGAAGTGAAGGGGTAAAGCAGGGATGTCCCTTGACGCCATAATCATTTGACATATTATCTGTAGCAATAAGATAAGAGATGATAAATATCTAAGCACTAGCAAAGATAAAACAAAATGATACTTATTAACAGATGATATGATGATTTTTTATAAAACTTCCACACACAATCAGTGTAGAAATTAATATGATTAATAGCATTATTAAAAATAACAGGAAACAAATTAACTCCACAAAAATCATTAGTATTTCTATACAGGACTAACAAAACTCAATTGAACATGAGAAATTTCATTCAAAATAACTAAAAATTATATAAAATGCCTGGAAGTCAACCAGCAAACATATATTCAGGTCTTATATTTAAAAAAAAAAACCACAATGAAACTACCAAACACTCTATAGAAATAAAGGAAAACTTAAAAGAAACTTTTAAAATACTCATTGCTGAACCACACTAATATAAAAAATGACAACACAGTTCAAATTAATCTATTAAGTTTAGCGCTACACCAGTCAAAACACCAAAGAATTATTTTATGGAAGCAGACAAAAAATAAGAAAACTGAACATGGGAAGACTTGTATGAATTGAAGCAGACCAAAGAAAGCAGAACCAGGAGTAGAATGTTCCACTAATAGTAACAACTATATAAATGAAAACCATATTAAGGACAGCAGCATTCAGATTTCTAATTCCAGAGGAACAATGAGGAAACATACTTTCCTACCCTTGGTAGAGATACAGGAAGCTACAGGTATACAATCAGATCTGTTCATTATATTGGTTGGTTTTACATAACTCTTTATTATGGTACAAGAGCATTCTTGTGTCAGAGAAAGTAAAGGGGAAGTAGATAACCAAAAAAAAAAAAAGAAACAGCAATGTATTTCTAAATCACAGATCTGACCATTTCACTCACCTGCTCAAAAAACCTTAGTGGCTCCTTGTTGCTTCTAGAATAAAACACAAACTTCTTTGGCTTTTAAAACTCTTCACAATCTGGCTTTATCCTACCTTTCTAGGCTTACTGCTCATTAATTTCCTTCATGCACCCTGTGTTATAGCCAAACTAACTTCCTTGCTATTCCCCAAAAATGACATTTTACCTCTTTCAGTTTAAGTACCAGCCCCTACACAAAGTACATACTTATTACTCTTCCTTCTACCTCCATGGTGCTAGAACTCTCTTCCTGGAAATTACTCTGTATATATTTTGTATTTAATTTTTATGTACATGTCATTTCCCTCAATAGAATGTAAGGTTCTTGAAATCAGTCAGGGCTTTTTTTTTTTGTCTTTGCATCCTCAGCTCCCAACACAATAGCTGTTACATAGTAGGTACTCAGCAAAGATTTGTTGAATTAAATTGAATAGATTAGATGCAAACCAGATGTTTCCTTAATGAAATTTGTTAACAAGGAAGTGAGAATTTTTTCAAACTTCAATACTTAAGGTATAAATTATTGCCTGTTTACAATTTTTTACAGATTTGAGGCTTAAAAACAAATATAGCAGTAATTAGTTTTGAACTTTGATCAAATTTCAATTTGTCTAAATACTTTTTATCTTGAGCCTCAAAAATTATAAATCAAATGTTAGCAAAGGTGCTATAGCAACATATTATAATTATACACTATAGTCAAGTTTATAACAGAAGTGCAGGGTTGATAGTAGAATACAATCAACCATATGAATAACAGAAACAATAATATTATTACATCAATAGATGCAGACAAAGATACAATATTACTGTTAAAAACACTGGAAAATGGGGCAGGGTAGGTGGCGCAGTGAATAGAGTAATGACCCTGGAATCAGGAGGACCTGGGTTCAAATCTGACCTCAGACTAACATTAACTAGCCATGTGACCTTGGGCAAGTCACTTACCCCAATTGCCCTTCCTTGCCCCCCTCCAAAAAAGCAAAAAACCCACCAAAACCCTACACTGGAAAATTTAGATATAAAGAGGTATGATGAGCGCTACTATATAAAAACCAATCCTGTATTATACGTAATGGGAATAAATGAAGTCTTTCCAATAAGATCAGGGTAAAACAAGGATGTCCATTATCATCACTATCATTTGATATAGAGGGATGTTATGTTAGCTATAATGATAAGATAAGGAAAATAAATGGGAGGAATACATATAAGGAAAGAGGAAAAAAATAACATTTTTGCAGATGATATGGTGACTTACTTAGACAATCCTAGATAGTCAACTAAAATTAGTAGAAACAATAACTTCAGCAAAGTTTCTGGATATAAAATAAACGCATATAAATCATCAGCATTTCTACATGCTGCCAACAAAACCCAGCAACAAGAAATAGAGAGGTTTCATTTACATAATGTATAAAATACTTGGGATAGAAAATAGTTAGGATACCAAGACACTTTTTACAGAAATACAGTACTATGTAATTGGAACAAATATTATTAACTCATAGAGAGACTGAGCCAATATAATAAAAATAACAATATTACTTAAAGTAATTTATATATTTAGTGCCATACCAAACTTCCAAAGGATTACTTTGTAGAGCTACCAAAAGTAAAAATAGAATTTATCTAGAGAAACAAAAGGTCAAGAATCTCAATGGAAATGATGAAAAAAATGGGAAGGAAGGGAGACTGTACTAAACTATACTACAACTATATTACTATATATTTTTACAATAGTAATCATTAAAACAGTTTGTTTGGTACTGGTGAAGAAACAGGGAGACTTAGCAATGGAACAGATAAACTACAAAAAATACAAAAGCAAATAGACACAGT
>CM053586.1:233646325-233668278 GCA_028646515.1 Pseudochirops corinnae
GATACATGACTTAGCTGCAAAGGGTGACATCACAAATAAATTAGAGGAGCGTGGAAAAAATACATTTCAGATTTATTGATAAATGATCACATAAGGCAGTGGTTCTCAACCTGTGGGTTATATTCAATTTGTAACAATGAAAATACATCTTGCATATCAGATATTTACATTATGATTCATAACAGTAGCAAAATTACAGTTATGAAGTAACAATGAAAATAATTTTATGGTTGGGGGTCACCACAACATGAGGAACTGTATTAAAGGGTCACGGCATTAGGAAGGTTGAGAACCACTGATGTAAGGAATAGAGAGTATTATAGAAGATAAATTACATAATTTTGATTATATAAAACTGAAAATGTTTTTGTATGAACAAAAAACAATGCAGCTAAAATTAAAAGGTAAGCAGGTAAATGGGTGAAGATCTTTGAGCAAACTTTTTTTTATAAAGGTTTCATTTCTAAGATGTATAAGAAAGTGATTCAAATGTATAAGAACAAAAGCCACTCCCCAATTGATAAATGGTCAAAGGATATGAACAGGTAGTTTTCTAAGAAATCAAAGATATCAATGGCTATGTGTAAAAAGTATCCAAATCAGTAATTAGAGAAATGAAAATTAAAACAATTCACAAACTATCACATTGGCAAAGATGATTTTTAAAAAAGGAAAATGATAGATGTTGGAGGGACTATAGGAAAACAGGAATGCATTGTTAGTGGAGCTATGAATTGGTCTAGCTTTTCTGGAAAGCAATTTCGAACTATGACCCCAAAAGATACTAAACTGTGTATACTCATTAACCCAGCTATATAACTAACAGACCTATACCCCAAAAGAGATTAGAGAAGGAGGAAAAGGACTCATATATGCAAAATACTTGTAGCAGCTCCTTTTCTTGTTGGCAAAGAAACTGAGCAAATATCCATCAATTGGGGAATGCCTGAATAAAATATGGCATTTGAATGTAAAGGAATACTACTGTGCTATGAGAAATTGTAGAGAAGGGATGATTTCAGAAAATCTGATGGAATGATGCAGGGTGAAGTGAGCAGAACCAGAAGAACAATTTATAAAATAACAAAATCATAAAGACAAACAACTTTGAAAGACTTAAGTACTCAGATCAATGTAGTGTCTAACCACGAGTCCAGAGGACTGATAACGAAGCATGCTACCTACCTCTTGACAGAAAGCTGATGATCTCGTGTTTCAGAATGAGATATTGTATGGGCATTGACAGTGCAGGAATATAGTTTTGCTTGATTATACATATTTGTTACAAGGATAACAAATCTCCCTTGAACTGGGGGAGATGTGAGAGTAAAAGAAAATAGATTTTTGTTCATTAAAAAATAATAAATTAAAAGCCTTTTTAAAAGTCCGTATCACATATTTCTTTGTGGAAGGATAAATAAAAAATATAATATTAACTGTCAAAGTGAAGAACTAACGTTTTAATGTTAAATGTTTTTTCTTTTCAGAGAAGGAAATTTAACTCCCACATTCCTGCTGATTTCTCTAAAATGGTATATATTTATTTGACATTTTCCTTCATGTGTCTTCTTGTCTCCTCTATAGCTGGGAGGGAAGACAAGGGAAATCTTCAGGGAAGAGGTAATCTTTCCACATTGGACTTGAAGGTTAGCAGGGATAGGGGATGCAGGAGAAACAGCACTGGCCTTGGAGTCAGAGGGTTTGGATCCTGAATTTGCTGTTTACCTACTACCCTCACAACCTCAGATAAGTCACCCAAACTTGGTTAGACTGTTTTCACATTTGTGGAATATGAGGGTTGAACATGATTTCTCAAAGGTCTCTTCTAACTCCAAACCCTATAAGCTCCTATGATCCTACAAAATAGGGGTGTTGAATCCAAACGTTTGGATTCAGTCAAGGAGCTGCACTTGAGGACCTAGAGGTGGCCTTGAGGTTTCAGGTTCCCCACTCCTGTCTATCACATTTGACATTTCAAACTGAGAAGACACAGCAGGAAAGATTATTCTGCTGTATCAAGTCATATTAAACACACCTAATACTTCTCTATAAAAACATTCTTTGAAATATTTGAAGACAGCTATTGTCACTCTGATGGGCCAAAGAAACCTTTGTTTTGGGGAGGGAGTGTCTCTTTTCGAAGTTCATAAAGCTCACGTATTAGTAGTATAAGAAGTAAGACACATCTGTGGATATGCCTTCTGTTTGGTAACCCCACCCTAAATCTTTTCAGGAATACTCCGTATGTGGGAGATTCTAACTTAAAAGCTTCCATGCCAGAAATTTCCTCTGCTGCACTCAACTAGACCTCCTAGCTAATCCCTGACATCTCCCTGCCTATAACACATCATAAGCAGGAAACCAGTCAGCCACACTTGTAGGAGACTTGTATGTATCCCTCCCTATACACCCCTGGCTGAGCTGCACTAATGCATAAGGGATGGAAATCAGAAGTCACTGTAAAAAAAATCAGATAAATAAAAGGAGCCTGTCCTAAGTAGGATATGCAAGAGCTCTAGAATAATCCTTATAGAATCATCCACTTCCCTCTCCCAGGCCCATTTTCTTCCTGTTGTGACCTGAAGATTGTCATCACACGCTTCACCCATCAATCCCTACAGAAGCAAAAGGGATTTGGTTGTATTGTTGTTGCTTAAGTGACTGAGACACAATATATCCTCTTTGCCTTGAACACTTCTCTCCTCTCCCCTTCTATTTTGAATCTTATGTTTTCTCTTAAGTGAATTAAAATGTGCCCACAATAAAGGCTTAGGTTTTAGTTTTTTGTTTAGCATTCTGGCTATCTTCCTCCTTCTTCTCTTAACATATATGAAATTGCCTTTGCTTTGTCTTGCCTAGAACCAGGCCACAAACCATTAGCTATTTCCTAATCATATCCTCCACACTCCCACTCCCCAGTTTCTAGCTCCCCTTTATTTTCTGTTTCCTCCCATTGGAGTATAAGCTTCTTGAGGGCAAGGACTATTTTGCTTGCTTGTATCTGCATCCTCAGTCCTTAGCACAGTACAATGCATATTGCAAATGCTTAATAAATACTTTTTCATTCATTTCTGAATTCCTTGGTGATTCAGAGGAAAGACAGCATGGACAGATGCTCTATACCTATATAGTCCTAAAGTTAGATTTACATGGAGTGTAGGTAATGATGTGTTACCACCATACCACCACCAAGTTTTGTTACTGTTATCCCAGCTTTTACTCCATGGTATTACCATGATGTTATCCTACCTTCAGTGTGTTGCTATGGCATTTTAAATATCACAGACTTTAGGGTATGAATCATGATATTTACTGACTTACATGTTTAACTTGATCTCAAGAGTCATGTGGAAAAAAAATTCTTCTTTAAAGAATGTCAGAACCAGGCTAAAAAATAACCTTATAATAAGCAATCTGAAAGAGTAAGGAATAGTTTACCTGTCAGATTTACAGAGAAGGGAAGAATTTATGACCAAACAAAAGATAGAGAGCATTACAAAATGCAAAATGGATAATTTTGATTTTTGTACAAAGCCAATGCAACCAAGATGAGGAGGGAGGCAGCAAATTGGGGAGGAATTTTTACAACTAGTACCTCTGATAAACGCCTCATTTCTAAAAGATACAGAGAACTGAGTCAAATTTATAAGAATACAAGTCATTCCCCAATTGATAAATGGTCAAAGAATATGAACAATTTCCAGAGGAAGAAATTAAAGATATCTATAATCATATAAAAATGTTCTAAATCTATTGATTAGAGACATGCAAATCAAAACAGCTCTTAGGTACCACATCTCACTGGTCAGATTGACTAACATGACACAACAGGAAAATTATAAATGCTGGAGAAGATGTGGGAAAATTGGAACACTAATGCATTGTTAGTGAAGTTGTGAACTGATCCAACCATTCTGGAGAGCAATTTGGAACTATGCCCAAAGGGCTATAAAAATGTGGATACTCTTTGATCTAGCAATACCACTTCTAGGGTTGTATCCCAAAGAGATCATACAAGTGGAAGGATGACCCATATGTACAAAAATTTTTATAGCAGCTCTTTTGGTAGTGGCAAAGAATTAGAAATCAAGGAGATGCCCATCAACTGGGGAATGGCTAAACAAGTTGTGGTATATGAATGTAATGGAATACTATTGTGTGATAAGAAATAAGGAGCAGATGGACTTCCTAATAACCTGGAGAGAGTTATATGAACTGATGCTGAGTGAGGGAAGCACAACCAGGAGAACATTGTACACAATTACAATTGTAATCTATGGATGACTATCTATGGCACATTGTATCTATGGATGACTAACTGGGCTCATTTCAGCAATGCAAGGTTATAAGACAACTTCAAAAGACTCATGATGGAAAAGGCTATCCACATCCAGAGAAAGAATTACAAAGTTTGAATGCAGATTGTAGCAAACTACTCGCTCTCTCTTTGTTTTGTTTTGTTTCTTCTTTCTTGTAGTTCATTCCATTGGTTATAATTCTTCTTTACAACTTGACTAATGTTTAATGTGAAGGTATATGTAGCATCTATATTGGATCGCATGCTGCCTTGGGGGGAAGGGGAGAGGAGAGGGAGGGGGAGAAAATTTGGAACTCAAAAACTTGTGGAACTGAATGTTATAAGCAAAAAATAAATAAATTTGAAAGGAAAAAAAAATAACCTTATGAAAAAAGACTGCTACCTCAGGTGCAGCCACTAGATTTTCTATCTAAAACATTGAAGGTATAAGGAAAGGGGTTTGTTACTAATCTTAACTGATGTAATCACAAGTTGTCAATAATGAATTAAACTGTAAAAATGGCAAATCTACTCCCTTGAGGAGGTGCACACATCACTTTGAATCAAGAAGGTTAACAACATGATTATATTAGTTGAAAGTGGAAAAGACTATAAGTCACAAAGTAACTTTGGAGGAGGCCCCTGAAGAGAAGGAAGAGGGAATTTCTTCTCTTCCCTCCTCCGTGGGGGCCGTATAACTTTGTAGAGGGACTATGTGAACAACAGGACACATTGCACCCAGTAGGGAGCAGACACACGCTCCAGACAAGGATACAGGTAGTTAGGCAAGAACAGAAACAGTTTCGAGGAATGGCAGCAGAATAAAAAAAAGAGCTGGGCTATGGAGAGTAGCAGACCCTTGGAATCCAGCTGATCAAATCAAAGCATGCATGTGGCACTAAGGCAGCTATGAGAAGACCCCACAAAGAGAGAAAGGACTTCCAGGACTTTCAGTCCCAGCAGAAGTGAGGCGCCTTTGCCATGTGTTTATGCTACATGTGTCTCACTAACATGGCATACTAAGTTTGAACCCATTCTCCCCCAATACTCTGTATACTTACTAGGCAATAATCCCCCAGGTTTATGGAGATAATGTTTTGTAATTACTGTTCTTGCAATGCTGTTTAAGTAAATGCTTCCACTAATTGAGTCTATTGGCCGATTATTAGTGGGAAACAGTGTGTGGGTACATATGAGCTTGACAGTAATAGGAAGTGTTATCCACACAATACCCTAGGACACAAAATAGTAGCTACTTTCTGGGGACCCAATCCACAAAGATGAGTATAAATCAGGGGGATGAGGGTGGAGGAGAAGAGTCCCCCATAGGCTAGGTGGTGCAATGGATAGAGTGCTGAACTTGGGAGTCAGGAAGGCCTGAGTTCAAATTACTTCCTTAAACCCTGAGCAAGTCACTAAACCTCTTGGTCTCAATTTTCCTTGATAAAATTGGAATAATAATAGCACCTAACTTACAGGTTGTTGTGAAGATTAAATGAGAACATATTTGTAAAGAACTTTGCAAACTTTAAAGTATTACATAAAAGCTAGCCAATATTATTATTAGGGTACACTACAAAAGTATTAAAGTAATGTGGAGATGTGCTTACAGATTTAGTATTTTCAATTTATTTACAGTTTATTTAGAAATGAAAGTTCATAATTTTGTTTCCAATTAAACCCTTTAATCTAATTAATTTTTAAAACATTTTCTTTTGATGTTTCCTTTTTAAGTAAAATTTTACTGATACCTTTTGTTTTAATATCATCTGCACTCCCCAGTGTATCCCCCCCTTACTAGAGGCAGCTAAGTGGTACAGTGGATAGAGCTTTAGGCCTGGAGGGAGAAAGGTCTGAATTCAAGTCCGACCTCACGTATACTTATTAACTAAGTTCCTAGGCAAGTCATTTAATCTCTATTTGCCTCTGTTTCATCAACTGTAAAATGGAGATAATAAGAACATCTACCTTGCAGAGCTTTCACGAGGATCAAATAACATAGTATTCATCAAGCACCTGGCACAGTTCCTAGCACATAGTAGGTGCTATGTAAATGCTTATTCCCTGCCTTTATTCCCCCCTTCAAGAGTTCTGCATTACAACAAAGAAAAAGGGATAAATACCTCAACAAAACTAACCAAGATATCAAAAAAGTCTGACATTATACAGAGTGTTTCAAATCCACACTCTGAAATATCTTCTGATATCTGTAAGAAGCTGAGATATCTTCTCATAAATTTTCTTTGGGGCCAAGCTTGGTCATTATAATATTACAGAACTGTTTCAAATATTTTGTGATTGTTCTTTCGATTTACCCTGGTGTAGCTGCTATGTATATTGTTTTCCTTATTCTACTTTCTTCATATTGCATCAGTTCATATATCTTACCAAGCTTTTTTGCATCCATCATAATCAGTATAGTTCACAGCACAGTTATATTTCATTATATTCATGTACCTGTTATGGGAATCTGAAGATCTTCCCTGCCCCTAGGCCCTTTGCTTAAGTGGCTTAAGTGGCTCTGAGAACCTTCGCAGATTTGAAATTATACTCTGCCCCCTAATAGGCTGAATGTGGTCACATGGAGCCTGCGGCGGGAGGCTTGTTTTTCAGGAATGCCCACACCTTGTTGCTTTGTGATTGGGCAGTGGTCAAGAGGGCTATGACATTCTCCAATCCAGGAGAAGGTTATATATACACCCTGATGTAAGGTTTTGGTTTGGGGTTCACTTTGAGAAGAGTTGTGTGATTTGGTCAGATGAGACTGGGAAGCCATTGAGCCCCCCAGCTTTGAAAAACCCAGATGTTGGTGCTTCCCTCTCTGGTAACTGAATAGCTATAGATGTAATGGTCAGATATTTGGAAGCCCGTCTGCTGATCTGTTTCTTTATCTGCTTGTAACTTCTGCTTGTTAACTTGTGCTTGTATTCTGTTTGCATTCTCTGAAGTTCAGGGTGCTGACTTTTCCCCCTGAACTAGGTAAATGATATATGTTTGACTGATTAAAGTAAGATTGTTAACCCATTTTGAGTTGCTTTCCTTTAGAAAAGCAGATCTAAGAACCTGTGCTAGCAGCCACCCTGGGTATGCTAGGGTGCTTGCTGATACGGTACCACAACCAGAAAGATTGAGGGACACAGACTCCGATACTGTATGGTCATTGAGAAGGAGGCTGAACATGAGGTGGTCAGGTGGATAGAATCAGACCATATGATCTTAGACATGTTGTAACTTTTACAGTTTAATGCTGCTTCTCTCCAATACTATTTCCCTCATGAATAGATACTTCTAATAATGAGTCAGGGAAGAAAAAAAGATGAAGAGACAAGATCTATAAAGGCAGTAACATAAAAATTAGTTCGAAGAGGCAGCCCAAACTCAGTACTTCAGAAGCTTTAACCCTATGAGGAACACCAAAAGATTAAAGAAGGAATAAATAATAGTATATAGCCTATGAATCAGAGAATCAGATTTCAAAATAGATTGGGGAAAAAAAGAAAATTAATGAAGAGATCAGATCAAAGAAAAAACTTCTTAGAAAAGGACTCTGTAAAAAGAAAACTAACAAGCGTAAGAAAATGGAGAGGACAAATTGTGAACTAAGGGGAGAGCAAAGAAGGGAAGAGGAAGGGACAAATGGGAAAAAAATGAGACTAAATAAATAAAAGAAAAAGAAATTAAAATGTCAGTAAAACCTCCTAAGGAAAGAGTAAGCAAATGGGAACGGCTAAAGACTGGTGTGAGTGATAGAAAGCCTTTGGGAATAGAACTGAATCAAATTAATTTAAACAGGGATAGTGTATTGAATTAAAAGAGGAAGGGGATTAAAACTTTAAAAATACTATAGAAACAAACAGAGAAAATGCAAGCTCAACTCATAACTTTAAATGTGAATGAACTAGGAAATCTAATAAAATGAGAGTGGCAGAATGTATAAGAAAATAAACCTCCATAATCTGTTGTACAAAAAAACACATCCAAAAAGCAGAAACAGAATCAAGTTGAGAGGTTGAAGCAAAAATTATTATGAATCAGGTGAATCCGAAAAAAAGAGGGGGTACAACATGGTATTAAACAAACATAAAATTTCATGATATCAATAAACAAGGAAAATACATTATAGGAACCATAGGCAATGAACCAATTAAACATATTTCAAACTGCATATTATTTAAATTAATAAAGGAAAAGTTAACTGCAAAAAGATATAGACAATATAATAATAGACTAGTCTTTAATGTTCTTCTCTTGGAACTGGATCAATAAAACAGAAAGATAAACAAAAGGAAAAAGTATAGAACTGAACAATGATAATTTTAGAGCTTAAAGATTTGTGGTGTCTTTTGACTGGGAACACAAAAGAATCACATATCTCATAATACCACATGGCATCTGTACCCACAAAAAAGTGGAAGCCTAAGCACATTCTTTTCATACCATAATGCAATAGATAAAGATCAAATTAGAAACATAATAGTGAAATCCTCCACAATGAATGGGTCAAAAAATGAATCACAGAAACAATTAATAGGTATGTGAAAGACAACAGCATCATGAGACAACATACCAAAATTTCTGAGATATTGATAATTCAGTCCTTAGAGGAAAAATTATATTCCTAAAAATACATTAATAGGAAAGGAGGATTAACAAATTGAATATGCAATAAAAATTAGAAAATCAGCAAATCAATATAAAATAAACATAAAAGATAAAATCTAAAAATTAAAGGGAGAAAGAGATAAACAGGAGACAAAAAAGATTATAGAACTGATAATCAAAACCAGAAGTTTGTTCTTCAAAAAGTTGAACAAATTTGATAAACCTTTACCCAATTGGACTAAAAAGAAAAGAAGGCGGGGCAGCTAGGTGGCACAGTGAATAGAGCACAGGCCCTGGAGTCAGGAGGATCTGAGTTCAAATCCAGCCTCAGAAACTTACTAGCTGTGTGACCCTGGATAAATCACTTAATCCTGTTTGTCTCACTTTCCTTATCTGTAATAAAATGAGCTAGAGAAGGAAATGGCAAACCACTCTAGTATCTTTGCCTGGAAAACCCCAAATAGGGTCTTGGACAATAGGACATGACTAATCAACAAAACAACACTCACACACATATGTGTATGTATATACATATATATGTATATGTATATATATATATATATATATATATACACACATACATACATATACACACATACATATGTAATCTTCCCCTGTTAGAATATAAGTAGTTTACTCTTGCTTAATTCTTTATTATTGTTTGTTCATGTTTTTTTTTGTATGTGTTTCTCAACTTCTGTGTTTAAACTTTAAAATTTCTACATAGCTCTGTTCATTAAAAAGACAAAAAAAATTATTGAAATAGAATGTCAAAGCTCTTTTTTGGTCATAACTTTGAGGTAATACAGTAATTACTAAAAAAAATTTTCTTCTCACTCTGTTTTCCTGGCCAGTTGTTTTTTTTTTTTGTTTGTTCGTTTGTTTTTTAGATTTTCTTCAATTTTTTTCAGTCTTATAATTTTGTTTTAATATTTCTTGTTGTTTCATGGAAGTATTGCCTTCTATTTGGTCCATTTCCATTTTCAAGGAGTTCACTAATTGGACAAAGTCTTGCACCTCTTGTGCAAAGCTGTTAATTCTTTTTTTACATTCTTTTTTCCATAGCTCTCTTTTTTCTTACATTTTTTCAAGTGTTTTTATTTCATTTATTTTTAAAAATTCATTTTTCAAACTATTCCAGAAACTTTGGTTGAATTTGTGCTCAAGCTATGTTTTCTTTTGAAGTTTTGCTTTTAGATATTGTGGAATTATTCTCTCTTTTTGGGTTTCTGTCTTGAGCATCCCTGTAATCATATTAGACCAAGGTTACTTTTTTTTTTTTGCTTGCTCATCCTTCCAACCTATTTCTTTGACTTCAGACTTTATTACAGTTGGGCTCCACACACTTTTTTTTTTTTGCCTTTTGGAGGGGGGAGAAGGCAGGGCAATTGGGGTTCAGTGACTTGCCCAAGGTAACACGGCTAGCAAAGCATTAAGTGTCTGAGGCCAGATTTGAACTCAGATGCTCCTGACTCCAGGGCCGGTGCTCTACTCACTGTGCCACCTAGCTGTCCCTCTCCACACACTTCTGAAGAGAATATTTGGGCTTGTCCTATTGATACTTTCTTGAGATACTGAGTGTTATATCGTTCTAAGGTTTTAGGGAGAGCTCAAGCTAGGAACCTTCACACTTTCTGGACTCCTAAAGTGCTCTGATCCAAGGCAAAGTCTGATTGTTGCCCACTTTGAGCTCTGCAAGTTTTTTTACCTTAGTTTGGATCTGAGCAACAGCAGACTAGTACTTGACACAGTCACTATCACACAACTAGGAAACTCTGCTGGTTCTGAGTAAAGAACTATAAGCTCGTCTTTGGTCTAGGATTACTGCCTTGGCTATTCCTTTGTAGGCTTTAGCCTGGGCTAGAAACTGGAATTCCTGAGGTTGGAGTGAGGCTGCTGCTATTTACTTCTGAAGTTGCTCCTTTCAACCTAGGACCTGTAGCAGCTCCTTTCCTCCAAATGCCACCCCTGGATACATGTCCCCTTCTGCTGTCTATCCTGAATCTGTGTCTCAGAAGTTGGTAGAAGGTGACAAAGCTCCCAGTTGGCACCTGTGCCCATGTGGATCCCCATTACGGGTCTAGAGATGCCCTGGTATACGTCTGAAGCCTTCTCTTACCTTACTGTATCTGCTTTCCCTGCATGTTCGAGTGCTGCATGCATGGTGTTCTCCTGGCCAGATCTCATTCCCAGGGTCCACAGACCTCTCTGTTTTCCTATGCCAATGTGGGCTGGAAAAATTACTCACAGTGACCTTTTCGGTCTGATATATTTTCTAGATCTGCTTTAAGTTTGTTTGGCTTTTTTTTCTGGGAAGCTTGACTTAATACTGCTCTACCATCTTACTTCTGCCTTCCTCTATCAAGGAATAAGAGAAGGAAGACCTAGCCGTGGGACCAAAATAATGATTGATAATAGGAGAAGGAAAATTCAAACTACATATCGTTTTAAAAGCCCAAAGGAGTGAAAATGTACAGAAATGAGTGGTTAACAATATCAAATTCTACAAAGATGTTGAAGGTGAAGAATTAGGAGAGGGATCATTCAACCACTTCAACAATTAGCATCTTGCTCCAATACAGATAATAAAAATAATAATAACTAACAATAATAAAAACATAATAATAACTTACATCTATATAATGCTTAAAGTTTTCAAAGTGCTTTCCTCAGAACAATCCAATGAAGCAGGAAGCACACATATATTATCCCTATTTTACAGATAAGGAAACTGAGGATCAGAGAAATTAGGTAATTTATCCCAAATCGTATTTATAGTAAGGACAGAGCTGGAACTGGAAGTTTCTTCCTCAAACTCCATGTGACACTTTATTTTGTAATTTTCCAATGTGATTTTTGTGTTATATTATGTCTTATCCCCTTGCATTGAGCTTGTCATTCCAACCATCCTACACTAAATGTAGAAATTATTTCTTGTTGAAGGCTCCCTGAGGACAGGAACCAAGTCTAATCTAAACTTTGTATCTCCTTCAGTGCCTAGTACAGTGACCTGCCCACTGTAAAAACAAAATAAACATTTGTTGTATTGTATCTGCTAGAAGAGGCTGCCTCTGTGCTTTCTACCTTGATACTCCATGGAATGCTATGTTAGTATTAAAATTCTCAGTCAGCTTTGAGGAAGTTGTCTAAGTCTGCCTATAAGCATCAAAGAAAGAAAGTTTATATAATTCATTGTGAAGAATGTAAAATTAGAAACTCAAACCAATGCTTGCATAAAGAACTGGCATTTTCATTCTTCCAAGCTAACGGTTGTAATCTGTGAAAGTGGCAAAAGACTTTCATCTCATTAGCATTTCAAAGAATCTATATGCTGATATTTGTTTTTTAAAAACATAATTTTTCTGAGTTAATTTGTATAAATCTGCTTTCTTCTTCTTTTCCATTTCAGGCTACAGCAGTAATTATCAGTCAGTAGTAATTACTTCAAAGGACTACATTTATTCAATCTATAATTGAAAAGCTACTAACAGCTAAGCACTAATAACTGAATATACATTATAATAGCACTTTAAGATTCCCAAATGAGAGATACTAATTTATCATTATATAAGTTCTCACACTACCTCTTTTCAACTGTAATCTAAAGTCTTAGGTAAAAATCTAAGATACTAAAACCTTTCTTATTAGATCAATCCTTAGATATTCAAAATAATGACAGATTTTGGTATTAAGGAAGATTTCAAATTAATTTACCATTTTCTTTACTATTGTGGCACTTGTCTGTTAAGGCATTTAGAGGTCTGTAGAGACTTCAACAAGAAATAATTTCTACATTTAGTGTAGGATGGTTGGAATGACAAGCTCAATGAAAATATAAGAAACTTGAAAAACTATTAATCTGTGAACTCTCACAGATGACAGAGTAATGAATGGTTATACTCACAGGGTAAGCATAAAGCCAGTTTTAAAATAGGAACCGTTTAAAAAGCACTTTTTTAAAGAACATAAACTGAAAAATTATAATCTACCATAGTTATGTATATTCAAGGAGCTGCTATACCAGACACCTGTGTTAACATTATTCTAAGAGGAGCTCTCCCATTTATTATTGGATCATAGTGATTGCAAAAACTGTCTATTGATTGATTAGCATTGTGAATGTAATACATAATTGTGAATTAACCGCTTTTTAGAACATGTCACCTAGCACAAAGCATTGAACATAACAGGTATTTAATAAATGCTTATTAAGCTAATATCAAATAGGCCAGCCCAACAAGTACTATTCTTCTTGTTCAGTTGTGTCCAACTCTCCGTGACCCCATTTGGGCTTTTCTTGGCATAGATACTGGAGTGGTTTGCCATTTCCTTCTCTAGCTCGTTTTACAGATAAGGAACTGAGGCAAACAAGGTTAAGTGACTTGCCTAGCATCACAGAGCTGATAAGCATCTGAGGACAGATTTGAACTCAGGAAGATGAGTCTTCCTGATTCCAAGCTGAGTGTTCTGGCCACTGGGTCACTTAGCTGCTCCTAACAGGTATGAGAATTCCCCAAAACCAAAGTTCCATACTATTAATAGATTTTTAAAGTAAGTTTCAATTCAACAAAGCTATTTTGAACTTTTTACTTCAATAATGACTATCTTAATAAAATATGAATCTTACTCTTAAAAAAATTATAGAATGAAGACAGGGGTTCTTAACATTTTTGTGTATCAATTAACCTCTTGAGCAGTCCAACGAAGCCAGCAGATGCCTTCTCAGAATGTTGGATTTAATTGCATAAAATAAAATTCACAAGATTACAGAGGAAACTAATTCTATTTAATGACAATTTTCAATTTTATGAAAATCACAACCTCTCTTGGCCTCACTTTCTAATCTGCAAAATGAAGGAAGTTGAACTGGACCTAATGTCTACTTTCTAGATGTCACTTTTAGCAAATATCTTGTTATCATTATGACAGTTCAATGAACACCTTCAATACATTCGAGTGACTGTGATAAGCTTCTTGAGGCAAGGACTGTTTCATTTTTTCCTTAGTATTCCTAGTTCTTTCACAGTGCCCAGTACATAATGGATGTCCATCAGTTATTAAGCTCTTTTATATGCCTGACCTCAAGGAGTTTACAGTCTAATGAAGGAGACAACATGCGAAAAAATACACATATAAGATATTCGTAATGTAAATGTAAGGTTTTAATAAATGCTTGATGAACTGAATTATATGATCTTTAAGGTCCCTTCCAAGTCAAGCCTAAAGATGATTGCTACTTTATGTTAAAGGAAAGAATGAGAAATTTTATCAATTATTTCCACTTTAAATAAACAAATTATTTTGTATTGTTGTAAACAACTTGTGAACTGACTATAAGCCACTAGTAACTCAATCAGTTTAACTGGGCTAACCTTTCTCAATTGAGTGTATAAATCTTTGCAATGAATACAAACTGAATCAATATTTTTATATGTAAGACCCTCTTTTCAAAGCATCAAGCATGGCTTTTACTCATAGTTAACCTTTGAACTCAGGTGTAAGCAAATTGGTCGCTAATTTCCCAGCCATTCTCTTGTAATGTGCCTATTAGTCCTCCTTGTGGATAATATACAGATTTATACAAACTCAATAGATGGCGATCCAGATTTGTCAGCAATAAATTAGGGGATTGGTCTTCATTTCCCAGAAGGATTAACCAAGTGATTTCACTAAAAAGCAAGCTTCCATAGTATGTTGTTTTATTTATAATAATCTAACACACAACATTTTAGGAGCATATTAATTCAACAAACATTTATTAAGTGCCAACTGTGTACCTTGCAAGGAACTAAGCTACAAATGGGGGGAAATGACACCTGTCTTCAAAGAGCATACAGCTACTGTGTAAACTTTTTGTATGTTCAGGATTAATCTAACATCTACCCTATTGTACTAGGGAAGCCTCAAGTCACAGAATGACTCCCTAATGCAGTGGTTCTCAACCTTCCTAATGCTGTGACCCTTTAATACAGTTCCTCATGTTGTGGTGACCCCTCAACCATAAAATTATTTTTGTTGCTACTTCATAACTGTAATTTTGCTAATGTTATGAATTGTAATGTAAATATCTGATATGCAGGATGTATTTTCATTGTTACAAATTGAACATAACCCACAGGTTGAGAACTGCTGCCCTAATGTAAGAAGAGCACATATCATCTGAATTTATTGTGTATTCTTATTTTGCATCTCAAATCAATGATGGGCTTTAAAAATGAAATTTTATTATTCTGAAAATGAGGCTATAAGCTTTAAAAGTTTAGGTTCTCCTTTGTCTTTAAAATGATAAGATCTGTTGCTATGGTAATTATTTTCTTTAATTGTATATATCAAATGAATCCAAATAGATGAGTCCAATTTTATAGAGAAAGAGTAATAAATACTCAGGAGAGACAGGCATTTTAGTGGTACTCACTGTCTTCTATTTCTTCCATCATCATTGTTATTTCCAGTATCATTCCACTTCTTCTCCCTCCCAGTCATCCCATGTAACAGATAGTATTTTTCAGAGGGGAAAAGTCATCACACCTGAGCAATATATTGGAAAAGTAAGAAAACCTGTGCATTGGGTAACATCTGTGGACTTCCCACCTTCACAAAAGGGAGAGTTGGGTGTATCCTCTCATATCTCTTCATTCAAGTCCTATTTAATCTTTATAATTTTGTTACATTCACTTTTGACATGAGGATGTGTAGCTGTTCTTTCCACTTAGATTGTTTCGGTTAGTCTGTATATTGTTGCCTTGGTTCTGCTGATTTCACTCTACAACAGTTCATGTAGATCTTTCATATTTCTCCATATTCATCACATGATTTCTTATAGTACACCTACTTTGTTTCCAAATCTTTGCTATCACAAAAAGTTCTACTATAAATATTTTGTTGCATATGAGGACTTTGTTCTTATCAATGACTTTCTTGGGGTATAAGCCTAGCAATGGAATTCCTGTACACAATGTAATTGATAACTGTGGCACCATGAAAGGCCTTCTCCATATATATATATATATATATATATATATATATATATATATATATATATAATGAATCAATTTGACCAATCTAAATTGTCTTCAACCTTTATGATGAAATTAACAAACTAACATCTTTGGAACAGTGTTCCTCAAGCTCTGGGTCAGAGAGTGATAGAAAGTTTTAAGGGATACAAAAGTTAATAAGCTATGAACAACAGTTTGGTGACTGTGAATTTGGCGCTTGTGAATTTATAAGATGATGAAGCTGATCTGGCCACCATTTTTTCCACGCTCTTTCCTTCTGTTCTCATGTTGAGAAGTTAGACTTATAGACAGAGCTCCACTAGTTGTTTTGTAAGCAATGCCTGTAAAATGAACAGTAGGAATTTATTTCTGGAAGAGCAATGAGGGTCATAGGGGCAGCAAGAGCCTTTAGTGGTTGTTGGGTTGAAAATCCTCTGTGAATCATTTATTTTAAAGAATAGACTACCATTCCCTTGAAGTTGACAAAGTGAGATTAATAGGAAATTACAAAACTAGATCAGTTAACTGTTATTTAAGGTGTTCCATGATTTCCTCTAAGGAAGATATTAAACAAACAACACCTTTTATGCACAGAGAAATCTGATGGAAGATACTGTCCATATCCAGCCAGAGGATGTCCAGTTGTAAAGCAGACAGAAGATAGAGTTGGTGGTGTGGGTATAGAAAACAGAAGACTTTTTCAACCCTTCCCAAGGGGAGTCTTCATCTGCAACTTGTACCATTAGATTAGAAATGTGTCTGAAAACATTATGTATATACACTACATGAGAAAAACAGGAGATTGCCTAGACTTGGAATAGGAGGACCTGGGTTTGAATCCTAGCTTTGCCAATTACTACCGACTTAACTTGGGCAAGCCATTTAAATTCACTGGGCCTCAGTTTCCTCATCTGTAGTGGCTACAGGCTAGGATGGAGGCCTTAGGTTAACAGAAATCTAGTAGTAGCAACAAGAGCTATGGTACCCAGAGTTTCCTCTCTCTCCTTGTCAAAACAAAAGTAGGGGGAAAAAAACAACCAAGTTCATATTCCTTGTGTTGTTCTGTCAGCACTCAGGTCAAACTCTTACAATGAACTCTTTGTCAACTCTGTGTCTCTGTGAAAATTTCCTTCTGATAGCAAGTCAAGAGTTTCCATTTTGGACTGAAGAATTTCATTTCCCAGCATGCAATTTCCCCACATTACAGAGATACTACTGCTTACATGCAAAATTATGGAGTTAGAACAGATGACCTTTACTGACTTTTCCAACTCTAAATCCGATGGTCTTATAACTAGGACGATGAATTTTATTATAATCTCTGGTTCTTGCTGGGAGGATGACCTTTACTAAATATTGTATTTCGGTTTTTCCCTGCCTCCAAACTACTCATGAAGTCCTTGAAAATCCTTAGGAGACCAGTGTCATGTTAGAGAAAGGTACTATTTTTAGCGTGTTTAAAAAGTGCTAGGATATTACCTAACATGATGTTATTCACCTGCCAACTTTGACTTTATTGCAAAGGAAAAAATACTACAGAATAGGAATGTAGTGATAACAAAATGTTTGTACCAATCCTTCTGCTAAACATTTGAAAAATTTAGAAAATAAGGAGTGTTAAAGCAATATATCACAAAGATTATACATTATAATCAGGCTATATCAAGAATACAGGTCTGGCTCAAAATTAGGAAAATTATAAGCAAAACTGACCATATTAATAACAAAAATGATAAAAATCATATTTATTTTAATAGATTCAGAAAAGTATTTTGACAAAATATAATATCTATTCCTGCTGAAAATACTAGAAAGCATAGGAATAAATGGAGTTTTTTCTTAAAATAATAAGTAGTATCTATCTTAAAACAAGAGTAAATATTACCTGTAAAGGGGATAACTAAAAGGTCTTTCCAGTAAAATCAAAGGTGAAGCAAGGATATCCATTATCACCATTACTATTCAATATTGTACTAGAAATGCTAGCTATAACAATAAGACAAGAAAAAAGAAATTAAAGGAATAAATATAGGCAAAGAGGAGATAAAACTATTGCTTTTTGCAGATGATGTAATGATTTATTTATAGAATCACAGAGTCAATTAAAATCTAAATTAAACAATTAACAACCTTAGCAAAATTGTAGGATATAAAATAAAACCAGACAAATCATCTGCATTTTAGTATATTACTAACAAAATCCACTAGAAAGTTACAGAAAGAGAAAGTCCATTTAAAATAACTATAGACAGCATAAAATATTTTGGATTTTGCCTGCCAAGACACATACAGGAACTTTATGAACACAATAACCAAATGTGCTTTGTACAATAAAGGCAAATCTAAACAAATGGAGAAATATTAATTGCTTGTGGGTAGGCCAAACCAATATGTTAAAAAAAAAAATCTACCTTAATTTACTTATTCAGTGCTCTACCAATCAAACTACTAAAAGGACCACTTTATAGAGCTAAATTTTTTTTTTTTAATGATACCAAAATTCATTTGGAGGGAAAAAAAGGCAAGAACATCAGGGGAATCAATAAGGGAGAGAATCTGGAACTAAAAAAACACCATAAAGTCAAATTTTTTAAAAAAGAAGACATGGAGGAAGGAAGAAAACAGCAATGGAAAAAAAATCAACCAACCAGTGAAGGAATATTAAGAGAAGAGAGACAAAAAAAGAGACCAGAAGTGATGCTCATGGGCATCTATCTATTAAGTCCACAGAGGCTGAAAAGAGTAAGAAGGGTCAGGCAAACATTAGGAGAACTATTTGTCAGAAAAGCAAAAAACAAAAACCAAATCCAAACATTATGATTTAATTTCTCTATCATATTTTCACAATGTTCAGGGGGTAAACAACAACCAAAATTATCATGTGCTCTTTAGATTAAATTTTTGTTTTACTAAATTAAGAGTGAAAGAGTATTTTGAATGAAGCAAAAAATTCCACTCACAATCATATCCAGTCCGGTATAAGGCTCCAAGTGATAGGTAGCTAGGTGGCTCAGTGGATAGAGTGCCAGGCGGAGTCAGGAAGACTCATCTTCCTGAATTCAAATCCAGCCTGACACTTACTAGCTGTGTGACCTTGGGCAAGTCACTTAACCCTGTTGGTCTCAGTTTCCTCATCTGTAAAATGAACTAGAGAAGGAAATGGCAAACCGCTTCAGTATCTTTGCCAAGAAAACCCCAAAAGAGGGCATGAAGAGTCCGACATAACTGAAATAACTGAATGACAAAAACTTGAAGAATGGTGAGAGTTTTAAGAGATAGAGATAACAAGGAAGTGTATTGCTGTCTTGGAGAATGACTGTGGAAATGCAGAGGCAGGAAAGACAACGCAAAGTTTGGTTGGAGCACTGAGTGGGAGAAGGGGAGTATTGTGGAATAAGTCTGGAAATGTAGGCAGGAGACAAATCACAGGTGTTAAGGCTAAATTTGTAATTTATCCTAGAGACAATAGGAAGCTGCTCAAGATTTTTGATCAGGGAAGTGACATAGTCAGACCAGTGACTTAGATTTTTGTGAATCTATTGCCTTCGGTTTGCCAAAACCCTCTCTTAAATTCAGTCTAGGAGATAAATGCATTAACTCATTCACTTGTTTTTGTTACATCATTTGTCTCTCCATTCCAACAAACTATTTCCAGCTCTCTAATTGACATGAAGTTACTTGTTTGTTCCTGGCATCCCTGATGCCACAGATAATCCTATATCTTCTTTCTTTCTTCTGGACTTCAGGCCCAACACTCTCCACTATGATACCTAGCTTCCCCTTTCTCCAAGATACAGTGCAGGTACTACCTCCTCTGAGCCTTCTTTTGTCTCTCCCTCCCTTCCTGCATTTAGTGTTCTCTCATTCCTTAAATTACCTGGTACTTACTTATTTGAATATATATTATATCTCCTAGGAGATCAAGCTCAATGAGGACAGTGACTGTTTTGTTTTTGTCTCTGTGTATCCCCTGTGGCTAGTGTAGTGCCTTATACAAAAGAAATGCTAGTTGATTTTTAATTTTATTATTGAATCTGAGTGCTTATGCATAACATATATAACAGAAACCTGAGATTGGCCAGAGAGGCTAGTCCTTATGAGAATGCACAGCATGTTTAGCTGATGCAATCCCCATGTGAACTTTGGAGCATTCACAAGTATTCTGGAACTGGTTACAGTCTACCAACCACACAGTGAAGAGGAGCCTTTTTGTTTCAGCTGTGGTGTCAGATCTGAGAAGCAATCAAAAGGCACTAAGCATCAAAAGGAAGGCCTTTTCCTCTTTCCTACTGAGGCACCAAGGATTAAGCCCTTGGTGAGCAGGGAGGTCTCAGGCATTTATCTTCCCACCAGGGCTGCCAGCGTGGGGTTCAAGAGCCTAGCCTCGCTGTTGCTTCTCACTATCACCACATCTACTCTTTCTTGCTTTGAGATGGAGGAAACTGGAGGGAGTGGTACAACCCTGAGAGCTTCAAAATGTCAGCAGAGGGGCTGCTAGGTGGCACAGTGAATAGGCACCAGCCCTGGAGTCAGGAAGACCTGAGTTCAAATCCTATCTCAGACACTTAACACTTATTAGCTGTGTGACTTTGGGCAAGTCACTTAACCCCAATTGCCCTCCAAAAAGCAAAAAAAAAAAAAAAAAATGTCAGTAGAGCAAGCCACCAGAGAAGTCTGAGAGCTTGAGCTCAAGCCAGGATTTCCTAAAAGTGAAGTCCCAAGAGATCTGCCCTGACTGCTCCAGTAGTAGCGGAGATGACAATTTGTCTATCCATTGATACATTTAGAAGTGTGTATGGTGGGGCTAGTACTATGTAAAACCTACTTGAAGTTTGACCTTACACTCCCTAGTGACCAAAGGTGTAAAGAGGAGAGTGGGCCCCTAGGCGCTGGAAGAAAATAATTGTACTTCTGTTCTTGTTGTATCTGAGCATTAAATTTTTTGTTGTTCACTTGTTTCAGTTGTGTCTGATTCTTGGTGTTCCCATTTTGGGTTCTCTTGGCAAAGATACTAGAGTGGTTTATCATTTCCTTCTCCAGTTCATTTTACAGATGAGGAACTGAGGCAAACAGGGTCACACTTGCCCTGACTTACCCAGGGTCACACAGCTAGGAAATGTCTGAGGCCAGGAAGATGAGTCTTCTCGACTTTAGACTCAGCAATCTATCTATTGTTACCTAGCTGACCACACACTAAATATCTTTTTGTGAAAGATAATTATGTTAATTGATTAAATGGACTAGGGGGCTAATAACTGGCAAATAAAAGAAGGAGGA
Organism: Pseudochirops corinnae; assembly: GCA_028646515.1. Taxonomy (NCBI): domain Eukaryota; kingdom Metazoa; phylum Chordata; class Mammalia; order Diprotodontia; family Pseudocheiridae; genus Pseudochirops; species Pseudochirops corinnae. The sequence continues at coordinate 233,667,500 of CM053586.1, forward strand.
ATACACTGGAATGAGAACTCAAACTAATAGCATTATAGAAGGGATATCCCCACACCTTCAGGGGCACCCTAAAGGCAAAAATGTACCTGGCCTCATTCTGAGAGAGCACAGACCTTCACTATATAAGAATTATATATTATTCTGAGCCCTACCTGGTCCTTGCCATCTAAAAATAACACATAGTATAAGCAACATTGCATGATATATTATAATAAAATAATTTTCAAAATTAGCTTCTTGGATTGGGAGGAATAGTTTCTAAGAGGGTGATTCAGTCATTTCAGTCATGTCTAACTCCATGGACCTCATTTGGGGATTTTCTTAGCAAAGATACTGGAATGGTTTATCATTTCCTTCTCCAGTCCATTTTACAGATGAGGAACTGAGGTAAAAAAAAAAGGTCAAGTGACTTGCCCAGGGTCACACTGCTAATAAATGTCTGAGGACAGATTTGAACTCATGAAGATGAGTCTTCCTAGATTCCAGACTCTGTGCTTTATCCACTGCACCACCTAGCTCCCCAAGAAGGTGAAAGTTCCCCTGTATTCCACCTTTTTAGTGAACATCTAGGATATTGAATTTGGTTCTAGACACCACAGTTTAAGAATGACACTAATGAGCTAGACAGCATCCAAAGGAAGACAAATACAGTGGTAGATGGATATCTCTCTCTCTCTCTCTCTCTTAATATACATATATATATACACACAGAGATTTATTTATAGAGATGGATATAGATTTGGATATAGATTTATAAATATTTTATGGGAGTCATAGCT
>CM053586.1:233668378-233691152 GCA_028646515.1 Pseudochirops corinnae
TTGCCCTGCCTTCCCCCCTCGAAAAAGACCAAAAAGAAATGTGATCCAGACACATCGTATGTATGATGACCAACCTTGATAAACTGGACTATCCTCAACAATGTACAGCTAAAAGACAACTCTACAAGCCTCAGGATGGAAGGAGATATCTAAACTCAGAGAAAGATCTAGAAAGACTAGAGTTTAAATGGAGACTGAAGCAAACCATGCTATCGTTCTTTTTCATGTTTGGTTTTGCTTCTTTTTTCCCAGTCATCACTCATTGGTTACAATCCTTCTATATAACCAAACTATTGTACAATGTGAAAGTATTTGCAGATCCTATAAATGATTGCACACCACCATGGCGGGGCGGGGAGAAGGGAGGGGAGAAAATCTGAAACCCAAGGGATTGTGGAACTGAATCTTGTAAACTAAAAGTAAATTAAAGAAAGAAAGAAAGAAAAAGGAAAAAAAATAAAGATCAATATCCTTCCCTACTAAAAAAAAAAAAAAAAGAAATGTGATCAATGCTTAAGAGTTCATTCATTCAGCAAATATTGAGCAAGAAAAGCTTGGGGAAATAGCATACCAGTACTATACTTAAATAGAAATAATTACAAAAAAAAAAGATAAGATAACTCTCTTTATCAACTGATAAATAAAATGCAAAATAGTTTTTGGTTTCTTCTCCTTTGCTTTCCAAGTACACAAAGCTTACTGTCTTATTTCATTTGGCATATAACAAAAACCAAAACAAAACCAAAAACAAAATACTCTAACTAATCCCTAGTTTATCTCTCACAATCTACTCAAAGCAAGTTTTTAAATAGTCAGATTCCCGATGATAATTCCATAGTCATACTGTGCTTTTTAAAAATTCACTGTTTACTTTAAAGTTACAAAGTTATGAATGTCCATGGCTACTTCTTATTTAACTTTCATAGAGCCAGCCTCCTTTTAATGGAACATATCCCCTTTTCCCCTCTTCCTATAGTCAAGCTTCGCTTCTCTAGTCCTTCCTTTTGATCCTGGCTACTCTAAGCGTCTTTGTAAAACAGTTCTCTGATAACAGTCTCCCCTCTCTTCTAATCTGTCCTTATTATTAAGGAAATTCTGCAATGATGTCACTGTGTCTCAACTAATTTCAGCTAAATCCTTGGAGAAGAAACTGAGTGAATAATTTTCAAGTTAGCTTTTTAAAAGGCCAGAATGAAACAAAAAGCAGCACTTTGTTAGTTAAAATAAGCTAATATAACACAGAACAAACACAAATCAAATGAACAGATTTTTTCCTAAGATGCTACCACCACCTACAAAGAAATACAAACTGGTAATGAAAGTCTTTGCATCCCTCAAAAAGGGAGCAGGGGAGCCTGATCACAGAGCTGCTGACTTCCATCTGATCCTATATATCCTTCAATAAACCTGTGTAGCCTGGCAGCAAGGCACGGCAGATAGAGTTGGCCATGAAGTCAAAAAGTCATGAAAGTCCCTTCTCTGACACATACTGGATGGATCTAGGGATCGAAGGAAACTTAAGAGTTCTTCTAGTCTAACCACTGTATTTTACAGAACTGAAACTCAGAGAAATTAAATTATTTTCCTAGGATCACAGAAATAATAAGGGGGAGATGTAGGATTCAAACTCAGGTCCTGTGCCTACATGTTCAGTATTCTCTCCATTGCACCACAGCGATTCTGGAAGGACAATGGTTATGTGGGGGAAAAAATGGGGGGGAAGGGGATTTATTTATTTATTTTTTTTGCAAGGCAATCAGGGTCAAATGATTTGCCCAGGATCACATAGCTACTAGGTGTTGTGTCTGAGATCAAATCTGAACTCAGGTCCTCCTGACTCTAGGACTAGTGCTCTATCCACTGCGCCACGTAGCTGCCCCAGAAAAGATTTATAATTTATTACTATATTCTCCACCAATGTTAGTGGAATCATGACACAAGTAGGCAAAGGATATGAACATTTTTCTTGCCATATTGCCTGGCACATAAGAGGCATACAATAAATGCTTATTGATGACTTTTGCAACTATAAAAGAAATGCAAGCTCTATGCACCCTGAGGAAATCTAAGATGAAAGAAAGTCTCCATATATTTTAAAATATGCATAGCAGCACTTTTTATGCTAGCAAAAAACTGGGAACAAAATAGATATCTCTTAGTTTGGAAATACATGAAAAAATGTTGTTACATGAACATAATGAAGTAAAACATGGAAAAATATTGTTATATGAACTTAATGAAGTAAAATTATGACAAAAACAAAAATCCAAAGAATTCAAAGAAACATTGAAAGACTTGTATCAAATTGCTGCACAGCAAAGTAAGCAGAACCAGGAGAGTCACATACATAATGAATACAAATACTTAAGTGACAACTCTGAAAGAGAGCTAAAATCTTGGTGAAGAAGTAGAGAACAATGGGTGTAAAATATTACATATGCTGTCAGACAAGGATGTTTTATTGGTCATTTCTTTTTAAGTTATTTTCTGTATTATAAGTGAGGTTTAATAGGGGAGAAACATTGGAAAATAAATCTGATATAAAAAAGACATCAGCAAAACAAAATAAATAGAATGGCTTGGTTAGTTAAAAAGGAATTAAGAAATGATAGAGATCAAGGATAAGCATTTTAATTATGTGATCCACATAAGCATTCAGGTCCTCCTTTTGCTGAGAAACAAGTAAGTTACTTATTTTTATGATCATAAAAATGCATATATCTTGGGCATCATTTTACTAATTACTATACATTTTCTAAGATTAAAAAGAATTGTAAAAAATTTTAATTTTAAAAAGAAATTATCATTAGCACAATTAATTATCTAGAACATTCCTTATGTAAAATTATAATTTTATAGATGACTTCTGAAAAAGAAAATTATTGAACCATTTATGCCTATCAATATTTGGCCTTGTATCAAAATGAGCTATGGGACTCAATTACTTTGTCCCCTCCACAACATGAAGCAGTCATTGTTTTCTATGGGTTTCCTATCTGCTGCAGCCACAAATACTTTGAAATGAGGTTTTAAAGGGAAAGAACAACCTTCATTTTCAAATATCCCATAAAGCTTTAGTCAATTAATTTTGCTAAGTGAAATGACCTTGGTCAATCATTATTGATTGCAGTTTATCAATAGATGATAGCAAATGTGTTCAAAATGATGCCCAAAGATTAAGCAATTCAACATACGGCTTTTTAAACTAATTCAAAGTTTAAAAGTCTATTTAGAAAGTCTAGGTCATACAACTGGAAATGTTTGCTATCTAAATGTTGAAATATTAGCTTCTAGCAGAGTGTGACAAGTCATCTGAATTGCTAAATTAAAAACAAAATCACCATGCAATTCTGCATTACCCACTAATAAAGACAGTTTGCATCATATTAGAAATGAAGCAGAAATATTTGGCTGAAAATATGTGCTGGTCTTGCTTGCTGAAGCTTATCACAGCCTTTACTCACTTTGGCAATACATAAAGCAAGATAGCTGGCACTTGATCAAGAATTCTAGACTTGGAAGGAACATAGATAAAGCCAACATGAGCAACTCAGACTGAACTGTCATCTATTGTGCTAGAAAAAGATAAGGATTATAAGTGTGTGTGTTGTTAAATATTCTCTAAAGAACTGTCTCTTTGACATGAATTCTCTAACAATGACAGTATTGGTCATATACTAAAGGCTCTGTATTATAGATATTGTAACTTGAGATCTAGGTATCGCTATCCTCTTAAAATGGACTTTTTCTCTTCTAAAACCCAGTAGACCACATTCAATGACAATATTTTATATGAAGCAAGAAGTTTCCTAATAATTATACTTTGACACTAGAATGCTAAATTTAAGAAGAAAAAACATTAAAATATATAAAATTTTAGCCTAATTTATAAATGTTAATCTTTAAAAGTAGTTTGGATAATTAAAAGAAATTTAATGGGACATGCTCTAGAAAGAGCAGGGGTACCATGGTAGTCTGGGAATGTTCTAATTGTATGGTATAATAGCTGACCAAAAGTACTTTAAAAGTATAGTGTCAGGGCTAAAAAAAAAAAATAAACAGAAGATAGGTACTGTTTTAAGGTTTTTCTCCACTGAAAAACAAGTTTACATGGTAGATACTGATATAAAGTAATATACTTATCTTTTCAAACTCTCCAGGAAGTAAATAGGACTTAAGCAAGGTTGAAATAGAAACACTTTATTCAGGCATCAGTTCTAAAACCCCTACACAGCTTGGCATCAGTGGTATGGTGGGAAAAATGTTCAGAAAGAGAGAAAGGGAGATTTTGCAATTCTGAGGATATGGTTGTTCCAAAAAGCAAATAAGCCGAAGAAAGAAGATAAAATGGCAATTTAAAAATGTATATGGGGTTCTTTAGGTTACCAAGAATGAGATTTCTTTTCGTTAATAGAAGTGAGTTATGATTTATATGATTTATAAAGAAGTTGCGGAAGATTCCACTAACTGTAGACAAGTATCAATAAATGCATTTATTCATTTGCTCATTCAATATTTACTGAGGTCTACTATTTACAAGGCACTGTGCTATATGATGTAGAGATATAATGTAAATAATGAAGTAGTCCTATAATTTAATTAATTAATGCAATTAAATATTGCATTTTAGGGTCACTAAAACTAAAAATGAGGACCAATGCGCAACCAGTTAGAAAAATGTATCCATTTGATGATGATGATGATGATGATGATGGGCAGCTAGACAGTGCAGTGGACAGAGTACCAGGCCTGGAGTCAGGAAGGCTTATCTTCCTGAGTTCAAATTTGACCTCAGATATTTATTAGCTGTGTGATCCTCGGCAAGTCACTTAACCTTGTTGGCCTCAGTTTCCTCAAGGAAACAACTACAACCAGTTAGAAAATTTTACCCATTTTATACAGCTGGTTAAACACTATTTAAAATAATTTAATCTAGATCACACAGAATACAAACACCAACCTGAGAATCCAAGAGTCCTATTTTCCACCCACAAACTACAAAATCTCATCAACCACTTAAGTTATTATATTCTTTGTGACTGAAAAAGAACAATGGTCTTTAAGAAAGTAAATAGGGGCAGCTAAGGTGGCACAGTGAAGAGAGCACCAGCCCTAGAGTCAGGAGGACCTGAGTTCAAATCTAACCACAGACACTTAACATTTACTACCTGTATGACCTTGGGCAAGTCACTTAACCTCAATTGCCCTGCCCTTCCCCCTCCAAAAAAAAAAAAAAGAAAGTAAATGGAAAAAAAAACATATATTGTTTGCTATGTGAAAAGTGATAAGGATACAAATAGAAAAGCAAGATAGTCCTTGATCTCAAGGAGCTTACAATTAGAATATGAATATATATAGATCTTAACTTTGAGCCTGACAGAAAGGTCTTCTGGTCCTGAGGAACTATATCTGTGGTATTGTCACATGCTCACACTTGGGCTTTTGTGACAAAATATCTGTTTGTCAACAACTTTGACCATCCGTTCTGTTGTCACACCAAGTAGAAGGCTAGTCTGTTTTGCGCTGCTAAAAATTCAATACTCCTTTTTTTTTTTTTTTTTTTTCCATATTTGACTCCAAAGGATCTTCCTATGGAACAAAGAAGTTTTTTTTTTTTTATTATTGTGTTTTGGATTACTCAGGAAAACTTGGTTGTCCTTTACACCAGGATAGCCAAAGGTAGGTGAAAGAGATTGCATTAAAGCTAAATCAGAGAGTGTCAAGTCAGGAGTATCCTGTTTAGCATAACTCAAACTGAATAACTCAAAGTCCTCTCAATCTCTTTTTCTTCCTGTCTACTCAGCGTTTCAGAATTCCTTGAGTCATTTCCTGGAGATGTGGGAAAAGGACATAAATGGTGAACTACTGGGTATGTGACAGTCAATATATGCTGGCCTAGGTGAGTTAAGATTGAATCTTAAAACACTAGTTGTCTTTTCTGCTTTATTTCTTTTCAGAGCATAGGTGATTGAAAAACAATCTCAAGGTGGACATGTACACTTTTGACAGGCAATCTTGTAAGTTAGAAAGGCTGGAAACACCTAGATGTTGAATAAATGCTAGCTCTATTTCTGGAAAAGCCCCTGGCAACTGTTACAGAGCTCCTTGGAGAAGATAACCACCAGCAGGATGAGCCTGACCCCTGGCCTGGATTGCCAGAAATTACAGAGCTGAAGAAAATTGTTTAGACAGTGCAGAGTAGAGCTGAATGTGAAAGGTCAGTTCAGGAGTTCTACATGCTTTGATGTTTTAAGTCTCAGCCTCCTGGTAGAGTATAATATCTGCTATAAGTTACTGCTTGCTTAATGCGTTGAATACCTGTGAATCTGTTTAGCAGCTTTTTGTGTGTGGTAGAAACAAATAGCTGTCCTATATCTGATTGATATTGTATATTAAGTATCTTTCTAAATGCCTTTTGGGCAGTCTCTAGATATGATCCTAACCTAAGTTTATAATTTCACTCTGAGGTAAAAAGAGCCAGAAAGTGCCCAAAAAAGAGACTGACCCCTTTCCTTAGCATCAGGACCGAATCAAGTCTGAACCTAGTTCACATATGCATGGGTGCTGAGCAGAGAGGGCCCCATTAATGGCAAAGGAGAGAGCAAGCACTCCAACCCCTGCTAGGTCCAGTAACAGTTGTATATTGTTACATTTGTTAGCATGGATGGCTTGCTGAGTGGGGGAGAGGGATGTTCAGAACTGAAGGTAATATGAAACAAAAGATTTTTTTTAATTAAAGGAAAAAAGTATATGCAAACATTGTGCCGTCGGTTCCACATAGATACATCAAAGCAGAGTATTTCTTTAAAGCCTCTTATAATGGTGTCTCTTTAACAGACAAAGAATGTATATAGAAGGAAGTGACAGTGATTTCTCAAAAAATATGGCACATTTCTATGTCTGCAACTGGACTATATTATCTTCCCCTCTTCTAAATTTCCTTATTGTCAAAGGCACCACCATATTCCCTGTCATCTGAATCAACCTCAGAGTCATTTTTGATTTCTCACTCTCACCACATATCTAGTCTTTTGCCATATTTGTCCTTTCTACCATCACAATATCCCTCCCATACATCCCTGATCTTTATTCCCACAGCTACTATCCTAATTCAGGGCCTCATCACTTGCCTGGACTGTTGAAGTAACCTTCTCATTGGTCTCTGCCCCAACACTCTTCCCACTCCAGTCCACATTGCACTCAGTTGACAAAGTGATTTTTATAATGTAGATCAGTCCTTCTTCAAGGGAAAAACTCTAGTGGCTTCCTGTTATCTCCAGCTGGTAGGTGGCACAGTGGACAGAGCGTCAGGCCTGCAGTCAGGAAGACTTCATCTTCCAGAGTTCAAACCTGTCCTCAGACATTTGCTAGTTGTATGACCCTGGGCATGTTACTTAATCCTGCTTGCCTCAGTTTCCTCATCTGTAATAAAATGAGCTAGAAAAGAAATTGACAAACCACTCTAGTATCTTTGCCAAGAAAATCCCAAATGGGGTCACTGAGATTTGGACATTTGAACAATATTAAATATATAGCCTCTCTTTGCCATTTAAAATTCTTCATAACCTGATCCCTTCCTACCTTTCCATTCTTCTTACACTTTATTCCCCTCAATGAAACCTACGATTTAGCTATACTGGCCTCCTATTTGTTACACAAGACAACACATCTCCTATCTTGTGTTTTTGTCCTGGTTGTTGCCCATTCTTACAGTGTTCTTCCTTCTCAATTGCTCTTCCTAGATCCCCTGGCTTCCTTCAAAACTCAGCTCAGATCCCCCTTCTACAGGAGACCTTTCCCAGTCTCCCCCTCCCCTGCCCAGGCCAACCACTAATACCTTCTCTTCTGAAATTACCTTCCATCTACTCTGTATATTTTGTACTCCCCGGGTATTTGTATGTTGTCTATATTAGAACATAAGCTGCAAGAAGGACAAGGACTGTTTTTGCCTCCCTTCATATCCCCAGCACTTAGTACAGTTCCTTGCATGTGGTAGTACTTAATATATGCTGGCACAGACCAGTTCAGTGATTCAGGTTCAAGATCAGAACACACTGAAATATATTCATGGACTATAATAAAAATAACTTTACTTGTAATAAAAGATTTTAAAAGAATACAATTACTAGAAATAGATGTGGTTTCCCTATACCTCCGCATTCCTCAGTATAGCAATATGGATCAGAAAGGAGTCCCACAAGGCATTGGGAATTTACCAGACCTTGGGAACACCAACTTCCTATAGGCTAGAATTTTTATCCCTAGTTCTCCAAACCAACTAAATCCCAAGGACAGCCTCTTTGTCTCCTGAAAGAGAGAAAGAAAACATCCCAGTCTACATAAAATAAATGTTGTTTCTACCACATTCCACCTCTCAGTGGCAAAAGCCCAAAAATCCTTGAGGGGACCTTTTTAAAAGAGTTTTAAACAATTCTGACGTAGCACTTTCAGCACTAGTAAAGTATTTTGGTTCAAACCAAAAAAGAAAGGATTAAAAAATGAAACAAAATAACATAAAAGTCCATAGAAAAGGTATAGATCTTACAGCAGGAATAATGTCAAGGGCAGTTTGCAGTGATTCTCCTGATACTAAACAGGAATGATGAATAGGAGCAGTGCCAGGACTGTTATAGCCATAGTAGCAGAGATGGTACCTCTGTCACAGTCATTGGTAACGATAATAGCCAGTGTTCACAGAACTCTTTCAGAGTTACCTCACTTGAGCCTCCACAACCTCAGGAGGCAGGTAGTGTTAACCCTGTTTTACAGATAAGGGAACTGAGGCTGAGAGAAATTAAATAACTTGCCCAAGGTCACGTAGCTCCTAAGTATCAGAAATGGGATTTGAATTCAGATCTTCTTGGCTTGAGCTCCAGCACTCTGGCTACTTTACCACTCAGACCAGTGGTTCTCAACCTTCCTAATGCCCAACCCTTTAATACTCGTAGGTGGGCATATTTGTATGTGGGCGGACCCATCTGGAAATGGATAGAGGAGCGGTGCCTCGCTTCCTAAGACCACCAGAAATATATTTTCTGATGGTCTTAGACGACCCCTGTGACCTCTGTGAAAGGGTTGTTTGACCCCCAAAGGGCCCGCGACCCACAGGTTGAGAACCACTGCTCTAGATCCTCATCACAGGTCATGGTCATCTGCAGCAAGATAATTAGGAATCCTAAATCTTTCACAAGGAACCTGTCCCAGGATCTGATCTGAAAACAAGGTTCACCCTCTACTGCCAAGCTACTTAGTGTTCCCCCTACCAGCCAAAAACTGTCTCCATGGAAATCTCGTCAGGGGTGTTACCAAACCCTTGCCCTTTTAGAAGTTTCTGCTGAGGGGCTGCCACCTGCTTCTTCGGGGGCTACGTGAAATTTCTCCCTCATCTTACTTCAGGATTGCCACTAAATCAGCTAAGAGAGATACTTCTCCTTCCAGGTAATTCATATTCCCCAACAACTGTGTAAAGAGAGTTTTACCTCATCTATGTTATTAGGAAGCAAAGCACCTTCCAACCTAATCCTAATCTTTTTCTAGAAGTTGTCCAAACTGTGGGGGGAAGGAGATCTCCAAATTAAGGGGGAGTTGAACGAGGTTAAAGCTACTCTACATTAGGGACTGTGGAAATTAAGGAAAGGCCAGAGAGGGACAACCAAGGCTCTGTCCAAAAGTAGTTCCATCCTAGAGACCAGATCCAAGAAATTACTAGGGTAGGGAGTTCTCTCCCTTCCTGGAGTAGCAGCAATTCATCACATATATAGTTTTGGGGAGGTGGGACACTCAATCCTGATAATCAGGCGTATGATGACAAAGCCACTGTTTCAAGAGTCTATCTAGCATTCAACACTATTGACTGCTGCAAGATGACACAGCAGACAGAAAACTCAGCAAATATAATGGCAATATTAAGCTGGCTTTGTACTAAAATGAGTCCCCTGATCAGACACAGTGCTTTGGAGGGCCCACAAAGAAAACAGCAGAAGTATCATACAAATTGTAAAAGCTTTAATTGTGGCTGCTTTGGTGGTGGCTTCAGTGGCACTGCAATGCTATATAATAAGCATCAACTGTGGTAAAGATAACCCCCCTTCTCTCTGACAGGAAAGAGGAGCAATATGATTAAGTCTTGTTGAAGGCAAAGCACTGGGGCTAAGGCTGTAGGTCTGAGCCTCCAGCAAAATCACAACCCGTTAATTAATGGTACCAATACCTGAGGGCCCTGATCCAGCATAATCTTCAATATACCATTTCCATTTAACAAAAGAGGTCTCCTGTGACCTACTCTACTTTGTAGAAGATCGTCTTGTACTACTCAACTCATAATGGGTAACTCCGGGTAAAGGGTGATGGTACGACCTAGCATCAGATGTTCAATAGCAAGTAGGGCCTAATAACCAGCCAGAAACTGCATTTATAAAGTATTATAAAGAGTAGCCACTTCAAGGAACTTATAGCTCCAGAAACTTCATGTTCATGTAATCTGATACTACCCCACTACCATGGTGCCTGATTAATGTTTCATTCAGCCTGTTCTTAAGGACAGTACCTCCAAAAACAATCATGTTCCCCATTATGATGGATGATGTCTTGTACAACTTTCAAATAGAAGAGAGATTCACTATAGATGGTGGGGTTCTCATCTTGTTCATGGATGATCTCCTGTTTGTGACTGAGAATATGTTTATTGTATCAAGGTTCACATTAGGGTATTGATAGGAATGCCAAGGCTAGGATAGGAAGATATGACATCTTCCATAAGACAATCAGCTACCTCAAAAATATGATCACTGGTAGCACATATGAAGACACTGCACCAAAAAGCAAGCCCACTCATCACATTAATAATCAATTTTTTAAATAGGTCTATGATCCTATAGGCATAGGGAGCTTCCTGTGAAAAAGCTCCTTGTGCCAATGCAGAGCAACACTTGTTTTGCAACTTTTGGTCTTAGAGTGCTGTCTGGGAATCCTGAAAGATTAAGTGACTTGCTTAGGGTAACACAATCAATATTATGTCAGAGACAAGATGTGAATGTAATTCTTCCTGACTCTAAGCCCAGTTCTCTATCCACTGTGGCACATTGCCCCTCATAATCATAAGATTATGGTTATTTTCTAAGTTATACATATGAATGTTGTAAAGGATTTTATTAATAAATATTTGTGTATGAAATGTTATCTTGCTCTATGTTTGTGGGTTATAAAACTTAAATTCATTTTATTTAAAAGAAAATGGGATGAGAAAATTATTTTTGGCATATTGTTTTTTAAAAAGTGAGGATCTTTTTTTTTATAAGGAAGGGAGGGAATTGCTATATAGTTTAGAAAACACTGCCCTAATGTTTATGCATAATACAGGAGGAGATGTTTCAGAAGTTTTCTTTCCAATTCTAAAGTACAGTAACATCTAAAAGTCACTAAGAGCAAATTTGACTATATAACACTGACAAAAGCCAGTGAGTAAGCAAAAAAGACCATGGAACAGTCAAAATAGTTATCACAAAGTCTGTGCTTCACTTACAGAGTAATCCCACAGGTTATCATTCAGAACTAATTTACTCTGAATTTATACACAGTTACAACGCCAGGTTATCAGTTTTTGGACCCCATGAAGATCAGAATCGGCAAATGGTAGGACAAGGTGGTGTGTCAGGAGAATGCCAGAGATAGGTACAGTAAAAAATGACAACTAAATGTGAGGTAAGAGAGTGAAAAAATACAGAAAACTGATGAAAGAACTAAAAAAGAATAGCCTGGAGTCACTTAATGCCATGGCAAACCAGCCCTACACACCATATATTTGCACATTCCGCCTCTTCTCAACTCACTCACATACCATCCTGGCCTTTAGCACCTCTTGACTGGACTATGACAATAGCTTCCTAATTGCTTTCCCCTACTTCTAATCTCTCTTCACTCAAATCTATCTGCTACAAAGCTGACAAAGTGATTTCTATTTAAGGCAATGAATGTTCTGACCATATCAACCTCCTATTCCATAAATCCCAATAGTTCCTATTACTTCCAGAATCAAATATAAACTTCTCTGTTTCACATTTACAGTTCTTCACAGACTAGATCCATTCTGCTTTTCCCTTATTACACATTACTCCCCTCCACACAGTCTATAATCCAGCCAAACTGGCTTTCTTGCCTGGCACAGAAAGCTACTGCTCCTCTCACACAAGACTCCATCTCCCATCTCTATCCCTTGTACTGGCTGTCCCCTGTGTTTGGAATGCACTCCTTCCTCATCGCTGCCTCTCAAATTCCAAGTTTTCTTTAAGACTTAGTTTAAGGTTTCCTTATGCATGAGGCTTTCCCCAAACCATCCTCCACCCAAGGTGACATGGTATCTGTTTTGTATATATCTTTATATGTTCTGTTGTTTAGTCATTTCTATCTGATTCTTCCTCACCTCATTTGAAGTTTTCTTGGCAGAGATTCTGGAGTGGTTTGCCATTTCCTTCTTTTATATATGAGGAAACTGAGGCAAACGGTTAAATAAGCATACCTTACATACAGGGAATGTTTTACTTTTGTCTTTGTGCTTCCAGCACCCAGGACAATGTCTAGCATATAGACATTTAACACTTGTTTAAAGCCTTACAAACTGTTATAAATGCAATCACCAATCAGGACTCCAGAAAACTGATGAAGCATGTCTCCCACCTCATGACGGAGGGATAACAGACCGTAGGTGCAGAATGAGACGCATTTTCAAACATTGACAAGACAACACAAATTTGTTTTGCTTGGCTATACTTGTTACAAGAGAAAGACTTTATTTGGGGGTTAGGAGAATATGGAAGGTAGTAATAGTAATATAAAAAAAGAAAAAAAAATGAATGTAAAGGGCATCAACAAAACATTTTAAAATTTCACAGAAGAGAGCAAGAAAGAAGTCCAGAAAGGGACACAATCAGAAGGACAATGTTGGTACTACTACATTAAATGTAATATATGTTTTTAAAAGAAACAATTTGTAATAGATTCACAGTTTTATAAACAATTTTTTCTGGCCTTCTTTGTATATGTAAATATTCATGTTTCTTAATGATTTTCTAGTTCATATGAAAAAATAAATAAATGCTTGACTGAATAAGGTCCTGAGAGAACATTTATAGTATTCTACAATAACTGAAGATCATAATGACAAATGTAAGTCATCAAGAAAAAGTTAAATTGCATTTAATTTATTCTATTTAAGAAGGTAAGGAAGTATGTATAATATTTTGAAGAACTATTTCAATAAAAAATTATGAAAAAAAAGCTTTCGGAATATTTTTGGAAACTTCACATGAAAATCTTCTGCTCCTAAATCACTCTATCATCAAACATTTAATTCCCAATTTTGCGAGCAAGGACACAAAGGGAGAAGCATTAAAGGACCATTATATTTCTAGGCAGTAATAAAAGCTACGGTAGGAGGAAAAACTTTATTAAAATGCCTACAGGCAAAGTCTTTCTCTACTCCATATTCTTCTCAGACACAAAGCCTGAAGCAAAAGGAAAATGTTTCACAAGATAAGGTAGATGATCCTAATGCCTTTTTTGTTCTTTCCTTCTTCTTATAATACTAAATTCTATTGTACCAATCACAACATTTTCTGGAATTTTCCATTTTTCCATTTTTATTTTGTGAGCTGATGGGGTAGAAAGAGTACTGAACTTAGAATTAAGAAGAATGATAGTAATTCATTTCCTGCCTCTGACACATAATAGCTGTGTGAACATGGGCAAATGACTTAACCTTTTTAAGTATCAATTTCATTATCTATAAAATGGGTACAATAATACCTATACTTCTAGCCCCACAAAGTTTTTGATAGAAACAAATGGAAAGCACTCTGCGAACCTTAAAGCAGTTGTGAAGGTCAGCTATTTTTTTTTCCATATTACGAAATGTTTTGCTTTGTGTTTTAGAAAAGCTTGCTGCAGCTTTAAATGTTACAATATTATGTTAAAAGAAAAAGGGATGTAGCCACAATGTTACAGTATTTGAACTGTATATTATATTTTATTGTATTGTATGTTGAATTTGGAAGGACAGTTAGATGGTGTAGTGTATAGAATGCTGGGCCTGGAGTCAAGAAGACTTGTCTTCCTGAATTCAAATTCGGCCTCAGACACTTGTGACCTTGGGCAATTCACTTAATCCTGTTGGCCTCAATTTCCTTATCTGTAAAATGATCTGGTGAAGAAAACGGCAAACTACTCTAGCATCTCTGCCAAGAAAACCCCAAATGGAGTCACAAAGAACTGGATAAAACTGAGAAGGACTGAACAACAACATGCTGAATTTGGTGGAAGAACAGGGTTTAATATGCAAAATTTTGCTTCACAGCCAGCCTTCTGGGAATATGGTGTTCCAAATATTAAGGAATAATACCATATAAATTAGAAATTAAATCCATGACTTCTGCAGCCCAAAGTTGTAATTCTCTGATGAGCAAGTAACATCTTCCTTCAATTATAAATTTACATTTCTGCTTAAATGCCAATGTCAGATGTATATTTTCTTATCTAAGTTTAATAGTATTATCTTACTCTAAGGAATACATAAGATCTTACCCTCAGTTTTCATTCTCTTTTTCTGACAGGCCCATAAGATTTGGAGTTGAGAGGGACATCTAGGGATCATCTAGTCCAAACCTCTAATTTACAGATCAGGAAACTGAGGCTGAGAGAGTTAAAATTAATTGTCCAAGGACAAATGGCCAATAAGTAGCAAAGCTAACATTCAACTTGAAATGCCCTGATTTCAAACCTAATGTTCTTTTCACCAAACCAGATTACACAGGAAAACAATATAACTTATATGCTTTCCAAAACATATTTATCAGGATAGTTAAATCTTTCTTTTTAAAGATTTAACAAGATTTTCACTTTGGACTTTCTTTTGTACATTTATAAAGCTTCCTAAAAGCTTCTTTTATCCTGAAATTCTCAAATATGCCAAAACCTAACAAACTGTCAAATGTTGTAATTAATACATCTGCAGGGTGACTCATGCCCTTTCATCTGTGCCACATACATTTCCCAAATACAAATGTCCTGACCCTGTTCTCTAAAAAAAATTCATTTTAAAAGTCTATAAACTATCTGATTAAAACTGATTTCTTGAACATAGTACACTTCCAATTATAAAAAAAAAAATCTATGTTTCTATCACCATTTAAAGAAGGATAGACTTGGAGTCACTAAGACATCAGTTCAAATCCTACATCAAACACTCCCTAGTTCTATAACCAAGTTATTTAACCTTTCTCAGTCTCAGTTTCCTCATCTGGAAGTTAGGATTAATACTATACCCATCTTGCAGAATGTTGAGGATCAAATAAGATAAGTAATCTTTGTAAACGTTAAAAAACCTTTTATAAAAGCTATAATGTTATAAGGCAGAATTAATTTAAATAAATGCAAGTTAGTTCAGCCGTTCTAAAAAGCAATTTGGAACTATGCCAAAAACTTACTAAATTGTGTGTGCTCAGTAATACAACTACTCAGCCTACACCCCAAATAGACCAAAGAAAGAGGAAAAGTCCTATATTTTAAAAAAATTATAGCTGTTCCTTTTTTGTGTTGGCAATGAACTGGAAACTAAAGGGGTGCCCACCAATTGGGGAATAGTTGGACAAATTATGGCATATAAATCTAGTGGAATACTATTGTGCTATTAAAAAATGATGAAGGGGGACAGTTCAAGAGAAACCTGAGAAGATTTGCATCAGCTGCTTCAGAAAGAAGTGAGCAGAAATAGAAAATAACTTGTACTATAATAACGTTGTAAAATGAACAGTTTTCATAGACATCAATGCAATGATGAACCATGATTCCAGGGGACTGATGATAACATAGACTATCCACCTCCTGAAAGATGATGAACTAAAAAAGCAGAATAAGACCCATTTTTGAACCTGGCCAATGTGGGAATTTATTCTGAATTTCTCTGAATATTTGTAAGAAAGGTTTGGCTTTGTTTTAGGTTAGTGGAAAAATGAGAAGACAAAACAAATGCTTTTAATTTAAAAATTAATTCAGTAAATTCATCAGCCAATTTACTTTTTATGGACAATGTCTTGTTCACAAGTGCCAATCATATGTAGTCATGGAAAGACATGAACCACCAAATTACAGTCTTTAGCCTCCTGCTGGTTTCCAGGATACATAGACTATTATGCTTACTCAGACTGTGCCAATGGCTAGTCTGCCAAATTTAATGTTCTTTTCCAACTCCTTAGCTCGATGTATGTTATCTCCATTCCATAAATTTAGGCGCAGAATCTGAATCAAAAATCCTAAATTATATTGTCTCACTGATCATACTGGATGTTTCTGCCTTCTGGTCTAATCCATCTGTATTCAGCTTATATGAACTTCATCTCTGGATAGCAATCCTCCAAACTTTCCAGGAACTATATGGATGTTTTCAGAAATTGATTCTTCAGAATACAGGTAAGTATGATAAAATAAAAGGGAGTTACATCTCTCTCTTAGATCCTTTACTGGTTCATAGAGGCGATTGCAATATTTCTACTTTAGGTGTAAAGAACCAGGAAAAAGGTAATTTTAGTTGAAGTCATTTGAAAGAACCTAGGTCTCTTCACTCCCAGTTCAGTATTGAAATATTTGTATATTTCTTTTTTTTTTTTAAATCTAAGTCCTTGCTCTATAAGTTTGAATTTAATTCATACACATTTTAAAACATGCTATATAAATGGCAGTAAATGCAAATTATTTTAGGAGTTGACTGAGGGAAAAAACTTCTCTCTAAAATACTTTATGGAAAGGATGTGGACTGGTAGATAAAGTGAGGCAAAATGTAAAAGGGTTACAAATATTAGAGAATGAGGGATTAGGTTTTTTTTTTTTAAAAAAAGAACCTTATCAGAAATAACAGAATTAAGAGGAGTCCCAAAAAGGAAAAAGCAAAACAGATCCAGTAATGAATTAGCTAGAAGAAATACTGGACTTAGAGGACATGGGCTTTAGCAGTAGTGTTTTGAATAAACTGGAAAAGCAGTTTAAAAAAAAAGTAAGGCCCACATTACAGTCAGGCAGATGTTTCCTTGGAGAAAACTCAGTTGCTTGCCAAGAATGCCTTGATGATTTTAGATGTATGGCATCTCTGCCATCTGTTCATGTGTTTGGCTATCTTTTAGTCCTGCGAGTATATTTTTTGCTGACAGTAATGCCATGTTTATGCCTCAACCTAATATAGTAATCCTTTTTTCCTTTTGGTATTGTCCTTTCTGATATAGTGGGATAATAAGCTAATCTTTGTATTTTGAAGGCAAATGGTTTTCATCTTCTCCCCAGTTACCTATATCTACAGACATCATCCTTGGTCTTTTCTGCAAACTACTAATACTCAGCCAAATTCTCTAACTCAAAACTGGGGAAAGACTGGGGAGTTATAGACATGTAAGAGAAGACTTCTACAGGTTTTCAGGGTGTAAGAAAATGTAACTCTCCTATGAAGTTTTGGAGAGCACATTGGTTTGTGAACCACTAACGGTCTTTATAATTTAATGAGATGTGTAAGAATTCCTAATCAATCAGGAATCACACTTGATAGGAAGAATCCAAATCAGTGAATGCAAGTCACAACCAGGAACTTGAGTCAAAAAGATGCCAGATACTATCTCTCTTCAGAATCACAAGTTACATTCATTTCTGAAGTTATAGGTGATGCTCTATATGTTTCCTTAGACAAAATAGCTTCACTGTGCCAACAATTTGCATGCTGCCAGTAAAATATAAACTCCTGGAAAGCTGAGATTGCTTCATTTTTTGTCAGTATACTAAAGTACCTGGCATAGCACATTATACACATAGAAAGCGTATAATAAATGCTTGTTGAATTGAACAACTGATGATAGTTTATCACCATATGGAAAACCATCTCCAGTAGAATGAAAGATAAAATGGAAAGGAAGATAAATGCAACTAATCATCCTGTCATAATTTATACGATGTACAGAAAGGAGAGGTAGCACAGTATAGTGAATAGAGAGATGGCCTCATAGGAAGATTTGAGTTGAAGTGCCACCTCTGACACATACTGACTGTGTGACCCTGGGCAAGTCACTTAACTTTTTGGTGCCACAGATAACCAACACCGTTAAGTTAAAGAACACCGTAAGTAGTCCACCTGCTTTATAGAGAGAGTTTCTTTACTAGGTCCCTAAATCAATGAAACTACTGGCTACAGAGCCATTTTTCTTCCCACCAAAAAAGAAACTACAGTAGTTAAACCTACGATATGTGCTATGCCCTATGGTCTGCTCTAGCTAGAGCCCACTTGAAGGGATTGCTGATCCTCTCCCTGATCACTCCAGGAGAAACATGTATTCATTCAGCTTTGAAGTACTTGGTGCTTTGAGATGATACAGCAAACTCTGAAAAGTCCCTTCTTCTCACCCATTCACATTCCATCCATGTCACCCAAGCCCCAGAAATAGGGGCAGAGCATTGTATTACTTTAAAAGGAGTGGTTGCTTCTTCTCCTCTCTCTTCTTTCCTCTCCCTAGAACATGTGGCATCATATAACTTTGTTTTTGAGGGTTTTGGGGTTTTTTTTTTTTGCTTTTTGGAGGGCAATTGGGGTTAAGTGACTTACCTAAGGTCACACGGCTAGTAAGTGTTAAGTGTCTGAGGCCACCTCTGAACTCAGGTCCTCCTGACTCCAGGGCTGGTGTTCTATTCACTGTGCCACCTAGCCGCATCATATAACTTTGGAACTTCCCACAAGAGGTAGGAGAAAGGAACCCTTCTTGACCCCAGTAGCATGGTGGTTATGAATACATGGCAGTGTATGCTAATCTTACCTGGGCAAGCCTGAGCTTGAGCCTTGGGACCCTGGCTGCCGCTTCTGATTATGCATTGTCCTTGAACATGGAAGAGTGATGCTAACATGGATAGGTCCCACCTTGGAAGCAGTTTCATGAGTTAAAGAGTTTGGAAGCTCCTGGGTCCCTCAATCAGATCTAACTGGCAGCTGGAAGTGTTCTGCAACTGCACCCATCTCAAAGATGCCCACAGACAGATGAAGGAGCTCCCAAACCTTGGTGGGGCTCTTCAGAAGACATGGATCTTGCTGGAGATGTTTGGATAGTTCAGACATGAGGTAAAGACTGCTTGTCAATCAAACAGTCTCACAAATGGTCTCATGTTTTAATGTGTTGAGTATAAACTGCCTAAGAGAGCATAATAGTAGTTGCAAGTTACTGCTTCGCATTTCAAGGTTTTGTCAACATGTACTTCTTAATCTTGGGAGGGAGGGTCATCTTGTGTTTTAGCAATGCTTCTGGATGGCGAAAATTACTATCCAAACCTGATCTATATTGCACATTGAGAAACTTTGTGAGACCCTAGACATGAACCAAATCTAGCTTTAAAGTGATTCTTCCTGGGGCTCTGAGGTAGGAGAAACTCAAAGAAAGCAAAAAGAAAAAAACCCTCCTTTCTTCAGAGATCAGGATTGCCGAAGACTGAATCCAACCTTTAAGAGTGAATCCATAGCTTTGTTGTTGTTGTTCAGTTGTGTCTGACTCTATGTGACCCACCAACTTTGGTCCATGGGGTTTTCTGGGAGATACTGGAGTGGTTTGCCATTTCCTTCTCCAGTGTATCTCTATTTTACAGATGAGAAACTGAGGCAAAAAGGAGTGAACCGACTAGCTCAGGGTTACACAGCTAGTAAGTGTCTAAGGCTGGGTTTGAACTCAGATGTTCCTGACTCCAGGTCTTATGCTCTATCTACTGTACCACATGGGTGCCCTAATCCAGAATCCACAGCTAGGAGCTCTTTAAGAAAATGGGAAAGGTCAAGCACCCCAACCTCACTGCCCCTCAGTAGTGAACATTTGAATTGTTACAGATGAAATTTTTTTCTAATGTTTTTAAAGAGTTTTTCTGGCTTAGATCTATTAGTACAATAGCAAGACTTTTTTTAAAAATTATAGCTTAAAGATACTTTACACATCCAGGGCTTAGCATAGTGACTGGCAAATAGTAAATATTTAATAAATACTGATTGATTGATATCTGAAAGCTTCTATAAGAATATACTATATGCCACTTATAAAAACAAAGTAGGAAATAAGAAAATATTTTTTAAGTTTTGGATTAATTTGACTATATTATATAGTTGTAGTCAAAAGCAACACAAGCTTTTTAAAAAATAAAATTACAGTGTATGATTCTGATTAATTTATTTTATATTTACAGATAATCTTTCTATTTCTTTACACATGCTTTCCAATACTGAGGAATTAAATAATTCTTTAAAAAGTAATTTCTAACCCAAAGTATTTCTTCTTTTTAAAAAAATTTTGCATTTTTGGAGGGGGAGGGCAAAGCAATTGGGGTTAAGTGACTTGTCCAAGGTCACACAGTAGTGTTAAGTGTCTGAGGGTGGATTTGAACTCAGGTCCTCCTGACTCCAAGGCTGGTGCTCTATTCACCGCGCCACCTAAGCGCCCTGTATTTCTCCTTCTGAGGTCACAAAAACAGTACTAGATTTATATTATATTTATTTTTTATTTTCAAAGATGATAAACATCTAAAAATGTTTAGTGTTTCATAGAACTAACCAAATTCAAATAGCTTGTGTCAAACTGACCTCATTTTTGGGTAGAATACATATATGTATACATTCAACAAAACTTTCCAGGATTCAAGCAACACAATTTAAAACTTTCAGCAAAGCTGAAATGATGAACAATTATGGAAAAATAAGCCATAAGAAAACATAACCGCAAAAATATTTGTCTCCTATACTTAACAAACAGAATAAACATTTAAAAATAAATTTATTTACTAGTTATTTCTTGGCCCGAATATCAAATGAAATAGAAAGAGATCTTTCATTACATATATGAGAAAATGTAGAAGTACTTAACAGGCCACACAATAAATGTGTGGAGTTTTTTTCTCTAATGATTTTTTTCTTTATTCCAACCTTTAAGACATGGAATGGTTGACAATGTGCCAGAGTTTCTCTTTACAATCAGGAACCATATGTTTCAAGTAGAAGAAACAAGGTTAGAGTCAAGGAGAAAAAAGAATATTACTCTATTACCTATTGTTATTCTATAATCTATTCCAAATGATATCAAACAAAAACCTTGTACAAAACAAATAAGAAGCATTAATCAACTTTGTATGCATTCACACAGGTGTGCATGTGTTTGTGTATATGTGTGTATATATGAAATTTCAGTTTATATATGTGTGTATATGTGTGTATATACATGCATATATATACCCACAGTAAAAAGTATGTGTGTGTATAAACATACACACATACACACGGAAATGTTCTCTACATAAGAAAGAGAAAGGAAGAGAGAAAGAAGAGGGAAAAGAAAAGAATTCCAAAAGAAGAGAACCTAAAATGGACTTATTAAAAATTAGATTAATTATTTTTCTCTTCTTATCCTCTCAAGATTTTAAGATACAAAAGGGTTAAATAGTATCTTTTAGCAGTCCATTAATCTTGCTGCAATAAGATGGTACTTCCTTTTTCTTAAGTTTATATAACTAAATTTAAAGATAATATCACACTAAGACTTTAAAAAAAATAAAATGGTCACTTTTGCCCATGTGTCTTTTATTTTCATATATCATTGTTTTGACGTTTAAACACAGTTAGTTTTCTTCGGTGACTATGATATATGAATGATGTTGCATGGCAAGTGAAGCTAAAAATTTCATGAGTTAAGACTACTGCTTTATTGAGTTTAAACCAGCCGAAGAAAATAAAGATTCATTTGATGAATTTCAAGTCTCTGCCAATGTATAGAATATTCATTAAAGAAAAAAACCCAAAAATTAACTACATTTCTTAGGAAGTTAGATTAACTCACTTTCCTTCCAATTAATTCTATAATCCTCAAAAGGGTACTCTAGCTGAGGCATACAAATAAATAAAAAGCAATTCAAGGATCCATAAAAGCATACCTAAGCCCTTAAAGCTTTAGGTTAGAAAAAAATGAGTTTTCAAAGTTTACTGACCAAATTTTCAGTATTTTTAAAGTTGAAAATACAATTTGAAATCTGGAAACTTTCCAAATAACTGCATAGAAAAAAGAAAAAGAGTTCAGAACAGGAAAACAATGCCAGGACTTGAAAACATAATGCTATTCAGTTAATAGATGCCTAGAGCTATGTTTTCTCTTCTGTCCAAAACTAATCTTGAAATCGATTTAACTTTTTCATTTTCAATATTAATTATTGAAGTAGCCAAAGGCAGCTATTTCCCAATTCTAATCCCAAATGCAGTTGTCATTTATTCAAAGAAAATGCCTTTTGGAAAGAAAGAAGCACTCTGGGGAAGGAGGAAACTTTTTTTTAATTAAGTAAAAAGAACATAAAAATGTTTTGGTTCAATTAGCCTGCAATCTGTATTAATTTCACATATTCAATATGTCGACTTTTGGAAGTCATTAAACCACATACTGGTCAATAATCAGTAACGGATTAATTTATCATAAAATTATAATATAATAATGTCAAAGATCATTAACGCCATAATCAGCCTAATTTGTTGTAACATTTTTTAATTACTCTCATTTCACTATTATGATTATTTTGTTTAATACACAGTACAATAGCAGAAAGCAAAGATGGTAGGTACTTCAGAAGAATTTCATTTGATCATATTGGGTAGTTTAAATTTTCAGTTATGGTATTCCCCCCTCTCACCCACCAAAAATAGGAGAACACAATGCTTGATGTTAAAATCAAAACTGGCCTTGACCAACAA
>CM053586.1:233691652-233740928 GCA_028646515.1 Pseudochirops corinnae
AGCATCGTTCAAGAAATTCTCAGGGAGAATTGCCCGGATATTCTAGCACCCGAGACCAAAATCGAACTTGAAAGAATTCACCGATCACCTCCTGAAAAAGATCCCCAAAAGAAAACTCCTAGAAATGTTATAGCCAGGTTCCAGAATCCTCAGATCAAGGAGAAGGTATTGCAAGCTGCCAGGAAGAAACAATTTGAATATTGTGGAAACACAATTAGGATAACCCAGGACCTAGCAGCTTCTACATTAAGGGATCGAAGGGCCTGGAATATGATATTCCAGAGATCAAGGGAGCTTGGATTAAAACCAAGAATACCCAGCAAAATATTATCTGCAATCTTTTGGACCTAATTACATGAAACTATAAATTCCAGAGTGGAATTTATGGAAATCTGGAAACTAGCAAATGTCATGAAATATGTTTATGAAACATAAATTCCCTCTAATTTAAAACTTTTATTTATTTGTAAACTACTCTTTTTTTAAAAAAAAAGTGGCTTCAAAGATAGCATTATACCATTCTTATGTACCTCTATTCCAAAGTCCATTGGTATGGAACTTTCCTTATTGGTGACTTTCAACTTCAAGCGAGAAAATAAGAGGTCCAGCCCATCTTAGGTTGCTGAAGGAAAAGACTCGAGAAGTTATGGAAGGAGTAAGCAGTCTCCATCATGTCCCTATTCCCAACTTGCTACTCTAGAGACTTCAGGGAGTTTCTTCTTGAGTGAAATCCAGGACTCTCTTGATTGAGCGGAGTTATCTCAATCCCAATGGGGATCCTTCATTTTATAGTGTTTGGTATATATTCTCCTATGTTTACTTATGTAATTTTTGTTTTGCCGTGATTTGGATAAACAAGTTTCTTTGCAATGTGTGTTCATTGTGGAATTGGTATTAGATGGGAAAGGAGTCAAAACTTGTATGTAGATGCCCCTGCCCCACAAAATGACAAATTAATCAGAAGTTAGATGGAACCTGATCTTATCTCTTAGATGAACAAAACTTAAGGGAGCAGATAGATATACTTTTAGCCCAGTACCCCATCTCTCTGAGAAGAGAATGGCCTCCAGCCCCAACCTTCTGTTTCCCCTTCTGGCAGGAATGAAAGTCTCCCTTGGAGAAGAGTAGGAGGAAAAGAGGCTAGAGGGGCAGAGCCAAGATGGCAGAGTAAAAGCAGGAACTTGCTTGATACCCTGTTCCAACCACCTCCAATGCCTGTAAAAAAAAATGACTCTAAACAAATTTTAGAGCTACAGAACCCACAAAGTGATAGAGAGAAACAAATCTCCCACTGAAAGCAGTCTGGCAGGCCAACAGGAAGGATCTATTGCACCAACCTGGAAGCAGGTTTTTCATGATTTTCTTGAAAATCATGGCTAGAGCAAACTTCAGGAGAGTGAATCACTGGCAATTGTGGTGGTTTCCAGACTTCTCAAACCATAAATGCCAAAGAGAAAGTAAAAGGTCAGTAGGGAATTCTGTTGGAA
Source organism: Pseudochirops corinnae (assembly GCA_028646515.1). NCBI lineage: Eukaryota > Metazoa > Chordata > Mammalia > Diprotodontia > Pseudocheiridae > Pseudochirops > Pseudochirops corinnae. The sequence goes on from CM053586.1 coordinate 233,693,140, forward strand.
CTGGGTAAGAGAAGAGCATGGTCTGGCCCCTACCCCTGGGGTGGCAGAGGTGGCAGAGGCTTGGCAGCTGAAGCTGCTACCACAGCTGTCTCCAGAACTCCTGGCCTATAGATTGTAGGGGGATCAAGCAACCAAAGCAAAGTAATTGCTCTTGCTTTGACCTGCTTGGATGTGAGTTACAGTCTTGGGTGGTGGTCATGGGGTAAGGAACACTAGTGTGCCAGAGCTTGATGTGGCTGTAGAGAGGGTGTCCTCCTCATAGCTCTGACAATAGTTCTGATAACACCTGCAATAAGCAGTTGGGACACAGCTCTCTCCACTCTGGAAGCAGAGTTCTACTGTGACAAAGAACTCAAAAGTCAAGTAATTGGCTGGCAAGATGAGCAAACAGAGGAAGCACAATCAGACCATAGAATCTTTTTGGGGGGACAAAGAGGATCAAAACATGGAAGCAGAAGAAGACAACAAAGTCAAAACTCCTGCATCAAAAGCTTCCAAGAAAAATATAAACTGGTTACAGGCCATGGAGGAGCTCAAGTAGGATTTTGAAAATCAAGAGAAGTAGAAGAAAAATTGGGAAAAGAAATGAGAATGATACAAGAAAATCAATGAAAAACAAGTCAACAGCCTGACTGAAGAAAATAGTACCTTAAAAATAGACTAACTCAAATGGCAAAAGAGATCCAAAAAGCCAATGAGAAGAATGACTTACAAAAAGAGAATTGACCAGATGGAAAAGAAATTTCAAAAGCTCACTGAAGAAAATAATTCCTTCAAGATTAGATTGGAGCAAATGGAAAAAAGGCTAGAGATGTTGATTCTGCCACCTTTTAAGCCACACAAGGACAGGCTTCCTCACCCATACACACTTTCTACATGTGGGACTCACACACACACACACACACACACACACACACAAACACATGCACAGAAAGTGTTCTTTTAACATTATAGCCACTCCATAACCCAATGTCTCAAATGATATCATTCAGTCATCTTGCTCATGGGCAATTTCCAAGGTGAGATTTTATATTTCATCCTACAGCTTCTGCTTATCAGATGATCCATGTTTTCCTTTATTGAAAGAGTTTTGTTTGGCTGATTTTAGTATATCCCTGGAGATATTTCTTCTGGGTCACTATCATCTTCATTGAAAATTGCAGCTACCAAAAAGGTTTTAGGAGCAAGAGTTGGCTCCATTTCTCTAAACTTACTCCAAGTTTGGTGGATGTGACATCTGCTTTCTTTGTCATCTGACTACCCATGGTGTATCTAAACTTGGCTAGCTCTGCAGGGGTATGTTGTGATGAAAAGTCGTCAGCTTCTTCAGCTGATTGCTTCTCTGTACTGACTCAGAATTTCCCTTCTAATACTCTGGTACTTCCTGCTCTATGAGATTTCTCCATCTTCTCCCCTATTATCCATACCCTTCTTTGTACCCTTAACTTCTAATCAAATTCCCCCAATGAGTGCCAAAACCTCTTGCCTCTACCCTGAGACTCCTCAAACAAGCTAGCCTTCTACTTCCCTGAGAAGACTAAGGTCATGTAGTATGAACTCCTCATGCTGCCCATCTCTGTTTCTCAGACATCACCCTTTATCCTTCTCCTGGGATAAGTTGGTGTTATATTGCATGCTGTAGAATTTTGTGACTTGGAATTGCTCTTATTCCCTTTTGTACCACACCACCAATTTGTATTGCTGGAATTGTTACTGTTCTATGATTCTAGTATTCCCCCATTGAACCCTAATTAAATAGTGCAATATTTTTCCTGGTGCAATTGGCCAGACCTTAATCCTTATCCACAACTATTCATGTTGCAATATTTAATTTCCATTGAAATGCTAGAAGCTAACTGGTGTATTCTTTCTGTCTTACTCTTTTTGAAATTGTATAAAAATCCCATGCAGTCATCACCTTGGGGCACTTCAGCTTGGATAGTCAGACCCAAAGCTATACCTTGCAAACTAGCAGCCAGGGAATGGTCTGATGACATCTATACTGCAGTGGATCTCAGAGTTGGGGGGTCCGAGAACCTAGCTGAACTGCTCTGCTAGGAGGATGAAGCAGAGCAATGACTCTATGAGTAATTTAGCTTTGTCTTGGCCAGGTGGATCCTGTAGGCTGTTCAAATGATGAGTGGTAAGAAAGGGGTTCTACTTGCATACCTCTCTGTACATTCTTTAAGGTCCATGCTGAAACCTATTCCTTGTTTACACTCCTGGTTTCAAGGTAGAGGGCTATGTGAGATAGTCTACCTTCAGAAACTTTGTTCTGGGCTGGGCCTTGCTGGTTTTAACTTTTGAAGTGCCAAGAATATATTGAGATGGATGGGCTTCCTCCTGGTAGAATAGGTACCCAGGAATAAGAAGAACTTGGCCTTAATTGAGTTCAGAGCACTTGGAGTAGAAGATCCAATGGAGATAAAGTTAAGTTTGGCTTCATCTAATGCTTTCATGAAACATGGGGCATAAGACATGGCTTCGGCAATAATGATAACTGAGAGATTTTCTCAGTGCTTTGCTGTAGAGAGGATCTAATTCCCCAAGCACTAAGTTATCTATTGGTGACTAGGACTAGAAGGGAATTGATCTAATGTGGAGGCCTCCTCCATCCTTAAAACACATCATTCCCTCAGTTGTCTATGAAAGTCATTTTCAGAGTACTTTCACTTCAGCTTGAAACCACCAAGGTGAACTTGTGTGACTGAGGAAGCTCAGTTAGTGACCAAGGTAGCCTTGAGTGGTTGGAGGTGGACAAAATAAATAAAGTATATCCTCCAGTTCTTGGACCAATCTAATCATCTTTCCTTTGAGCATCAGATCTTTGTCTCCCCATCTTATCCCCCAGGGTAGAGTACATTAAAATGCAAAGGAAACGCAGCAGCTTCTTTTTAAGAATAAAGTCTATGAAACCTTTTAAAAAAAAAAAAGCAGAATGGGATGCCTTCTGTGGATAATGGGTTCCCTATTCCTGTAAGTAATGGAAGTATTCAAAGAGAAGAAGGTTGACCACTTGTTGGAGATGTTTTAAAGGGTATTCCTGATCAAGTATGAGGATTAAATAATCTCTGAGATTTTTTTATTTTGTAATTCCATGGTAGTAGTTGGGTCTACACACATGTGTGGGACAGACAGTAAATGAGCCACCTAACAGTTTAGATCACACAAGACCAAAAATGGTTGACCAGGAAGCTGAAACCAATGCTCTCAGAAAACAATGGCATGACCATTTGGATAGCTGTCACAAAATAGTCGAGTGGATAGAGTGCTAGACTTGGAGACAGGAAGGCCTGAGTTCAAATTCTGCCTCAGATATTTATTTACTATATGACCTTGGGCAAGTCAATTAAACTCTGACTACCTCAGTTTTCTCATCTATAAAGTAGGGATAATAATAACATGGTGTTATCATGAAGATCAAATGAGATTACATATCTGTCTATCTTTCTCCCTTTGCAAACAATAAATGTCCATCATTGTCATCATTATTATTAGGATTATTGATTAAGTGATCAATAAATCTGCTGTATGATTCCAATAAGCAATGAAGACTCACATATGAGGATAAATATGATTTTAAAATTTCATTTCCTGGGTGCTGTAGTTTAATGCAGTACCTTGTAGAATACTATATGTCAGTTTTATTTGTGATAAGAAATAATGCTGGAATGTTCTATTGCTTTTTTTTAAGGCATTAAACAGGAGAAATGTGGTAGGCTTTTCATAATATGTATTTTTAGTTAACTTCAGTGCCTAAATTTACAGTTACTGTTAAAATTTACAGAACATTTTGCTCCCTCAGAACTGATTTTGGCACAAGATACGTAGAAAACATTTCATGTATTTTTGACCATAGCCAATCCATTTGCCCAGCATTCCGTTTCAGTTTTTCCATATCAACACAGGTCTTTTTGTGCTCACAGCTTTAATCTGAATTCCATTACATTGAAAAATGATTTTTTAAAAGTATTGTTTTTATTTTTTAATGGTGGTTTTATTTGGAAGTTATTTTTTTCTGAAATATGAAAGACAAATCTGTTTCCTAAATGATGATTTTGAAGAACTCAAACAATAGAACAATACATATTTTAGTGGTTTTATTTGTCCTACAATGTTTTCCTGACAGATTCCTTTTTATATAAGCATTTTGTTCCTTTTCATAGATAAAAAGTGTCTCAAGTGCTGCATCGTATTGGCTAAAGAGGAAAATAAGGAGGACTGGTAGGCTGGGGAGAATTATGGGCCAGTGGAAATGTTCATGGCTGACTGAACCTTTTGAAATAATTCTACTGTCTTTCCAAATCTAGCTTGAGTAGCTTATTTTAAGCAGAATCCCATAGTATAAAAACTATACACTGTATAAACTTGTTATTAAAGCTACATTTACAGAATTATTACATAGTCTTTTCAAGATGCTGACAGGGCTACATGCCAATATTACTTACTAGTTATACAGGAAATACAGTTAAGAAAGTAGTTATTAGAAAATCTAAAGCAGAAGTCCCTACCAAGACAGTGGGATTCTACCAGTCTGTATTCTAAACTATTTTCTTTTCATTCATTCATGCACCAAATATTTATTGAGCACCACTGTGTTGTGCCATGAGAGGGGAGAAGGGCAAGAGGAAGGGAATACAAAAGTGAATCAAATATTGTCTTTGCTATCAAGAAGCTTGGTTTTTTTTAAATAGGAAAGATAATATCGTTCTACAAACAAGTAAGATCATGGAGTTAGAGCTGGAAGGGGACTTAGAGGCCATTTAGTCAAACCTTGTTATACAGCTAAGGAAACTGAGGCATAGTTAAGTGACTTGCCCAAGGTCATATGGCTGATAAGTGGCAGAATTGGGATTTGAACTCAGTAAAGTCAGTACTCTTTCCAGAGAGCCAAGCTGCCTATAAAGTACAAGGTGTGGTAGTATTAATATGTGCCCTCTTTAATAAAGTCGCCTTCTAAGAGGAAAGCACCAACTTGCCAAGGTTCTCCCTCCTCTACTGAGAATTAATAAAGTTATTTTTGACACCCCTCTGTCACTTATCTCTCAGAGATTTCACTGTCATGTTAACACCATACCATGATGCCTCTTTCTTTACATCTCATTCTTATTTTCCTCTCCTTTGGCTCATTTCACTCTCCTTCCTCTTCCTTTTTTTCTCTGTCCTCTTCTCTACTGTGAAAGTTACTGGGTTAATTGAGAAAAAGAGCTGGAAGTTTCCCCTTCTTCCTCAACATCAACTCTTGCTAAGCCATAGGTAAGCGACTGTTACTGGTCATATCCTTTCCAAGGGAGTTCTAGGGCAGGGAGGTGGGATGCTCCCAATGAATATCATTCTTACGATCATGGGATTTTGAGCTAAAAGGACTTTAGAAGCTAGGGGTCCAACACTGTAATTTTACAGATGAGGAAACTGAAGTCTAGAGAGGTTTCGATTTGCCTAAGGTCACACAAGGCTATAATAAGTATCAGAGGTGGAATTTTAACCCAGGTTCTTTGACTCCAAAGCCAGTAACCCTTCCCACTGCATCATATTGCTACTTGAGGAGGGGCTGGAATGATGTACACACTCATGTATACTATGTCATTCAGTACTCCAATCAATATTGGTCAGAGTAGAGACAACTGTGGTCTCACTTCTTGTCAGAACCAAGCTATTTGGGCCTTGCTATTATGAGAGCATTTCTTGTATGAGAAAGGACCTGAGTCATTGTTTCTGGAATTAAGGCCTAAACCACAACCACACGGTACTATTCTTTCACTTCCAGTCTTGCCAAGGGAAGAAGGGGCTGGGATATGGATTTTACCCACTGAAATTCCAAGTAAAGAACCCAGGCTTCTCACTCTCTGGTCCTAGAGAGGGTGAAAGAGGGTCAGACAGAGATAATGAGCAGAAAACATGAAAGTATTCCAGAGGAACTAGCAGGGGTCATAGACTATAGCACTGGGGGAAGAAGGGAAAGAAATGAAGACTTGTACCTTGAAAAAAGAAGCTGAAGCAGATTGTGATTAACATTCTTATGCATGTGATTAACACTCCTTTGATATCTTTATGACTATCCACAAAATATCCCAGCTTCATTTTTTTTTAAAAAAGGTATTTGTCTCAGTCATAGATTATGCCTGTAGATGTAAAGCTAGGAGAAATGAGGAGGCAACACAATTTTGAGGCTATCATGGGAGTGGTTCCCAAGATATTAAAATGTTGGATTTTATTACCTCTCAGGTGACAGGGAATTGTTCATTGTTTGTCCTTCATTCTTGAAGAGGACCATGACATCAGGAAGGTGATGCCATGACTTGCCGGTGAATTGGATTCAAGTGAGGGAGGGCTGTGCAAAGTCACCAGCCTCACTTTCTCCTCTGGAGCCATCTAGGTCCAGTGGCAAGATATAGATCAGGATGACTGGAGATGGCCCCTGACAGAGAATATCAATAATTGGCAACCTATATTCCTTCTTTCTCATCTTTGTAAACTAGATGAGAATAATCCATATATAAAAACATCCTTGAAGAGAGAAGGGATCAGACAGACATTTGCAGTTGATATTCCTCAATAGACCACATCTTTGTTATTACATAATTGATTGAAAGGAATAGAAAATATAAGATCCCACTTTGCTTATTGTTTGTTGATTGTTTTTTTTTGTTTGTTGATTGTTAAAAAATATTTGATTTAGCAAAGTAAAATGTCACAAAAGACCTTTCTCCAACAAAGTATTTCCCAAGCATACATTGGCAATGTGATGCAGTGGGAAGGGTTACTGACTTTAGAGTCAAAGGACCTGGGTTCAGATTCCACCTCTGATGCATATTACAGCCTTGTGTGACCTTAGGCAAATCAAAATCGACAGGCCTTAACAACGATTGGATATTGGGAGTATGAGGTAGACAGAGTGAAGACTTGGAAGGGAGGAGCATCAAAGAGACAATGAACAAAGTTATTACTGTTGTCTCTGACTCTTCCCCCCTTCCAAACTTTGCTATCACTGTAAAAAAAACACCACCATCTTTTTAGTTCAACAGGCTCAACTTCAGTGTCATCTTCAGGTCCTTATTTTCTTCACCCCCTTCCTCCCAATCATTGCCAAAGCCTGTCAATTTTACTTTCATAACATCTCTCACATACAACCCCTTCTGTCCTCTGATACTGCCATCACTTTCGTGCAGACCCTCATCTTCTTATGCCTGAACTATTGAAATACCCTGATTGGTCTGTCTGTCACAAGTCTCTCCCCATTACAGTCCATTGTCTACTCAGCTGTCAAAGTAATTTTTCAAAAGCATGGGTCTTAATCATGTCACTCCCTACTCAATAAACTCCATTGGCTCCAGGATCAAATATAAAATCATCCATTTAACATTTAAAGACTTTCATTACCTAGCTCCCTCTACCTTTCCAGTATTTTTATACCTTACTGTCCTCCACATACTCTTCAATCCAGTGCCACAGACCTCTTTGTTCTATGAACAAGATACTCTGTTTTTCTACTCCAGGCTTTTTCTCTGGCTTTACCTTATTCCTGGAATGTTCTCTTCTCATCTCTGCCTCCTGGCTTCCTTGACTTCCCTCAAATCCCAGTTAAAATTCTAACTTCTACAGGAAACCTTTCCTAATCTTTTTTAATTCTAGTGCCTTCCTTCTGTTGATTAGTTCCTTTCTATTTTATATAAACCTTCTTTGTACATATTTGTTTGCATTTTGACCCAAAGAACAATGTCAAAAGATCATGGAGGGCATGAGTACCCTGCAATTTATTGCTAGTGAAAAATTATATAGGAGCCATGTGAAAGATGGCATCCAAGTTAAGTCTGACCAGAAAAGGAGGTAGATTGGGGTCCCATTGGCATAGCTAAGATAACTGGTGGATAGCCCTCCTTTCTCATTGGTATCCCCAAAATGTTCAAAGATAGAGGGAAAGTCATCAGATGGATGCTTGGTGAGAATTTATGTGAGGATACATATTACAGTCCTGGGATGGGAAGGTATGGATAGGTCATGGATAGACAAGCCCTATTCAAGGAAATAACCACTTTGAAGAAGTCATTAAGCTATTGAAATATAAATACTGAAGTATTGGTTATCTTTATATCTTCTCTAGGGAGAAGTATGGTGCTTTTTGTAAAGTTGGTGCTTTTAAAAATTATTGTTGAAGGAATTAACTGTGTGATTGATTGGTTTAGTTCCTTGCAGTTTGGTGGGATGAGGGACCTGCATCAACCTTTCTGATTCCTTTTCACCTCTCTCAGGAAGAAAACACTCAATAAGAGAAAAGAATTGTGTTCCCTTACCCTTTCTAGTAGGTTAACCATGTGGAGAGGCACCTGAATTAGCTTGACTGGGGCCCTCTCAGTCCTCATTTTGGTAGAGAGCAGTTAATTGAGAAAAAGAGTTTAAATGAGATACCCCCACCAAAAGGGAAGCATTTCTCAACTAATTTTCCCAGTGTTGATGAAGGCAATAGATCTGAGGAAAAGGGAACAGAGTTGACCAAAATGACATTTCTAGTCTGTGGTTACCCATTGGGACCCTTGAATATCCCAGTATTTTTCTATAATGGCTATAGAAAGATCCTCAGGGATGGAGGGCACCAACATAACTCTCTTGTGAGTCCTAGATTCAAGATAAATAATCATTATTGGATTTTTAAAAATCTAATTGCCAGTATTTCAACAGTATTATTTTCTATTATTTTGCATTGCAAATGTACTCAACTAATCCATGGGTTATATGGATTTTTGTGGGTTAGTCTGGAAATTTAGTCATCATTTATAACATTGTTTCTATAGGAAAATATATCCCAAATTCCATAAAACAGACTTACAAATGAACTTTTATAACATAACTGCCTGTGGTCTTTGAACACTGTCTTTTTCTTCTTAATTTGTATTTAGTACTTTAACTTAAGGAGCCATACATACATCCCCAACCAGATTTACCATGTGAAATCTACAATTTATATTTGCCTGATTTTTTTTGTTTTCTGTATTTAATTTAATTTGTCTTTTACCAATCACAACAGTCTCTAAAAATTATATTTAAAAACATAATGCATAGAACCATCCTTTGTCCCTGGGTTTCTTTCCTTCCTATTCTTCCACTTCTTAGAATCACTAACCTCCTGCAAGACTTCCCACCTCTATGTGAGATCTGTCCTAATTCTCCCAATTGTTACTGTCTTTTTCCTTGAATTTATTTATTTATTTTTACAGTTGTGTCCTACTCTTTGTGACCCCATTTGGAATTTTCTTAAAGATACTGTAATGTTGGGACAGCTAGGTGGCACAGTGAGTGGAGTGCTGGCCCTGGAGTCAGGAGGACCTGAGTTCAAATGTGGCCTCAGACACTTGACACAAAAACTAGCCGTGTGACCTTGGGCAAGTCACTTAACCCCAATTGCCCTCCAAAAAGAAAAACAAAAGCAAAAAAAAAAGATACTGTAATGTTTTGCCAGTTCTTTCTCCAGTTAATTTTACAGATGTTGGAATCTGAGGCAAATAGGATGAGTTGACCTGCCCAGGATCATATGGCTGATAAGTATCTGAGGCTGGATTTGAACTCAGGTCTTCCTGTGTATTTTTTGGTATTGACTCATCTTTTTGTCCATGTTGTCTTCCCTCCTGCTCCTCCCCAAATAGTATTCCTTACAAGCATAGAGCAGGCACTTACTATTTCTTGAATAAATGAATTAATAGTACACTCCTGACTAAGCTAATAAGATCCTCTGATCCTTTAGAGCTGTCTGATACCATTTAAGTACCCATGATATCCTTATTGCATCAACCTTTATTTACATCCAAAGGTCTCTCTGATATATCTTCAATCAGGGAGGGTATATCTATTTATTCAATTCTATCCATCTGCAAGCTACCTTTCAATCTCTTAGAAACATAAGATCATGGGAACATCATTTTAGAAACAGAGGGGACCATTGAGGTTAGCTGATACTACTCTCATTTTAAGGATTTTCTGTCTTCTTATACTTCATTTCTCTTTATGTACTCAACAATGCAGTGACACTGGTCTCCTTACTGTCCCTCATACATGACACTACCAGATTTGCATTTTCACTGACTGGAATCTCCCAGACCCCCTTAATTCTAGGGCCTTCCCTCAGAGATTGCCTCCAATTTTATTTGTGCACACACACATAAACATATGAGGGAGAAAGAGAAAGGGAGGGATGAGGGAGGGGGAGAGAGAGAGAGAGAGGAATTATCTGCATGTTTCTCCCCCCTTAGAATGGAAGCTCTTTGAAAGCAGGGACTGGTTTTATTTTTCTTTCTTTCCTCTTAGCACAGTGCCTAGCACATCGTAAGTACTTAATAAATGTGTATTGAATGGATGAATAAATGTTTCTCCCCCATTAGAATTTGTGTTCTTTGTGAGCAGGGACTGGGGTTTTCATTGGGTTTTTTTTTCTGCCTTTCTTTGTTTACTCTTACTTAGCACAGTGTGTAGCCCCTAGCAAGTGCTTGATAAAGGCTTGTTAACTGACTGTGGGTAGAAAAGCTGAGATCAAAGGGATTATTAGGTGACTTGTCCAGAATCACCTATGCAATAATTGGAAAAAATACCTATATGTATGACATATATTATTGATCCTATCTACAAAAGATATGTTTGCTTATTTATTATAATAACATGCATATTTTGTTGAAGTTAAATACAGGTCAAAACTACGATGTTTGGAGGTCCTGTGGATTCTTAAATCCTTTGTAATATATTTCAGAGAGCTCCCCAGCCCCAGGGATCCCTGACCCACAGTGTCAAGTAGGTGATATATTAAGGCACTTTGCATGTTTTCTGAGATCAGGACTTTGCTGTGACTATTATAGTTGCTTACAACAAACCATTTCCCAAATACTACATCTAATACATTTTTTTTTTTGCAGGAGGAGGGAAATCTATACAATTTAAACCAACCCCATAAAAATTATACAGTAATATTAATAGTCATCTGGTTATTTAAAAAGTAAATAACCCTTCTAAATGGATCATGTCCAGTAGTGTTTCCTTTTGACTAGTCACCATTATTTTCCAATCCTGAAGGCAGACTTCATCCTACAAGGTTGTTTTTATTGTGAAGATAGGATCATGGGTCTGGATTGTTGCATCCTAAATCTTGTATTTGGGTATGAGCTTTGGTTTTATCTGATAAGTCAAAAGACATTGTGAATTTAGTATTTGTTTCAGTTCACTGACTTTCTTGGGGAAAAATATATAAACTGCTTCATTTAGCTTCATTGAATAGTACTCTCCCTCCTACCCTACTTGGTCCAGCCAAAATAGTCTTCTCTTTATTCCTCACACAAGAAATCTGCCATCTCTAGAACTTTATATTAGTCATTTCCAATGCCTGGAATACGCTTCCTCCTTGTCTTTCCCTCATAGAATTCTTCTCTTCCTTCAAGACAGCTCAAGCACCACATGGATCCTTTCCCCCAAACGCTAGTGCCCTCTCTACTAAGCTACCTTATATTTAACTACTGGGTTTTTATTTGTATAAAAATATGTTTTTTCATACTTATTATGTACATGTTCATGGAGCAGCTAGGTGGCACAGTGGATAGAGCTCCAGGCCTGGAGTCAGGGGAACTTGCTTTCCAATCTGGCTTCAGATACTTACTAGCTGTGTGACCCTGGGCAAGTCACTTAACCTTTAACTACTTCAGTTTCCTTGTCTGTAAAGTGGGGATACTAATAGCTCCTACCTCCCAAGGTTGCTATGAGGATCAAATGAAATAACAATTGTAAAATGCTTAGTACAATGACTGGCACATAGTAAGCAAGATATAAATGTTAGCTTATTATCATCCTCCTCCTCCTCCTCCTCATCATCACATACTTGTCTCCCTATATAGAATATAAAAGCCTAGCAAGTAGGGATTATGTCATTCTTTATGCTTATATTACCATTGCTTAGCACAAAGTAGATGCCTTTTAAATGATGGTTGATAGATTGATAAAATAATTACCTAAATAATCGCATCCATTATTACTTAACTCCTTGACATAGGAAAGAGGAAATCAGCAACTTTCGAAGTTATTTACAAAAGGTCTTTTAGATTATTATCCAAATTAAGCCATGTAAAGAATTCCTCTCCCCCACTCCAGATATAGGAAGGTGATTTCTACTTCTCCCAAGTCTTTGTGCCTTTTTCCAGAGAGCAGGGAGCAGTACAGTTGTTGAACATTATCAAGCTCCCCCTAATTCCTGCTGACAAAATTTCTGCCTGCTGCCACACTCAATTATGTGTACCATAGCTCAGCTAATCCTCTGTTTCTTGTAAAATGCTCAAGTATCAGCAAGTGAATGGGCAACCCTTGTGATGATAGCTGACTTGAATGGTCATTTCTAGGTTCACCAGGCAAAATCAACAAAGAACTATGGTTACAGAGATTGGCACTTTGCTCACTTTTAAGAGACCTCTAGAAATTGAATAGATACAGAGCTGGAGAGGACTCTGGAGGCCGTCTAGTTTAATCTCTTTTTATGGAAGAAGAAATGAAAGCCCGGAGAGGTTAACTGATTTGCTCCAAGTCATATGAGGAGCAAAATGGTGGTTCCTTACTACATAGTCTGTTCTTCTGACTCTAGATCTGAGATTCCATTGTACCACGCTGCTTCCCACAAATTCAATAAAGATTCATTAAATGCTTGTAGTGTGCAAGACAGAGAAAGAATAACTTGGTTCCTGGCATAAATAGAGAAGCCCGTGCTCCCTAGTTCTCATTCTTTCTTTATTTTCAGGCTTTAAAGAGGCAATGTGATAAAGTAGATGCCATGCTGGATTTGACCCTTACTATCTATGTGGCCATGGATAAATCACTTACCATCTCTGACCCTCAGTTTGCTCATTTGAAAAAAGGGAATAATAATATTACCTATGTGATATTGTAAAGATCAAGTGAGATAATATATGTAAAATATACTTTGGGCCATACCTTCTTCAGGAATCACCAAGGAGATCTAGACACTGAAGGTGGATGCTTACTGGCTCTGAGCAGAAGTTCCCTAACATTGTCCTCTAATCCCTAAGGAGTTTTGCCCCAAATTGGGCATTGCAGGGTCTGACTTTGACTGACAGTCTAGCCTCTCAAATGCTATGAGACTATGGGAAAAATAGAAGTAGAAAGGATGTGCAGAAGCCTGGAGAAGGGAAGCCAAAAGAACAGCCACCATGAGATAATCAGCACCAAACTTCAGGACCAAGGCTATGTGTTGAATTGTGCATAAGGCATATTTCAACCAAAGATGAAGACTGATGAGACCTTTCCCTATCAGTAATGTATATTTAAGGCAGAAATTTTGCTCCTGTCTCTCCTTAGGCCTGAAGACTTTTCTCTAGGGGGATCCTGATATTTCTTCCCTCTAAAAAAGTGACCTTTTTCTTTAAAATTTGTTTACTTTTGTTTAAATGTTTGCTTTCTCTCTTAAACTGGCAACTGGGATAAAAGCTGTTAACTTGCATTGTTAATCTATTTTACTGTTGTTTGAGTGCAAGTAAAAGAAGAAAATTAGGGAGTGTCCCAGGAAGGAGAGAACAATATTAAAAAAAATACAGTGTTTTTCCAGACTACTATCTCTAGCTGAAGACTCAGAGCTAAAGGAGAAAGTTATTGATTAATTTTTATAACTTCCCCAGGGCAAGAGAATACATATATTGGGGTTCCTCTGGACAGCAAGTCAACAGTGGTGGCTGTTGTGACTGGCTGAGCTGGCTAAACCACCTTCTCAGGCTTGGTTGGAGAGAAAAAGCCATCTCAGAGAGGAGGGGTTAAGAGAAGGGGAGAACCTTCCCTGCCTGTTAACCAGTTCAGTATGGCAACCACCACACCACAGTTACATATGTAAAATGCTATGTAAATGTAATTGATTTGCATTATTTATGGTACTAACCTATTTTCTAGTTGAGGACTGCTGCTTTGAATCAGTCCACTGACTACTGGGGCAGTAGCTTTTGGTCTTTGATATTGAGGTTTCTTTTTACATATGTACATATACCCACACCCATGAATTTTTAAAAACAAGGTTAGAAGAATTTTTATTTTATTTTTAATAGTATTTTATTTTTCCCCAATTATATGTAAAGATCATTTTTAGCATTCATTTTAGGAAAATTATTTTGACACATGTGAGTTGTGAAAAACAGTTGCATTACTTTGAAGCAACATTATGAAGAAAAATCAGATTTGTCTAGTCCTTCAGCTTACAAAATGCATTCCTCGACCTGTGCTCCCCAAAGCCCTGCCAAATCGCCCCATGATGTTGCTCTCCCTGCTGGTGCTCTGTGTCACCTCCCTGACCCTGCCCTTGGCCCATGGAGATGAGGGAGGCAAACCTCCTCAGCCAGGGAACATGTTGGGTGCCTGGACACCAATGTCCCCCTCAAACCCAGAGGTGAAGAAGGCTACCCAGTTTGCCGTGGAAACCTTCAACAAGGGTCATGACAGCATGTACTATTTCTGACACTCCAAAATCCTCAAAGCCAAGAGGCAGCTCGTGTCTGGCATCAAATACTTCCTGACCATGGAGATGGGAAGCACTGAGTGCCGCAAGGATCTGGATGCTCTGGATGGAGCGAGGATGGCAGCTGCCCCTTTTCCACAGAAGGGGAGAAATTACAATGTCAATTTGAAATCCTGATGGTTACCTGGGCAAATCAGACCAGCGTTCAGCAGACTTCCTGTTTGCCAATCTAAGAAGGCCCTTGGTTGTCCCAGCACATGCTGGCCTGCTCTGCAGAGAAAGGCGGGAGTGGGCTGAGGGTGGATGGACCTTCCAAGGGCCCTGTGACTGGACAGTGGCCACATCTGTCTGAATAAATGGATCAAGCGAAAAAAAAAATGCATTCCTCATAACAATCTTCTGAAGTCAGGAAAGAGTAGTATTGCCTCCACATAGACAATACAGAAGCACAGAGAGGTGCAATCTGTCCAGGATCACATAGCTAAACTAGGAAAGGTCAGAGCTAGAATTTCTACTCGGGTCTTCTGACTCCAAGCTCTTTCCACTTCACCACACTGCCTTTATTTTTAGTTTTATTAACTTTTGTTTATTTTTAGTTTACATCATTCATTTCCACAAGATTTTGAGTTACAAATTTTCTCCCCATCTTTCCCCTAACCACCACCCCAAAACAGTGATCCCACTGTATATCCCCTCCCCCAATCTGCTCTCTCCTATATCCTCCCCCATCACCCCTCTGACTTTCCAGTAGGGCAGGATGGATCTCCCTACCCCAGTGCCTGTATATCTTATTACCCAGTTGCTCCACACTGCCTTTAAATTGAGTCTATACAAGCAATCTCTTCATGAAACTATTCTTAAATGGTCTTTTGCCCCATTGCATCTATCAGGGACTCGATAAATTCAAGACACATGGACCAGATCAACTACAGTACAGCACATCCTTAGATACTAGAAACTGGCAGATGCAGTATCACTTTCAGCGATATTTGAAAGAGCAATAGTACTTGTGCTTCTGGATTGGAGAAAGGGAAATGTTTTCTCAATTTTCAAAAAAGGGAAGAGAACAGAAGCTGCAAACTGTGAGCAATCGAACTTGATTTCCATTACTGGGAAGCTTCCGGAATGTATCATTCCAGAAGAGATAGTTAGGGAATGCCTAGAAAAGGAGGCTATGATGACAAAGAGCCAGCATTACTTCATCAGGATAAGACCATGACAGATTAGATTTATTTCCTTTTTTTTTTTTTTTTGACAGGATTGCTAAATTAGCCGACAGCTAGGTGGTGCAGTGGATAGAGCCCTGGGCCTGGAGTCAGGAAGACTCATCTTCCTGAGTTCAAATCTGGCCTCAGACATCTAACTAGTTTTGTGATCCTGGGCAAGTCACTTAATCCTGTTTGCCTCAGTTTCCTCATTTGTAAAATGAACAGAGGAAGGAAATAGCAAGCCACTCCAGTATCTTTGCCAAAAAATCCCACATGGAGTCATGAAGAGTCAGACATGACTGACCCAACTGAACAACAACAATAAAACTAAACTAGGAGATTCGGGGAATTCAGTGGATATGATTCACCTAGATTTTGGTGAAACATTTAGCAAAGTATCTTGTACTATTTGTGTGTGTGTGTGTGTGTGTGTGTGTGTGTGTGTGTGTAAAAGAGAGAGGGATTTGGATGATAATACAATTAGATGGATTTTCAACTGGATGAATAGCTAGACTCAAAGAGTTAGTAGTTAATGGTTCAATGTCAACTTGAGAGAAGGTCTTTGGTGGAATGCCCCAGGTATCTGTGATCAGTTCTTTACCAGTTAACATATTATTTATAACTTGGATAAAAGCATACATGGCCTACTTATCAAAGCTACAAATGAAACAAAGTTTGGAGGGATTGTTAATGTATTGAATGACAATGGCAGGATCCAAAAAGATTTTCACTGACTAGAACATTGGACTGATAAAATGGAGCTCATTAAGGATAGATGTGAAATCTTACACTTGGTTTACTTTATAGTATAAGATGGAGAAGGTATAGTTAGATTACAATTACCCTGTTTCCTCCAGGATCAAATATAAACTCCATCTGGCATTTAAGGCTATTCACAACCTGATCTCTTCCTACTTTCCAGTCTTTTAACATATGACTCCCCACCACATGTTCTAAAAGTCTGGCCATACTGGTTTACCTGCTGTTCCTTACATGTGATTCTCCCTCTCTAATTACTGTGTTATTGTAATAACAGTGCCCCCATCTCCCTATAGCTCTCCCTCCTAAACTCAACCTTCTGGAATTTTTGGTTACCTTTACGACTCAGCCCAAATGTCTAATGTGATATTGGGCAGCATTAAAGGAGGCATAGGTTCAAGGCATAAGGACGTTATAGACACTCTTTATCCTACCATGGTCAGACCACATCATGAGTATTGTGCTCAATTCTGGGTATCACATTTTAGGGGGCTCATTGATAATTTGGAAAATGTCCAAAGAAGGACAACCAGGATGGATGGAGGGCCTTGAGTTCATGTTGTATGCAGATGGGTTGAGAAAAATGGAGATATTAATCTGAAAAAGAGAAGACTCAGAGTAGCCATGATAGCTGTGTGTTTAAAGGTCTGACATATGGAAGAGAGATTAAATTTAGCTCATGACATTGAGCTTTGGTTAAAGGATCTAGGCATGTTTATCCTGAAGAAAAGAAGACATTGGAGATGAGGGATAGAGAGCAAATTATCTTTCAACTATATGAAAGGCTGTCTTCTGGAGGAGGAATCAGACTTGTTCTGTCTGGTCCCAGTGAACAGAACCTGGAGCAGTGGGTGGAAGTTGAAAAGAGGCCAATTTATGAATATCAGAAAAAAATGTCCTAATAATTAGAACTGTCCAAAAATGGAATTACTTGCCTCACAAGGTGGTTAAGTTCCACTTCCTTGGAGGTTTTCAGGCACAAGGTCATTTGTCAGTATGTTGTAGTAGAGATTCCTTTCATATATGTATTGAAGTTGGTGATTGATGAGGTGCCTTACTATTCTCAAATTCTGAGATTCTAAGTGAGATAACTAGGAAATCACAGGGTCAAGACTTTGCAGGGAAGAAAGTGAAGTCAGAATGGACTAAAAGAACAGTGAGAAATGGAGAGAAAGTAATGAAAAATAGGTTTACAGTGATGAGGAATAGGCGTTTAGGGAAGGAGAACTGAAAATAGAAGGATATGATCAGAGGAGAGAATTTCAGTCTGGGAACATAGAGGCAGAGCAGTTTCGTGTGATGGAAAGACCACTCCCAGGAGTGGCTGTGGAAGATTGAAGATATAGGTTATAGGAGTTGAAGTTAATAAACTGGGAGCCCAAGATGTTCGAAGGTAGAGCCATATAAATATTGAATTTCCCGGTGGCAAAAATCAGGTCTTGGTGTGGAAAACAAGACTGTGAACCATTGAAACCATGAGAGAAGGAGGGATTTGGAGGCCAGTAAATGACAGCAACAATGATCTAAACAGAATCATCTGAACCAGGAGTTCCTAACCTAGAATCTGTGAACTTTAAAAAAAAATTGATCACTATATTTCATTGTTAATTTGTTTCCTTTGTAATCTTCTATATTTTATTTTATGTACTTAAAAACTATTCTGAAAAGAGGTCCAGAGGCTTCTCCAGACTGGGCCAAAGGGATCCATTGACAAACACAGGAACAGTAAAGAACCTTTGCTCTAGACTGATGGAGTGAATTTAAGTGGAGGAAAAGTTGCTGAGTTATGGTGGCAGAGCAAAGGTCTGGAAGTAGCATTGGGGATCAAGGATTATGTTGATTTTTCCACTTGGACTGGTGTGCTAGGGGAATGAGAGAAGAAACAACTCCTGTTTGTTTGGTTGCGTATTTTTATTTTTTATTTTTAAAGCCAGGTTTTGTTAATAGAAAGAAGATGGAAAGAATGCAAAAGGAAAAGCTCTAGAGTTAATTAATAGTGAGTTTTTCAACAAAAGAATACAATGAAAGAATTGGGCAGATGAGGATAGGACTGAGCTAAATACCATAGAAATAAGGTGCATCAAGGGAAAAGGAGGGAGGGAATCATCTTTGCCTCCACAGATTGAAATTGAATCAGAGGAATGAAGGAAATAGCAGGAGGGAGTTTGTTAATTATAGGACAAGGAAAGTATCAGTCTGATACTTAGTCGATTAGAGCAGGGGATGGAGAGCTGATAGTAGTGACAATCAGAAAAGTCATGCTGAAGGCCACTAATTTGGGACAGTATGTATCAAAAGCAACTGCTTTCCTTTTCTGACTTTCTCCGTCACAGTCCTTAAAGGAAGCCGGTGCTAGGACAAGTTTCCATTTTCACTTCTAACTTCTCACAATAGTTTTAATCAGTGCCATACTTTTTGGTCATTTCTACTTGAATGTTTCATTGTTACTTCAATCTCAGCACACATAAAACCAATGACATCATCTTCCTCCTCTGCTTCCTAACTTCCCTGCTACTATTAATGACATCACTGTTCTCATATATTTGTAACCCTGAATTTGTCACAGATTCCTCTCCTTTACAATCAATCATTACACAAGTTCAGTTGATTCTTTCTTCCCAATGTCTCTCAGATTCACCTTTCTCTTTCTATTCCTGTTTCTACCTAGATATTCTCACTAAGCTAATTACAACCTCCTACATTTTCCTTCTGCTTTTCATCTTTTCCTACCTCAATCCATCTTGTATATTTATGCCAAATAAATCTTTTCTAAATATTATTTTTGTCATGGTGTCTCCAGTTTAATACCTATGTTTTGAAAGCAAATCGCATTGCTTTATAGTCACACCTTACATAATAAGGTGTTAATTGTTTAATAAATAGAATTGCCTCTACATCAAATCTAAACTTTTCTGTCTTGTTTCCAAGGCCTTCAGTAAGTTATACCTGTCTTCTTTGCACTCCCCCTCCACGACTAAACCTATTCAAAGTTATTTCCCTTTACTTTAATGGGAATTCCATGTTCTAATTATGCTGATCTCCTTGTATATTATATTCATACTCTTCACATTTGTACAACAACAAATCATATTATCCCCACTGGAAATGACTTCCCTTTCCCTCTCTGCCCATTTATATTTTATCTGTTGAGGCCAAGCTCATGTCCCACTGGCCTTTGTGAAGCAAACCCTCCTTGATATAACTCCAACTACTTTTGCACTTATATAACTATATTATATGAAACTATGTTCTATGTAACTTTTTTTCCAAACAAGCTTACCAGAATTATTTTTACATCCAAACAGGCATTATTCATATAGAAATGTTGTTTGTCCTTTGTTTTCAAAGAAGGACTGATGAGATCACAGGGTCTTCCAGAGTCATCAAAGTCCAGTGGCAAAACAAAAGTCAGGATGACTAGCAATGGTCTGGGAGGCAGAGGGTGACCTTCAAAAGTCTGACTAAACTATGAGTACTCCACAGTGTCTGCTTAAATCACCTTCATGGCTTTTGGAGCAAATTGTTTTCATCTGCTCATACTGCCAGGGGAAGTCTTAGCATGTTTGGGGTAACCCATTAATAGGTTTGAGGCCCAGTGGTTACCCTCAACCCAGTTTAGCCCATCTGCTGAGACAGTTTTGCCAGGGTATGACTGCTGAGCATGTTACAGCTTCTTGGTGCCACAGGTGAGAGTTGAGCACCAGGTGGATACCAAACATGAATATGCAGCCTTAGAAAGAGTTTGGGGAGCCCTTACATCAGAGGTAGTCCTGCTTAAATGCACCATACACCTCTCGCTTAGAAATAGTCATCATTAGAAGGCATACATTTATTATGATGATACATCTCCTGTTTGAAACATATCTAGAACTTCTGTTTTGGAATTTTCTTGAAGTACTTGCAGTACATTCCATTGAATGTTCTCAGTGGTAACAAATTTTCATCTACTGAGGGTGGGTTTTATTTTTGGAAACAGTCAAAAGTCATTTAAATAAGTCTAATAGGTAAGTTTGGTGATCAAGCTGGGTAATGCTGTCTTTAGCCTAAAAGAATGTATGATACAGAGAAAGGAGACAGATTTTCTTGTGTGACTTGAAAAGTGACTCAAGCCGATTCTGAGAAGTTGTTCCAAAAACCTTTCAAGCAGTAACAGCATAACTGAAACAACTGAATAGCCTTTCAAGGTGACTAAAGAGGACAACATTTATTTGAAAGTATATGTTCTAAGATGTTTGCTTTCAAAAAAAAGCAAATGACAATTTTGTTAACTTCTTAGCATAACTGTCCTATTTCCTAATTGTCTCTATTACATGACTGAGCACTTAGTGCATGTGTATATGAATTATATATGTCAATCTTTATCATATGTATGTATACATGTATATATACACACACATATGATAAATGGTGATTTTTTTATTTGCAAAGCATTTCCTTTATGGTATCTTATTTGATTATCATATCACCTTATGGGGAAGGTACTATAAGATATTTTTGTCCCTGTTTTACAGATAGGTAAACTAAAACTCAGAGAGATTCAATGACTTACCCATGATGACCTAGCTAATAAATGTCAGAAATTAGGTTAAAACTCTGGTTTTGGGGTAGCTAGATTATGCAGTGAATAGAGCACCAGGCCACGGAGTCAGGAGGACCTGAGTTCAAATCCAGCCTCAGATCCTTGACACTTACTAGCTGCGTGACCCTGAGCAAGTCACTGAACCCCGATTGCCTCACCCAAAAAACAAAATAAGCAAACAAAAGCCTGTGGTTTTTCCTTACTATAATGCCATCACTCTCTCTGCTTACTGACTCAGAATTGCAGGAGCACAAAGGAAATGTGAGATGCACAAATCTAGAGACATCTCCATCCCAAATATTCAAATGTACTATTTGTGCCTGAACCGTGGTAGAGCTTTTTGAGTTCAGATTGGACTGATCAGACACGGTCCAAATACACTGTACTTTGACCCTAACGCTGTGATGTCATCGGCCCTCTTTGAGCACAAAGGGTGAGCAACTGCCTCCTCTTTTATGCCTGTGCTTTACATAGAGTATGGTCCTCCAAAATCATTTAACCAGTTAACATTCTCCCAATATCAATTAACATCGATTAGCTTTTACAAAGCTAATTTACAATGGACAATTTACTGAGAAGTATATTGAGGACTAAAGTGCAACAACACTTCCAAACCTGATGTTCCCCCTCTACAGCCCTCCTTGGTCTCTGGGGAGAGTGGACACAGATTAAAATGGTTGCTACAAATCATCGCCCCTCCTCCCTCTTTCTCCTCCTCCCCCTCCTCCTTCCCAATTGGCCTGGGACCCTGGGAGTCCCTCTTTCCCTTTTTGGAGTCCACACTTTTAGGTGTGGCATAACTGATGAACAAGTCAGCCCCTCACTCAGTTGAGCCGGCTCTTTGCTGCTCTGGGTCTAGTAGGTCTCAATTCTGGCTAGCTCCTTGCTAGATTTGGCTGCTGTTGTTATCAGCAGACTCTGCTACTGACTCCAGTTTTTTGATCTCTCTCAGAGCTCTCCCACCCTCCTGAAGCTTACAAGGTCTTAACTTGGTCTGTTACATTTCAGATACCCATTTGCCTAAGATCAGGCAAGAACAAACACAACTGAGACAGAAGAAACAGAGACACCATGCATTCATGGACACATGGTAGCCCCTCCCCCACTTGGCAGCTCAAGGCAGTTCTCAATTCAAAGGCTGCCAGGGAAGAAAGTGAGAGACTGTCTGCTTAGACCTTTTGTATGCACACTTAGTTCCAGCTCAGCAGCCAATTAAAAAGCTTTTCATCACCTCACAGTAAGCCAACAGGAAACAGTCAGAGGATACCTACCTATGCTCTGAAGTGAGGAGGGAGAGCTCCTCTTCACTCTGTATGCAACAGAAGCAGGCTCAGCAATCTTCCATATGGATTGGTATCAGGCAGGGTATCCAGTGCTTGTTTTAAGGAAGGGTACCTCGTTGCCTACTCTTAGCATTATAGTTGTGACCTATCTGAAACCACCAAATACTTCTTAATTGTCTTTTGCTTATTCATTTTTAATTATTTAGATTCTATTACATTTCTTGTTGCCATACAGAAACACTGGTAGAATACTGATATTAAAAAGAACCTGTGTTTTCTTAGGAAATCTGAGGTTACTAAAGGAGCATTGCAATTTCCTGAAGGTAAGCTACCCTGCTCTCTACTTCCTTCTGTCCAGTGTTGGGCCCTATTTGTTATCCGACCCTAATACAGTGGTTCTCAACCTGTGGGTCGTGACCCCTTTGAGGGGTCAAACAACCTTTTCACAGGGGTCAGAGGGGGTCACCTAAGACCATCAGAAAACACACATTTCCGATGGCCTTAGGAACCGAGACACTGCTTCTCTATCCGTCTCCAGGAGAGTCTGCCCACATGCAGATACGCCCAGATACGAGTATTAAAGGGTCGCAGCATTAGGAAGGTTGAGAACCACTGCCCTAATACTTCATATGCAGATAACCATCTTTCCCCCCCTCCCCCTGACACACACATGTTTATATAACTCCTGGCATTTCTCTTGGAGTTGTTGGGCAGCAAACATCATGATGACCATTCCTCAGCCCTTTCTGAAGCCACACTGACGCTTGGGCAGATGACAATCTTCCAGGTGAAGGATTATCTGACTAAAGAAGATTCTGGTAAGAGTCTTGCCAGCAATGACCAAGAGACACCCTCCTCCCCATGGGGGGAAAGGATTGTTTCCTTTCCTTTATAGAAATAGACAGTGGGGGCATCCTTGATCTCCTGGGGGTAACCTCATCTTGATATACAACCTGGCAGATTTCATTTAGCTTCTGTATAAGCAGTGAAACTCCTCCCTTGTAGATTTCTGCTAAGATGGAATCAGTGCCAGGCATTTGGCCACAAGAGAGGAGCCCAATGGCATTCAATACCTCTTCTTCAGTTGGAGGTTCAGCTAGAGAGGGACGGACTTCACCTTGACATTTATAATAAATGGCTTCTGTGTTGGTTGATGACAATCTGCTGAGAACACTATGGAAGTCTCCTATCCATCTCTCCTTATCACTGAGCAGTATGAGTCCATTAGTTCTGAGTAGTTGCAATGTACCACAGGTCTCTGACCCATAAATAGCCTTCAAGACATAGTAGAGGCACTTTGGATTGTTGCTATCAGTATCAAACTGAATCTCAACTGGCTTCTCACTGAGCCAAAAATCCTGCATCTCCATCTTAGGGATGGATGTCCTGCTGGTAAACCCTGTGGATGTCTCGTTTTTTCATTTAGCAGCTTCTGAATTTCCCTATCATTTTTTGTCAAACCAGTCCTGATGTTTACTAGTGTTCTGGCCTAGATAAGTAAATGTAGTGCTGTACACCACGTCTCTAAAAGCTTCCCACTCCTTTTCTGCTTGACTGTTGCTATCTGTATGCTGATTCAGCTTTCCCTCCAGGTCAGAAAGAAATTGTTCATGCATGGAGAAGCTCTCTAATCTGTTGATGTTGAATCTCCTGACAGTCATCTTGCCTTGGAACCATTTGTTTTTGTTGAATGTGAATGTTTATCTTGGAGAGGAAAAGTATATAATTGACTCTGCTCTACACATCACCTTGTCACTCTCAAATTTTACCTGTCTCTTCTCCTTACTATGATCCAGTCTATTAAATGCCAGTGCTTACTGTGAGGGTGCATCCACAACATTTTGTTGCATGTAGGTAAATGGAAGACAGTGTTGGTGATGAGGTCATGAGGGATGATGAAGGTCTCCAGGTCTTCATAAATTTTTTCTTTGATCTCGTCAAAGTTTGTCATGATGAGAACATATGCATTGATGATGGTGGCATGGTGCTTTCCTGCAAATGGCAGTCACATTGTCATTGAGCCTATTGTTCACTCTTTTTGGGAGGCATAGAAGCTTGCTGACTAGATTAGATCTGATTGAGAAACCAACATCAGCTTCATGGTGATCTTTATCACAGCAACCACTCCAGAAAAATGTATATCTAGCTCTGACTTCAGTAAGCTGCCCTTCGTTTATCAGCCTTGTTTTACTCAGGGCTCTTATTTGGATGCAGCACCAGCTGAGTTCTCTCTCAAGAAGGGCTGTTTGTCCCAAGTCTACTGGATTTTGTGTTGTCCATGAGTATATGCACATTCCATGTACCGCTGGTGAGTAGAATCATCCTTGCAAAAATTTTTATGCTTTTTTGGTCTTTCAAATTCAGGGTGGGATATCTGTTTACTCTAGTAAGTAGGCCAAGGTTGGGTAAAGCAGACAATTTTTAGGGTGCCTTTTCTAGCTCTTTCCTCACGCCAGGAGGTAAGCAGTGTGGACCTTAAAAAAGATTGCCCAGATATCCAGGGGGCTGCCAAATCCAACTGCTGCTTCTTGGCAGTGAAAAGATGACCCTATGCCCTGGGCTGCCTGTGTTCACAGTTGTGACTACAGCTCCCAGTGTATCTGCACCTGCTGTTTCATAACTTGCCCACTGCCAATAGGACCTCAAGGTAGGTAAAACAATAAAATAGTAAAGTAGTGGATAATGGGTAATATATTGACTTGCATGTGAATTGGACCTAAGTGAGGTAGAGCTGCACAAAGTAATCAGCCTAACTCTCTCTTCCTGAGTCATTGGAATCCAGTGACAGGACAAAAGTCAAGATGACTGGTAATGGCCCAGGATGCAATGGATGACCCTGGTGTCTCCAATATCTCACCAATCTCTAAGTGCTCCCACAGTTCCTGCTGCCTTCATGGCCTGTTGGAACAAATTGTTCTTAACCATCTATTCCATGGGGGGAAGTCTTCACATACTTAGGGTAGACATTCCCATAACTCACTGATGGGTTTGAGGCCCCTTGATTACCCTTAAACTGGTGTAGCCATCTGCCAAGACAGTTTTGCTAGAGTATGTCCACTATATATGACAAATTCTTGTAATCATACTTGAGAGGTGGGTGACAAGTGGACACCAATGGTGGATGAGCAGCCCTGAAAAGGGCTTGGCAAGCCCTCACACCAGATGTGTTAGTCCTCCCCAGAAACCCCATACATTCTGTAAGATAGCATTTTGTTCTATTAAATCAAAAACTTTTTCATAATCAAGAAACAATAAGCATATAGAATCTTATATTCTCTACATCTTTCAGTTAATTGTGAGATGGTAAATATGTAACCTACTTTTGAATATCACTTGCAAAAGTTTGTTTGTTCCTTATAAATACTTACAGCCTGGATGGCCTTAGTTCATGTAGTGATTACTCTCATAAGGATTTCATATAGATAGGAGAGTAGGTATATAGAGTGGTAGTTATATATATTCTTTTGGCCATTTTTTTCTATATTAATAAAGGCTGAGATTTTTTCCATGCCTTTAGAACTTTCCTCTTCTTCAGATATTTGATGTGTTTGTAAATATGTGTATATATAAAATACATTTTCTATACATATGTGTTTATTTGTAAAATATTACAGAGAAGGATGATACACAATTACAAGCAGGACCTTCTCATAAAGGAGAGAGCAGTAAAGCCTAAAACTAATTTAAAGAAAGCTTAGCAAGATATCCAAATATACAAAGTCCTCCTAAGGACATTTAAGGATGAATGTGGAAAGAGGTCAACAAATGGAAAAAAAAATCATTATAACAAACTTTTCTCTGGCAAGGATAGTGGAATCACCACACTTGGACTCATATTACCATCTAAATGTGCTTATAGGAAGGTAGAAATTACACCAAAGAGAACAAAGACTGGAAAAACAGCCAAACTAGACCTAGATTCATGCTAGAAGTATGACTTTTGAGAAGATTGAAGAAAAATTTTCATTAAGGTTACTAAAATATTTTTTCAAAGTCTGTGACACAGCATGACTAATATGGAAATATGTCTAATGGAACTATACATGTATAGCCTATGTCAGATTGCATGCCATCTTGGGGAGGTGGGAAGGGAGGAAGAGAAGAAAAAATTTGGAACTCAAAACCTTATAAAGGTAAAAGTGGAAAACTCTCTTTACATTTAATTAGAAAAAATAAGATACTATTAAATCGGGGCAGGGGGAGAATCAAAGTCTGTGACAAATGATTGTATTTACAACTTTAGGGTTCATTTTACTTCCATTCTTGAACATTTATTTTCATGAGCATTTGTCTAGAATCTAGACAGATGCTAATCTAGATGCTAATAGATTTTGAAGTAGCATGGCATAGTGGATAGAGTTCTGAACTTGGAGTCATGAAGACCTGGTTTCAAGACCCATCTCTCATAATTACTAGCTGTGTAACTATGAATAAGTCACCTATCTTCTCTGCCCCTCAGGTGATCATGACTATTACTTTTTAGTGGCAACCACACTGGCATACCCAGGATAGCTGCTAGCACAGGTTCTTAGATCTGCTTTACTAGGAAAGACATCCATTTAAGGGGTCAATAATCTTTTAAAAATTATATTCACTAGTTCAGGGGAAAAGCCAGCACCCTGAACTTCAGAGATAATACAAGCCGAGAAATAAATACCAACAGACAGTGCTCTGACTGCCTATACATTTTACATACATCCCTGGATCAAGAGAGCTTATACATCTGAGTAGTCAGGGAGCTCTGAACATATGGCCACTCATAATCTCCACCAGGGAATCACAAGATCCTTCTCATAAGTAAGCCCTCAAAGCAAAATACCAATTCAGAGTATATATACACTTCTCAGAGCCAGAAAGCATCACAACCCTTGTGACTCAGTGCCTAATTAGAAATTAGCAAAAGGTGTAAAAGCCTTCCTATAAGCAAGTCCTTCCCTAAGCAAGCTTCCCTTAATGGGCTCCATGTGAGGCCTATTAATGGGTGGGGAAGATCTTATATCCCATTAACATTACATACTTATAGACAAGTCAGGGTCTGAATTGTTAGTGCATACTGAGAAAATCATAGGTCCTTGATATATACACAATTATATTAGCATAGTTTTCCAGAGATACAAAATTCCAATATATTAAGTGAAAGAAAGAACTTTAAATAAAACTTCTTCACGAAGGTCCCAAGTTTTGCTTAGCCTCCAGCTTTTCTTATTTTA
Organism: Pseudochirops corinnae; assembly: GCA_028646515.1. Classification (NCBI taxonomy): domain Eukaryota; kingdom Metazoa; phylum Chordata; class Mammalia; order Diprotodontia; family Pseudocheiridae; genus Pseudochirops; species Pseudochirops corinnae. Next base: position 233,720,652 of record CM053586.1, read on the forward strand.
TTTGAAAATCAATTAGTCTTGTATTAATAAGATTTCTTGTTCATCTCTACACCATGCTGCTTCCACTCTAGGAATCATTCCCATCTGTCTCTAGTTAGATCCCTGGACTATACCTCTGAGATACTAGGTTTTAACAAGTGAGTTTTCATTGTATCTTTCCCAAAGCCATCTCCATACTAAGCCATCTCCCTCCCTCCCACTTTCCAGCTCTTCTTTATGTGTTGTTTCCTTCATTACAATGCAAACTTCTTTAGGGAAGGTACTGCCTTGCCAATATTGTATCTGTAGTGTTTTACATAATGCCTGGCATATAGCAAACACTTAATAAATGATTAATCTATCTATATTGCAGAATTATTTTATAATACTACCACTTAGATGTACTATGGTGGTGGTGGGGAGGGAGGTTCATCAAATCTTTTTAGGCTTTAGCATACAGGATCATTGGAGTCTATGGGTATCATGTTGGTGCCAGAAATGCCATTCACAGACAATTTTTTCACAAGATAATAAGCCATTGCATGTGCCAAAGTCATTTCCTTTCTGGAGGAAAAGCACTGTGTCATTGCAGCTATCTTACAAGGTAATTGACAAAAGTCTGTGCCACATGGCACACTGCTGTCCTTGTCCAACATGGCCATTATGCCACCTATGATTACCATATGTTTCAGCCCTACAGGTTCATGGAATCAATTCCATCTTCCTTTCCAGAAGAAAATGTCATTATGGCTCAGTTCCATCAATGCCATATTCCACTAATAATTAAATACTCACTCAGACAGAACTTACCTTTGCAAATAGTTTTCATGTTAAGTTGCACTCTTTTGGTTTAATTTAAACTAGCAGCCATGGGCTTTGATAAATGGCAGCCTCAAAATCACAAATGGGTACCTGATGAATATGATAACAATCAGCCTAACATTTTGATCATTGCCTTCATTAATTCAAAGCAAGTGTAACAAACAAAAAAAATTAAGGCCTGATTCGATTTAGGTAGATGTTTATAATTATCTAACAAGCTTTGATTTTTTTGGAAAAAATCTTTTTATTATAATGTGAACATTCATAGCAGACATTTTGATTGGATAGTCAATCCAGTTTTATAAACACAGACAGTTCAATTCCATTATATGAATATCTATTGAGCTCCTCCTTATGAAAAAGAACATGACTTTGGGCATTCCAGGAGGATACAAAGATTAAAAAGATAAATTGAAGTCCATTATAAAAACAATACATTATATATTAGTCACAGGGCTTTAATGTGCCAATGACTTCTGCCCTCTTGACTTTCACAAGGTTATTGTGACAGTAAGCTAGACAATGTATAGAATGTAACTTGAGAGCTTTAATGAAAGATACTGTATATATGCATGAGACTATTACAATTAATAGTAAAATAATAAAACAAAAGAATTAGAACCCAGTGGAAGTTATCACTTCTTGCTATTTTTAGTTGGCATAATGCAGTGCATGTGAGGCTTGCTATTACCTAATGTGAATTTGGGTTGGTGCCATAAGAGAACCAGAAAAAAAAAGAGAATTTAAAAATGAATATGGTAGCAAATGTGGTTGTTGTGGTTTTTTTTAAAAACCATTCTGCTGTACTGGAATCCAGAAAATGAGAAATATTTTATATTATACACGATGGGATGTTACAAGGAGGAGTTCTTTCTGTAATCTGAAAAAAAATGTTTTAACACGATCAGTTTCCTCAGTTGTTGAATAGATTGTTCACTTTTAGTTTGTACCACTTTCTATATCAGTTCTTTTCAGGTCTTTTCAGTTGTTAGTAGCTCACCCCACCCCACCATTTATTTGTATGTACTTTGTATGTAGATTGAATTGAGTTCTCTGTAAAATGTTGTTCTTTCCTGTAGAATATAAGCTCCCTGAGAGCTAGAACTGTCTCAGTTTTGTCTATGTATCCCCAGATAACGAATGTCTGTTGCCCAAATTTCAACATATGTTTGGATGGGCATTCTGTACCACTTGCGCATCAGTCTATACATCTGGGGATAGACAGTACAGATGGAAAATGAGCTGAGGGGCTCAGAATTGAACATGTTAAGAGAGTGGGAAAGAGTGAGCTGGAAATTGCAACTCTAATGATTCCAAGTTTCACATGAAAGAAAAGGTCCACATTTTCAATACCAATATTCTAGTAATGTAGTTCTGTGGCAGCAAAACGTGGAATATATCAGTTTCCAAAAAGTAAAAAATTAATTTCACACAGACGGCAATGGAAAAGCACATGGTAAATGTGAGCATGTTGCAACATATAAGTAACCAAAGAGGAATTGCAGAGAAGAACAGGAGTAAAATGTGTCATTGTGAAGGAATGTATGACAAGAAGAAAAGATGGGCTAGCGATGTGGTGACAGTGAAGGATGATAAGCAAAGATGGGTTTCCATTGCAGTAAGAGTAAGGGATGACTAGTAGGCAGCTGGAGTGATCCATTGGTATCTATGATTTTAGTAGGAAGTGAGAACCTTCAGCATATTGGGAGGATGAGCTGTGGCAAACTTATAGGAAGACAGGGATAAGTAACACAGAGAATGAGCAGGAATGCATGGCTCACAGTCTATGTCATTGGAGACAACTTCCAAATCAATGAGATCACAGATCTGCCTGAGGATTCCAGTATTTCCAGAGCCTGGAACAGAGTCTTGCACATACTAAGCACTTAATGAACATTTGTTGAATGAATTGAATGAAGTTGGGCTTGAAATCAAATTAACATCTAAAATAGAAGATCTCAGATTCAGAGCTGGAAGACACAGTTTATCTAGTCCAAAGGTCAGCAAGCTACAGAGGGTCAAATCTGACTTTCCATGGCCTACAAGGTAAGAATGGTTTTTACATTATTAAATACAATAAATCTTTATTTAAAAATCTAAAAACCATTCATAGCTTGAAGAGCCATTAAAAAAAACATTGAGGGAAAGTCTGATTTGTCCTATATGCTGTAGCTTGCCAACTCTTGCTCTAGTCCAGGGATGGGGAACCTGTGGCCCTAGACCATATGTGCCCTTTTAGGTCCTTGGGTGCAGCCTTTTGACGGAGTTCAAGTTTTACAGAACAAATCCATTTTTTTTCTTTTGCTCTTTGTAGGGCAATTGGGGTTAAGTGACTTGCCCAAAGTCACACAGCTAGTAAGTGTGTCAAGTGGCTGAAGCTGGATTTGAACTCAGGTCCTCCTGACTCCAGGACCAGTGCTCTATTCACTGTGCCACCTAGCTGCCCCAACAAATCCTTTTATTAAAGGGATTTGTTCTGTGAAGTTTGGATTCAGTCAAAGGACTGTACTTGAGGACCTAGAGGACCACATGTGGCCTCAAGGCTTAAAGTTCCCCACCCCTGATCTAGGCTAAAGTCTTTATTTTATAGAGAAGGAAACCAAGGCCCATACAAATGAAGGGACTTTTTACTAAGGTCATACAGTTAGTAAATAGGAGAGCTAAGATTCAAGCCAAAATTCTTACTTCAAGTCCAATACTCTTTTCACTACTTTGTTTCTGTGCTGTACTATTCCTAAATCACTAATGATTTGTATATATGTTTATGCACAAATCTATTTTAGGTTTTATATTTTTATAAATATATGTATGTATACATGTACAAATACATAATACACACATACATATAGAAAATATATATATGTAAGTAAACATAGCTATATAAATAAAAGAAATAAATATATACAAATAAATTATATATGAATAAACATAAATATATGTAAATACATAAAACATATGTGGGCACATACACACATATATAAACATACACATAGAGAGATAGAGAAGAGAAGAAAGAGGAGAGAAAAAGGAAGGTAAGAGAGGGGGACAAAGGAAAGAGAAGAGAGAAAGGGATAAAAAAAAGAGGTGAGGGAGAGAGAAAGACAGAAGAGGAGAAAAAGAAAGAGAGAGACAGAGGAGAAAAAAGAGAGAAAGATGAGATTTTATCCTTTCGGATAAAAAAGAGGAGAGACAGAGACAGCGAGAGACACAGAGACAGAGAATATCTGTCATTTCATCTGTACAGGGAACTCCTTCCCCGATGCAGATCAACACCTGCTATACAATTTGTACTCTTAGAAAGTTGTTTGAAGGCATTGAGATGTAAAGTGTCAGAAACAGTACTTAACCACATTTCTTCCTGACTCCAAGACCAACTCTATCCATTATGCCATACTGTCTCTGCTGATTACCCATGTCAATGTGAAACTTGCAACCATTTTGGGAAAATTACTTTTGTAGAATCTAATTTCTAAAATTCCTATTAATTTCATGATTTTTAATCCTTCTCTGCTTTTTCTGGCATATGCAAAGCCAATTTGTCTTGAATCCCAGTAGGCCTATCAGTTCTGAATTTGCATTTGTGTCACTGAATAAAATGAACATTGATTATAATATAAAGAGTACTCTGTAGATTTCTATTCTCAAGTTGACGTTATTAGCTGGAGACAAGATATAAAAACTTAAAGGCCTTCATCCATATTTGAAAAAATGATTCCTAAATATTTCTGTAGTGTTGCTTGTTTTCCTTGAAGGGATGGAAACCAAGGGATCCAAAAAAAGTTTCCCCTTCTCTTCTTTTCTTGTCCTTGATGAATGAGCAACCTTAAAATTAATGTGTATATTTTAATAGGTTGTCCAAGGTATGAGGGTTCAGATGAAAATATCTATTCTAGTCTTTATTTCTTTCTCCTGCTTATAACCTTGGACTTGTGTAGAAAGCGGTCACAGCCAGCCGTATGGGATTGGTAAGTTCCTGGGAGAAGCCCATTGTTCTGCTAGTGGGACACTGACCAAGTCTGGCTTCCTTATTGAGTGTTGGATGTATCTCTTGCTTTTATTCCAGAATTTATGAATCACTTGCTATTTATTCTTGCGTTACCTGCCCACCTCCAACACTCCCCAAATAATCATATAACCAAGACTAGTCAGTCAACAGACATTTTATTATGTACCATGTTCCAGGTATTGAGCTAAGAGCTGAATATATAAAAGAAAGGTAAATGTGCCCACCCTTAAGGAATTCATATCCACATGAGGTAGAGCACACTGAATTAGTTTGGTGGATCAGGGAGGATGAATCAGAAAAGAAATCGGGGTGCAAACAGAACACTCAATGGAGGGAGGAATTGATCAGCACAAACCACTGAAATACAGCAGCTAGTGATTTTCTCTTTGCAGGAAGCAGGAAAGCCCTTTCTGCTTAGATGGAGAAGGGGGAGGGCAGTTAATCATTGCTTTCCCTATTGGCTAAGAGTTGTAGGAAAGGGAGAAAATCTCTAAGGGGGAATGTCTCACCCAACCTAGATTCAATCCCTACCATAATAGTCTTATCTTCCCATGGCAGCACCTCCATAATCAGTGGTTCTTAAAGATTTCCTGGTTATAAGAAACAAATCAGTGATATTGATGTCACCTCTCTTCTCGAACTCCATACCTCTGTCTCATTTTAGGCCCTTTTCTCCAGGGCTCTGTGTGAACCAATCCCAGTTACCTACACAGTCTCCTTAAGTTTCTCTCCAAAGCATCTAGGGCTGAGCAATCTGGGAATTCTTGTGTCTGTAAAACAGGGCTACATTTCCATTTATAGTAATGGTTAAACTATGGATCCAAACATTCCCAGAAGAAGTGAGGGCCTAGGCCTATGCATATTCCATGGGATGGTCACTGTCACACATTGTAGCAAAGAGTTTAATACTAAAACTAACATCAGGGATGGTGATGGGTAGAAGGCAACTTGCATTTTAATAAACTCATTCGTGGAACTTAGTCCTTTATGGAATTAGATATTTTTCAGGGTCTATGACAGTAAATTACTCAGTTTACTGAACAAAATGAACCTTCACTATAATATAAATAATATTGTGCAGATTTCTCTTCCCAAGTGGATGTTTCTAGTTGAGGACAAGTTATGAAAACCTATTAAGTCACCATCCATACTTGAAAAAAATGATTCCTAAATACTTCTGTAATGTTGCTTATTTTTGTTAACAGACTAGGGAGCAGAGGAACCCAAACAAAGTTTTCTCCTCTTCTTTTCTTGTCTTTGGAAATAAGCTATCAAAAATGAAGATTCAGGTGAAAAAATTGCCATTCTACTTTTTATTTCTTCTGCTGACAGTCTTTGACTAGCATAGAAAGTGGTCACAGCCAGCTCTGTGGAGTTGGGAAGTTCTTGGGAGAGGCCCATTGTTCTTCTGCTGGGACCCTGCCCAAATTTGGCTACAATTTTTTGTTGTGATAATCACTTCATATGGGAACATAATAGGAATTGCACATAATTGCTTTTGATCTTAAATATATTAATATCATTGTGGTATGAAGCACATAGAATTTAAAGGTAGAAAGGCCCTTCAAGAGAATCCAATCCAACCCCTTAATTTTACAAATGAGGAACCTAAAGCCCAGAGAAGTGAAATTTTCCAAGGTTACACAGAGCTGGGACTTAATGGCTGAGTCCTCTGTCTCCAGACTCAGTATTTTTCTATTACACCAACAGCAATCTTTCAACCAATAATCAATCCTTCATTCAAGTGTTTCTGAAGCTAAAACTTCCCTCTTTAGAAAAATTGAGTGCTCTTGGATTGAGGGTCTTTTCTTCAAAGATCTCAAAACAAAAGGGTGAACAAATTAGTTTTATGCTCCAATTCCTTAGTGTTTATTTCAGCACTTTAGAAAAATGCATGATTTCTGCCAATGATCACAACCCCTTTATGATGAATTGTCGCGACTCAAAAAGTTCAATACCTAATAGTCAGACTTCTTGTCATAAAATCTCCTAGCACAGGTAGGCTGATACTTAAAGGATAGACAAACAGTCCATTGAGAGACTGCGTGCAGAGACTTTCCAGGTGGTTGGTAGGACCTGGCAATATTTATTTGCATTTCACTGGCATAACAGTCAAGAACTACAGTTCATTCGTTCAAAAAGAATCTAGCACCTGCTTGTGGTAGAGGTACTGGGGTTACAAAGAGAAAACGAATAATGTCTGCCATTAAGAAACTTAAATTATACTTGGGAAAAGCAATATGTACACAGAAAAATAAATGCAAACTATATGCAAAATAATTGGAGAGGGGTTGGAAAAACTAGAGGGATCAGGAAAAGCCTGATATGGCATTTGAGTTGAGTCTTGAAATTAGTTAGATTTTAACAGGTGGAGTTGAAGAGAGAATGTATTCCATTCATGGAACTGGGAGATGGAACATCATGCATGGGGAACAGCAGATAGGCCTGTTTGGATGGAATATAAAATGCATGAGGGGAAGTAATACAAAATCAATCTGGAAATATTAGTTAGAGCTAAATTATGATAGACTTTAAACATCAGATACAAGAGTTTGTGTTTTATTCCAGAGTCAACAGGGAACTTGTTAAGTGAAACTTGTTGAAATCGGAAGTGACATGGTCAGGTCTTTGCTTTAAGCATATCACTTTGGCAGCTATGTAGAGAAGGAATGGGAGAGGAAAGAGGCAGGAAGACAAAATAGGAGGCTGCTGTAGTAGTCTATGTAAGAGGTGATGAAGGCCTGAACTAGGATGGCATCTGTGTGAGTGGAGAAAAAGGAACAGATACAAGGGATATTGTGGAGATAGAATTGATAATTAATTGGATATGGGGTGGGAGGGAGTAAGTAAGAGAGAATGGTGTCAAGGATGATAGCTAGGTTACAAAATAGAGTGTCTGGAAGGAATGTGTTGCCCTAAATAGAAATAGGAAAGTTAGGAAGATCAGTACAGTTGGGTTAAGGAAGGGAGGGGGAGAGGAGGGGAGAATAATAATAATAATTCTGTTTTGGATATATTGAGTTTGAGATGTTTACAAAAATCCAGGATCACCTTCATGATACAATGAGGCATTGGATATTAGTGGGGGAAAAACACTTTGTAATTATATTTCTCTAATTTTGGTTCCTACTATTCTTTTCCTTTCAAACGTCAGAAACCACTGCTAAAATTTAGAGAAGTCCATCACAGGTTTGACACAGGGTGATTAATTTTTGGCCACAGCAACTTTTCAAGTCCAACAGCTAAGTCTCACAGGGTGTTGAGATTTGCAATGGTGGAGGAAGTATTCATACAGATGAAATTAGAGATCCTGGAAATGTTATAGTAAATTTAAAAAAAAAGATGAGGGAAACATGAAGGCTTAAAGGGTTAAAAAAAAAAAAAAAGATGAAGTATCTTGGGACACGAGGCAACACAATATAAAAGGGGTGAGACATTTTCTTACAGCAGTGAAGTTTTCTGCACAGGGACTCCATGATCCCAACACTACTATTAACAGCCAATAATGGTAAAGCTGCTCTATTTTAAGTGGACTCTGTGGAATCCTTATTGATCCTCCCTGAAGGGATTACTATTTAAGAGTACTGTATGTCTCCCTCAGATAAAAGCAAGCACTTCTCTCATTTATGGTACCATTAACTTTGTAACATGTAGGTGTGAGCTTTTTCTTTCACTTTCTATCACTGTTAGTAATAATGTTTTTCCAACATATATCACTTCTCTTTGATATGCTAGTTGAGTCATAAATTAATGTCACAAATAAATGTGATCTAGACAGAGTAACTCAATTGAGAAGCAGGGAGTGGTAGCTTGATATTGTTACATTTGACAGCTGTGCAATCTTGAATTTTTAAATGTCAAAGTGTGAAAGAAAACCTGAGAGACATTAACCAGTCATAAGGAGCTAAATATTGTGGTCATTTATGCTTTCAGCAAAAACTTTCTTTAATCTTTACAGAAGGTATTCTGAAACAGAAACGAACAGGTGGGTTGAATAACAAAGAGAGAGCTGAGGAGTTTAAAGACTTTCTTGGCATCAAACAGTGAAGTTGTTCTACACTGTTGGTGTTTTATAGAAAACATATATAAATACATTTAGGCTGTCTGGCAGCCGTCTTATTTATTGGGTTTTACCTTTGAGACCAAAATAAATGTGAGGGATTCATGTACAGTACTCAACATTCCCTGTCAGGTATTATTTAATCTCCTTAGGCTAGGACTATGAATGGAAATCTTTATTTTACATGATGCCATAATATTGTACATTAGGGCCAAAACCACTTGATCTGAAAATAATAGTATCAGGGCAGGGATTTAGAATATTATATGACAACAGCTGGCAGGAGGAGTATCTCTCTTGCCACTGACTGGAAAAGTTACCTCAGACTTCAAATCCAATTAATTAACAAACCTAAGGCCAGGCAGCAGCCAATGGAATTGGCCTTATGGGCAGTTTTTGAGCATGTGTTTCTCAGGGTAGAGGATGAATAAGATGTTGCCTCATTGTTCAGCTATATGTTGCAGTGGATCTTTAGCTTAGTGATTGTGTTACCACATATTTAGAAACCAGAAGGAAAGCAAAGCAGCATAATGTTACAGATTATGTGCCTGTCACACATCTAACAATAAGAAGCCACACTGGTCCAGAGAGGCTGAAGCAATCTACTCCTCCACTAAGAGGACTTTATCAATGAATCCCCCTCCCACACACAGTCGAAAGGGGTTCATTACTGTAAGGGGAATATTGACCTCTATTGAGAGGAGATACATTTTCTCGCACTCTCCAGCTTTCCATACCCTCACCCTAGTATCATCCAGATGACTTATTGAAAACTTAACTTTTGACTCTGTCTTGACAGAAAGGGGGTGGTGCTGGTAAGTATAAAGGTACTCAGCATACAATAGGAATCAAATACTGAACAGGTATATATTTCTTATGCACAAAAGTAATTCTAAGGGCAGAACATTCAAAAATGCACATTGGACAGAAACAAACAATAGCAACTTCTGGCATTCTCACTTGTGTTGCTGATAGTTGAACCTCATCTAAACCTAAGGCATTTTTTGGGACACCTGAGTAGGCATTTTACATTTCACCGTCAGTCCACTCTTTTCCCCCACTCCCCTCTCCTAGTAAAAGTCTTCTGGCAAACTAGGTCAGGGGTTGAGCTCATCTTGGTGCTTATCTACTCACAGAGTTCTGGAAGTAGTTGCCCAAGACTCCTGCCCTTGCCACCAGTCAGCCCTGAACAAAGTAGGACTGATGAACCCATCACTCTCACGCGGTGATCTCTAAGCCTGGACACATCCACCTCAGGATCAATTATGCCTTCACCCAAGAGCAAGAAAGAACAAATACAGAAGGCAGCCCCAAGTCCAGGATCAGAAATATAAGTAGAGCATGGGCTTTAGCTGCCATGTGCTCACTGCCAAAAGGCAACCAGGATGGGGATGGGATAAACTGCTTTTCCCCCTAAGCCTCAGGGGAAGCCTCGGGTAACAGTACTGACACAATCTGCTACACGAGAAGAGAGACAAGAATAGTCATTCCCTTTTTAAAGGTCCACTGAGTCATGGTTTTTCCTGATCAGTAGCCAATGGGGGGATTTCTTTTTCATCTCAAAGCAGAAGAATCTTTCAGTTCTGAATTTGGCACACAAGACCAGCTAGAATCAGCCAGGGGTTCTGACAATCCCCAAGGGCCCAAGCTTCGAGCTACTACATAGGGTCAGCTGGAAGCAGGAAGGCGTTGTATTTTGCATGCTCAACCCCCATTCACACGTAGAACAGTGCAGTTTTGGTTTTTATTTTTCTTCTTTCCCTGACAAGGTTTGACCTATAGCATACCAATGGTTTGTGTGTAGTTTGGGTAGAAAAGCTTTTCTGAATTCCAGTCTAAGGGGGATGGGGGGGGGGAAGAGCAATTGTGGAATAATATATAACATGCATATGCTCTGAATCAACACCTTTAGTGAATGTTCAACCAGCCTCCAACAATTTTCTTAAGAGGAGCAGCTTCCTTCCCGTTGTAAAATGACAAGGGGGTGGAAGACTTGTCTCGATTTAACTTCATTCTACAGGCGAGGAAACTGAGGTATGGAAGGGAGCTTCGCAGCTCGGCGTCCGCGGTGGCCAAGAGCCGGATCTGGGTCGCCGGCGCCCACCCGTATCCACTCAGTCAAGAAGGGTGGGGAGGATGCCGCCGTCCTCTGGGAATCCTCGGGGGAAGGGGGGAAGAGGGGGAGGGACCGGAGCGTGCTGGGTCCTGACGACTCTGCGGACCCGGCGGGAGGGACCCGGGGATTCTTAATTAAAGCAGGTTGCCATGGCGACGGTCTCCAAGGCGGCGTGGGCCCAGCTCTCCCGGGGGCTGGAGGGAGGGCCTCTGCTTGATGGGGATGGTCTCGGTCGTAGCCGGGGGCGCGCGTTCTGAACCAACTTTCTCTCCCGGGAGTGGAGGAAAGGGAGGGGGGAGGAGAGGAAAAAAGGGGAGAGGGAGGGAGGGGAGGGGGACGCGCTCTGCCTCTGCCCCCGCCCCCGGGTCGCGCACGTCCGTACTCGGCGGCGCGCACGCCTGCGGGAGCCCTCTCCAGGCAACCCTAGTGCTGATCGCTCGTGCCGGTGCGGTCGCTCACCGCCCTTGGGGGAACCGAGAAGAGGCTCGAGGGCAGCCCCCCTCCCCGCCCCTCCCCGGGCTCTGCTGCCCTCCTCCCTCCCGCCAGGCGCGCGCCGGGGCATGAGCAGCGATGATGGCCGGCTGCAGCCCCGAGGAGAAAACTTACCGGCGCTTCCTCGAGCTCTTCCTGGGCGAGTTCCGCGGACCGTGCGGCGGCGGCGAGCCCGAACCCGAGCCCGAGCCAGAGTCCGAGCCCGAGCCCGAGCCCGAGCCTGAGCCGGCGGCGGCGACGACCGAGGGGACTCCGGAGGAGGTGGAGGACGAGGCGGTGGCGGCGGCTGCGGTGCGGGTGCTAGAGCCCGGGGAGGAAGAGGAGGAGGAGGCGGTGGCCGCCGAAGACGAGGACGAGGACGGGGACAGAGAGGGCACGGAGGAGGGGGTGGCGGACGAGATGGGCCCGGGGCAGCAGTCCGGGCCCCAGCACCCGCCGCAGCAGCAGCAGCAGCAGCCGCCGCCGCCCCTACCCCCTATGCCGCGGCCGCTCTCGGAGCGCATCACCCCGGAGGAGGTTGAGGGCGAGAGCCTGGACCTGTGCCTGCAGCAGCTCTACAAATAGTTAAGTGGCCGGGACAGCCTCTGGGCTGGAGGTGGGGGAGGGAGGGGGAGGAAGAAGAGAAAGGGGGGAGAGGAGCACTGCCCCCGGCCCCCACCCCAGCAGCCAAGTCCCGCACTCGTGCCCATCCTTACCCGCCCACCCCGCTGCAGCCCCCGCGCCCCCAGCTCCGGCCCAGCTTCCCCATCCCTTCCTCCGTTTTCCTCCCTGATCCATCTTGGTGACCTCAGCTGCCCCTTCTTGCATGGTCCATTCCGCAGCCCTTCTTTTGCTTTTTCTCTGCTCACTCGTTCCTCCTTTCTCTCCAAGCTCTCCAAGGCTCCATCCCACGCTCGTCCCCTACTCCAGGCTATCTTCTTCCTCCTCGACCAGCTCTCTCCAAGTCTTCATCCCATGCCCCATGCTCTAGACTATCTCCTTCTTACTTGCCCGATCTCCAAGTCTCCATCCAATTGCTCTCAGCACTAAGATAATTCCTTCCTCCTTGGCCAGCTCTATGCTATGCTTTCCTCCTGCTTCTGGGTACCTCCTTCCTCCCTTGTTGGCTGTCCCCATCTCCATTCTATGCTCACTCCCATTCCTGGGTATCTCCTTCCTCTCTAGCCTGCTCTCTAAGTCTCCATCCTATACTCTCAGCTCCAAGGTACCTCCTTCCTCCCTAGCCAGCTGTTCTCGTCTCCATCCTATGCATGCCACTGTTCCTGGGTACTTATTTCCTTCTTGGCCTGCTAAATCTCCATCCCATCTTGCACCCCCCACCAGGTATTTCCTCCCCTGCCCCCCATTTCTCCTTCCCTCATCTCCCACGTTCCCAGTCTCCATCCTATGCTTGCCCTTGCAACCCGAATTTCTCCCTTCTTCCTGGCCTGCTCTGTGTTCCCTTCTCACCCCACCCCCAGCTATACAGCCATGGGAGAGTGGTGACTGTCTCTTCTTCGAGGGGCTGGGAGATACCTCCTGTGTAATGGCAACGGTTAACAAAGATGAGAATGGCTTCTAAAGAGCGCAGGAATGCCCGGAGACTGGATTTTCTCTCGAAGTGGTGCTGGTTAGTGTGCAAAAAATGAGAAAGCCTTTTAGAAGGCTTCATGCAGTGGGGGAAACTCAACCAAAGGGGGCAACTTCACAGCTTTTTATTTTGGTCAGGCTCGATAATTTCAGTATCCTGCGTGAGGAAATCCTCTTCATCAATACACATCAGTGACTGCTTTGCCATTAGAGTTACCCAGAATACTAAGATACCATAGCTCAGGTCACACAACCAATATGTGTCAAAGACAGATTGGAACCCAGGTTTTCCCTACACCATAGCTGTATTCCAGCCTCTACTCCAAGCTGCCTGTCTAACTTCAGAGTTACTAATAATTTAATTTAAAATGTGATGGGGGAGGGAAATTTTAAAAAAGAAAAGAGAGAAAGAAAAGGAAGTCAATTCTAAATTGAAAGAGAAGATTTGGGAATGATTTGGGGGGTGGTAGTGGGGAATAGTCCTGTAACTGATTAAAACAGAAAATTAAGATTGGTTTGTCACTGGCACACTCAAGTGCTTTTCATTGGAATTAGAGGATGAGGGGTGGAGAAAGTGCTAGGTTTTAAGACTCTGCACTAAAATTCAGAAATCTAAAGATCAGTTACCAAGACTTTGTGTGACATTCCACTTTTGAGTTCACTTGTTATGGGCTTCATATGGAAATGTGTTACAATGGAATTTCTTTTAAAATGAATGTTTTTAATTGATGCCACAGGAGGAGACAAATGAACTTGTGAAAACATTTGTAAACCTGGGAGCTTTTGCTATTTAGTCGATAATTATAATGCAAGGTGTTACTCTGGTTCCCAAAAAGTATACTACCACAGAACCTACTGTTACTAAATTAAACATTGTCTCTGGGATTTCCTGAAGGGTAAAATAGGAAGGGTCAGGAAATTTAAAACTCTTTTTACATATACACACCTACACATACCAGCACATAACTATGGCTTAGAGTCATTCTTAGTGTCAAAATAAAGAATTCTTAAGGGGGAAAAATTAAGTTGGAAGAAAAGTAGGGATGGGTTACTGTTAACATTTCACCTTTTCCAGGCTTCATTGACTTTTTGCAAAGGTACTGAGGACTTATTTTTAAAATGGGAATGTCTACTGAACTGAGAGAATCAAAGGAATGCATTCCACCTCAGTGGTATTATCTGAGTCCTGACAGTTAATTGTTGTCCTTGCAGGTGCACTTGCTGACATATTAAAGAGATACATTCAAAATAGTAGAGAAAGTCCAAAAAAATGCCATTATTCCATGCTAATTTGATTGCCACAAAAATATTGTCATTCCATAAATTATTTCTTCTTAAGAAAAAGTAGATAATAAGTGAATGCATTTTTTCATATGGAAAAGAGAGGTAATTTTAATGTGTTGAGTCAAAATGCATTAAGCATTTCAACTAGAAAAGCCATTCAAACAATAGATTGATCCCTTACCTGGTAACGAAAATTTAGTTTGAAGAAAAAGCTAGCATGAAAATTAATTTTGACCAACATAATTTTACTTTAAAAGAGGGCTTCATATTGTCATGCTATTTTTCTAGTAATGTTCTGTTTTTATTTGGCATTATGGTAAAATGGCTGGTTTGATTGGTATGAGGTATATTTATGTAGAAAATTCATGACAAAAATTGATAGCTATTTTTCTTATACTTTACACATCTCAGATGTTTTATTTTGGTAGTTGCAAATGAAAATAAAGACTCACAAATGAGAATCAATACATCCAGATTTCTTAATGACAAAGGAAATGATATACAAAGAGCCCTAATATTTGTTTCTTGAGACTGTAGCTGAAATTCCTATTTCAATTTTCTCGCTGAAACATTTGGAAATACTGGTTTCCTAAATGCCATAAAAGAGACTCTGAAATAAAGCTGGGGAAAAATATGAGGTGCTGGAAATAGGTATGGAATCACTTATGATAAAGAACTCTTTCAAAATATTCTCAAAAATCTATCTGCTCTGTTGCTTTTGGAAATATCAAATACATCTTAAAACAGATTAAAGATACTTGTCAGTGTTAAAATATTTATATGAAGTTTCATGTGTGTTAATATTTTCCACCCATTGTGAGAAGGGTGAGGGTTGTTAATCCTAACAGAACGGCTACAATATAAATCAATTGTTTCACTCATCTGATATGTTAAAATTTTTAAAATATTTAATGTATGCTTTATAAATAGGCCAGAAACTCCTTGCAAAAAGCAACAGCAACAAATTTTACCCCCTTTCTGCAATGTTTTATGTGCACATTGGTTGGAATTCTATTTTTTAAAGAAATCATAAAAGCTGATTGTATATCTCCCACCCTCACTCCCTAACCTCCCCTCCCCCCTGCCCATTTCACTCATTTGTCCAAGATAATTTTGGGAAAGGAACAGTAAATGTTATATATAAAGTCTTTATCTTGATAGCTTTTAAGTTTAGGCCCCCTGCCCAGCTTGAAATAAGCAGTTACTTAGCTATTCAGTTGAAGATCAGTGTTCTACTGGACAAAATTAAATTCCACTGAGTCATAATTAGCAACTTAAAAAAAAGAAAAAAAGCTCAAGGTAGTATCTAGGAATAACTTTTGGAAGTTAGCCTCAGGGTTCAAAATTAGAAACAGATATATCACCTAGAGATTCCTTAAAGCTGAATGAAAAGAAAATATTTTGAAAGAAAAATCAATTTCCTGGGCAAAATTCCTTGGGGAGTAGGATAGGACCTTGATTTTAGACTATTAAATTTTTTTTTTATTTCATAAGACTTTTTTTATTTATTTAATCTGTGGCATGTTCAACTCAAATCATTTCAAGAGCCATTAGTAAGATTAGTGAAATACATGTTTTGAAGTATCATCTACCCTTAAGTATTTTGTTAAAAACATAGTTATTAGACTCATCCTCCATAGCATAATCTATTCCAGTGATTTGAAAGTTCCACATGCCCATACCTAAATATATTGTATATATTTCTCTCTGTAATTGAACACCACCAAAAGATTCAATTAAATATTTTAAGAATGTAGTCTATTTTAGGAGATAGGGACTGGACCTGTGATTTTATTGGTATAGAAAACTCCCAGATGTAAAAACTCCCTCTATCAATTCAGGCCAGTACCTTTTCTGCAACTTTTGGTCTTAGAGTGTAGATCATAAAGCATTAAAAGATAAGTGATTTTTCCAGTGTCACTTAGCCAGAGGAGGAACTTGAACCCAGCACTTTCTTGTTCTCTGTCCACTATACCATGCTACCTGTACTATATCTTCTTCTTCTTGTTCAATTGTTTAGTTGTATCCCACTATTTGTGACCCTGTGGACATACGTGGGGTTTTCTTGGCAAACATACTGGAGTGGTTTGTCATTTCCTTCTCCTATACCTTACATAGCTTATATGGTTCTCATTTCTGAAGTTAGTAAAAAACAAATTCTCCCTTTTGAAAAGTGGAAGTGGTATGTACCTAAATTTACAATTATTTGAGAAAAGGGGTTTCTAACTAGTGGTATAGAATATTATACTATAGTAGATGTGAATATAAGGTTACACATTTATAGGTTACATTGTTCAGTACAGTGCACCTGATTTTCTTTTACTATGCTGGGGAACTATTTCACTCAGTTATAACCTAGAAAAATCAATGTTCTCAAATCTTTTTTAGTACTACGTGTCACATTTTCACACAGGTTGTTCTTCAAACAGTTATTCATTTAGTTTGGGTTGGACTTCCCAAGAGAGAGACAGAGAAATCCCAACAGCCTGGCAGCCTTAAGCAATTCCAGATGGTCTGCTTCAGGGAGGAGGTGGACACAAAAATGGCATGAAACTATTAATTATTGCCTATTGAAATGAATATGCAAGGTATATTGAATTGTATTTTGAGAGAAACTAGGTTTAAGACATGACTTCATTAATGATTCAATAAGAGTTGAAAAGTTACTATATTACATCTCCATTTCACAAAGATCTTTCCTCCTATTTTCTCAATGTTTCTATTTTTCCAACACACATCTCCAAACTTGTGATTTCCCCAGTGTGAGGAATTCCTCCACAAGTTCAGATCTTCTACTGTAGCAACCTTAAAATCTTAAAGACTTTTTTGGGGTATTGAGAGGTCAACTTGTCCAGTATAGAGCAAGACTTTGAACATAGGTCTCCTCACTCTAAGCCTGACTTTTATTTACCCTTCCACGCAAGTCATATTCCATGCTGCATCTAAATATGCCATTAATGCCTCAGAAATGGAGATTTTATATCTATATATACACATACTGTGTATACTTACATACATGTGGGCATGCATATATACACACATGTACACTATCATATATATACCACACATACATATAGAGACACACTATATATGTGTGTATATATCTATGTATATTATATATTTGTGTATATATACATACACACACACACACACATAATCCACTGTTGAATGAGAGCTTAGAATGAGGGCATTTTGACCCTGTACATTAATCTAAAATGCCATGATTAGAGAAAGACCTTTAATTTCTACTACACAGAACTTCATTTTAAAATCCTATTGAGAAGAGCTGGCACTGCAGTCAAGAGTTACATGTTTATTTTATCCTTCAGAATAATAACAAACTGAACTAATATTGTTTGGATTTTTATCTCTGCTGCAAAAAATAGTCTGATTTTTCAGACTGGAACTAAGATCACTCAGTATGTTTTGTTCTCCCTGCTAGAACTTGAGATGGGAAAAACTAAGGAAGAAAAGCATTTACAAACTCATAAAACTTCAGAGCTCCAAAGAAACTTAGAGATTATGCAGCCTCAGTCTCTCATTTTATAAATAATGAAACTGAGACTTAGAGAGGGCAAATGATTTCAATTAAAGTCAACAAACATTAAATGCCTACTGTATATAAGACTCTATGCTAATAGTGAGGATTCAAAGACAAAAAAAGAGGTTTGTTCTCCAAAGGTTTTACATTTCATTTGGGGGAAGGAAGGAGAGTTCTACAGCATATACACAAATAATTAATTACAAAGTAACGTAAAATAATGTAATTTAAAGTAATGTAAAATAATTTCAAGATGGAGAGAGTGCTAACAACTGGGAGGAGGAAGGTGAGGGGAGGAAAAGTTTCATGAAGGAGATAGCACCTGAGCTGTGCTTCAAAGGAAACTAGGGATTCCATGAGGCAGAGAGGTGAGAGCTGAAATGTCACATGAGGAATACCTAGTAGTCAAATTTGATTAGATTTGAGAGTGTGGAGAGTAATGTGAAATAAGAATAGAAAAGAAAGAAATGGGAGTCAGATTGTAGTGGTGTTTAAATGCTAATACAGTATCTAGTTAGGGGGATACTTCTCACCTCAGTATTCACAGGTTTACAGGTTGGGTCTCAAGGGGGATGAATATTCTCAATCTAGGGAACCCTGTGGGTCTACATGCCTAAAACTATTGTCCACAAACCTCCACTAATGAATTTACCTTTAATCTAAGTAGATACAATTAGTTTAAAGCAAATTCATTTACTTAAATAGTATAGTAAGAGCTTCATCCACAAAACATTTTTCCCCATGTAAAAGAGGAATGAACTCTCTCATAAACACTCACGATGTCTCTGGGACGAGTGACCACAAACTTACATGTGGTATTGAG
This sequence comes from Pseudochirops corinnae, assembly GCA_028646515.1. Lineage (NCBI taxonomy): Eukaryota > Metazoa > Chordata > Mammalia > Diprotodontia > Pseudocheiridae > Pseudochirops > Pseudochirops corinnae. The sequence continues at coordinate 233,739,344 of CM053586.1, forward strand.
GTACACATATAAGGAACACATGTGGTCATTATAACTCATGCCTTTCGTATTCCACAACCAGGGTATCATTTCTCTTCTTATGATTTTTTCATACTTTTCCCTTCTGAGAGTGGAATCTCCACTGAGTCGTTTGGACCTATTTTTCTGTATGATTTAACTCCTGACTTTCAGAATTAGTTTTCTTTTGAATCCATAGCTGGCTTTTTTCTGTACCACCACAGGTCACAATCCTTGAAGCTGCTTCTTGCCTCTGACTCTCTTCGTATGTCTGTTTCTTTGCTTTCTCCTGGATGTGGTGTCCCCTAATTGATCAAATAGTTCCTGCAAGGTGCCATGACCAAGGAAGGAAGGTGAGGAAGAGGGAGAATCCTCTTCCCCCCTTCCCACCCTCGTATACTAGGGCCACGTTCCACAAAATTGCTTTTCATCCTTAACTGCACCTCAGGTATTTAATAGTCTCAAGGGTACAGCAGGCTTAGCTTTTGAAAGGAGTCCAAAGGTGTGGCCAGTCTTTAGCCAGCAGATGTCATGTACCCTCCAATTCAATCTGAAAACCTTTTCACATTTTATAAAGGAATATCTTTGAACATTTTAGCATATTAATATTTCATTGCCTTTGTTATCTACCACTTTCTATGATTATGTCAACTGAGGTGGGGGTGGTATGGGAACCTCCATCATCTCCTTTACTCTATGACAGTGGTTCTCAACCTTTGGGTCGCAACCTGTTTGGGGGGGTCAAACGACCCTTTCACAGGGATCACAGGAGTCACCTAAGACTATCAGAAAACACATATTTCTGATGGTCTTAGGAACCAAGACACCGTTCCTCTATCCGTCTCCAGGCGGGTCCACCCACATGCAGATACGCCCACATGTGAGTATTGAGGGATCAGCATTAGAAAGGTTGAGAACCAATGCTCTATGAGGTTGAGGTTTTTGTATTGTATCTAGAAGCAATAGGAAGCCATCAACAATTTTTCAGGTGGGGGCACTATTTTAGTAGGATCAGTTTAACATTTGAGTGGACAGTGGATTAAAGAGGAAAGAGATTGGAGGTAGAGACCAAATAAAAGACTATTGCAAGGTGAAGTCAATATGTCGGAGTTAGAGTCAGCATTTTTGCCCCTGCTCTTTCAACTCTATTCATATGCCTCATTGTTTATAACACTTATCACAAAATTCCCAATTCAATTTGGTACTTTGCGTATATTTGAACATTTAATCTTAAGATGACTGACACCTGCAGTAATTTATTCATAGAGTCTTATGTATCAGTCACACTTTACTATGTGACTTGTTATACCACATAGTCTCTTTTTATTTTGATATTCATTGCAGAAAACTTATACAACAATAAAATACAATTTTAGGAAAACCTGAAAAATTCAGCAACACAATGTGGCTTTGCTAAATAAAATGTCTCTCTTTCTATAAACCCAGAGAAAAGAGAAGAATTCAGCTTCATGGTTGGGTTGATTTTGATTTGTGCCCATAGGTATATAAAAACATACTAACTGCATAATGGAATATTTAATGGACTCTTATATTGTGATTTTTAATTAGTTGATTTAGCATAAGACTA
>CM053586.1:233741428-233752093 GCA_028646515.1 Pseudochirops corinnae
GGTGGGTGGGGGAAAGAGGGGGAGAAAATATGTCACTCAAAATCTTGTGGAAATGAATGATGCAAACTACAATAAAATTTAAAAAAAAAAAATAAAAAAAAAGATGGAGAAAGCATGTTTAGAAAGCAGCTGTTTTGGAAGGGATCTAGGGGTTTTAATAAATGACAAGCTCGATAAGGACCAGCAGAGTGAAGCAGTCCCCCCCAAAAACTAATGTGACCTTGGGCTGCATTTAGAGAAGTGTAGCTTCCAGAATAGGTGATAGTCTCACTATACTGTGCCCTCATCAGACCTTATCTGGAGTACTATGTCCAGTTCTGGGTACGATGTTTTAAGATGTGCTTTGATAAGATTAAGTGTCCAGAGAAGAGCAGCCAGGGTGGTAAAGGGCTCTTGGTTCATGTCACATCAGTACAGGCTAAAGGAGCTAGGCATGTTTAGTCTGGAAAAGAGAAGACTCAAGCTATCTTCAAGTACTGGAGGGCTGTCATATGGATGGAGAAATTAAAATTGTTCTGTTTGGCCCCAGGGCACCTAACCAGAAGGGATGAGGACAAATGGAAGCTCCAAATGGAAGAACCAAAGACGATGAGTTAGGATTGTCATCAGGGAAAACTGCTGAACATTAGAGTTGTCTAAAAGGGGAATGGTCTGCCTCCAGAGCAGTGGGTTCCTTCTCCTTGGAGATCTTCAGACAGAGGCTGAACAACTACTTGTCAGAAGATTCCTTTTATGTGTCAGTTGGACTAGACAGCCCTCTGGGGTCCTTTCCAACTCTCCAATTCTATGATTCTATGATTTGGAGTTATTTCTCTGCAAGTTTTGTCACTGCAATAAAATTCTGCATCATAGAATCAGGATGATAGCTGACTCAGCTCCAGCTCTACATCAGAACCAAGACATTAATGACTACTGAGTAATTTACAGCTGTGAGGGGGTGGATTGCTATTGGGGACCATTTTTACTCCCCTACCCCTTTCCCTTTCCATTTCAATCAGCAATTATCTGTGCTGCTGACATTCTGCAACACTCCCTTCAGGAAGATGTTTTGTTTTAGAGAAAAGCTGAAGGGTTGACCTAGACTCTTATTTAAGGAAAAAAATTCTTAAATGCTATAAACTTGTGATATTAAGTTGAAGAGACTTGGAGGGAAAGGTAGCAGAGAAGGTGGGGAGAAAATCAATAAGAAGTGACTATTCTTGCTTTAAGGGCAGCTAGGTGACAGAGTGAATAGAGCACCAGGTCTGAAGTCAGGAAGACTCATCTTCCTGAGTTCATATCTGGCCTCAGATACTTCCTAGCTGCGTGACCCTGGGCAAGTCACTTAACCTTATTTGTCTCAGTTCCTCATCTCTAAAATGAGCTGGAGAAGGAAAAGGCAAACCAGTCCAATATCTCTGCCAAGAAAACCCTAAAAGGAATCACGAAGAGTCAGACATGATTCAACAACGACAAAACTCTTGTTCCAGAACCTTTCAAGACATGCCAGAGAGATATGTCTATGCCAACCCTGTGATTTGAACTGGCATATCATCATTTCAAATCATTTGAAAAATCTTTAGTTTACTTAATTAGTCTCACCCAGGATGAACTGTACTGAGATCTCACTGGGGGTCGGTGGCAGGAGGAGGTAGAGAAAGTGTTATTTATAAATCCGTGGGGGAAATGGGCAAATGGAATAGATTCTGTGTTCTGTGGCAGTACTTTAATATTATAAGTTGCAGCGAAGGTGCCAGCCTACATTGGAAGAGTGATTTTTCTCATCCTGGAGTACCATATAGCAACGAAATCTTTCTCTGTTATCCCTGTTAAGGACACAGATGGCAGGAAGAAGGGCAAAGGCTACTACCAAAGGATGATATGCTCCACACCTGGGATCTTCTTCCTCTTCACCTCCACCTCTTAGCTTTCCTATTCTTTCTTGAAGACTTTCAAGTCCCTAATTCCCGTGTTTTGTCTTTTACTCTGGTTATTTCCATTCAAAGCAAATTTTTCTTATAACAGCAGAATACATATTGAGAGGCAACAAAGTGAAATAAAGTAAACATTAGACTAAGATATAAACTTCAATTTAGCAAACATTTATTGAGCATCTTCAACATGCCAGGGACTATGCTAGACCCTGGGAATACAGAAAGACAAGAAAAGAAACAGTATCTATCCATAAGGAGCTTATATACTACTGTGGGAATACACACATGCAGATAAGTAAATATAAAGTCCATACAAAGACAAAATAATTTCAAAAGGGAGAAAATACTAATAGCTAAAGAGAATCAGGAAAGAGTTCATGCTTAAAGAGGTGGTAGTTGAGGGGATCTTTGATGCAGACAAAGAGTTCTGAGGAGCAGAGGGGAATAGGAAGTATATTCAAGACATGAGACACCATTTGTGCAAAGGCAAGGAGGTGGGAAATGAAACTCTGTGTCCTGGGAACAGCTAGCAAGACAATTTGTCTTGAATTGTGAGTGTGGGAAGGGTAGTAATATGCAATTAGATTGGAAAGGTAAGTGGTAGTAGTATTTGGGAGGGCTTTAATAGCCAGACTGAGGAGTTATATTTTATCCTAGAGACAATAGAGAAACACTGATGAGTTTTGAGTTAGGGAGTAGCAGTCAGAAATGTGTTATAGTGATATTAATTTGGCAGCCTTGCAGAAGATGGATTGGAGAGGGGAGAGGCTGAAAACAGCAAGACCAATTAGACAATTGCAATAATCCAGGAAAGAGCTGATGAATACCTGAACTGGCATGGTGGCTCTGAGAGTTAAGAGAAAGGGACACATCTGAGAGGTTTTTATGGAGAGAGAATTGACAAAATTTAGCAGGTGCTTTGATATGCAGGGGTGATACAGGGGAAGTAGTCGTTTGTCTTCAGGGCTACAAACATTCATGGCTTAAAGGACTTTGGTGACATCAACAGAAAAAGGGAAGTTTGGAGAAGGAATAGATTTTGGGGGCCATATAATGATATCAGTTTTGACTGTTTTGAGTTTGAGATGCCTATGGGACATCCTGGTATAAATGTCTAGAAAGTGATGTGGGGCGGGAATTCAGGAGAGAGATTTGGGACCCATAAATAGATTTAGGAGTCATCTGTGTAGAGATGATAATTAAACTCATAGAAGTTTGTGGGACCACTGAGGAAGACAGCTTGGGTTGTAGCTAAGCTGCTTTGCAGCCTCTATGGCCTTGGGCTGGTCAATTATTCTCTCTAAACATCTGTAAAACCAGGATAATACTTGATGTGAGGCTCAAATGGAATAATGACCTATGAAGTACTATACAAGGGTAAGGTGGTATTTGTTAACTTCATGTTCTCCTTCTATTGCAGCTTTTTGGGTTCTGCATACACTGAGGTTCAGGAGACCCAAATTAGCTATCAGGCAACTCTGAGGGAGGGAACAAGTTTGCAGTGTGCAGTCCAACTAAAAACTCCACATGATCTCAGAAATATAGGACTTACCATTTCTTCTTCTTTTACCCAAAATAGCTCCTGCCATTTACAAATTCCTTTAGCTCCTTGGTTCTATAACTTTTTTATCTTCACTCTGAAGCATTAAGTATGCTCAGGATTGATTGAAGCATCCACTAAAATTGCTTCTGAAAAAATTAGCCTCTTGAGACTACCACCTTGGTGATTTATAATAAGAAAGGCACCTTGTATATGGTTAATTAAAATTTGCTCATTTATTCTGCTTGCTTGAATAGCCAACTGATTTGCTGTCTCAAATTGATGTTATTGTGTCAGACGCAACCCCACCTCTTCCCCCCTCCCTGCCCCAGTGTGATGTGTGCTACTAGCTTTACAGGCTTTTTCTTTGAGTCAGGAAAGAAACCATATTTCACTTTCCCAAAGTAAAAAGACTGAAGGAAGGGAGGCAAGGGTTGCTGACAAAGGATGATACCCTCCATGCCTGAAATCTTCCTCCTCTTCCACCACCTCTTAGTTTCTTAGCTTTTCCTTCTAATGCAAATCAACTCCTACCTTTAACAGAAGGCGTTTCCTGGTACATATAGCATCTACTGCCTTTCCTCTAAGACTAGTTACCATGTAGTCTGTATATATCTTTTATGCACCTAGGTATTTTCATGTTGTCTCTCCCATTAAAATGTGGGCTCCTTGAGGGCAGAGATTGACTGACTGGTTGTAGGTACCATGATTGATCATGGCTTAAAATGTAACTCTTTACCTGAAATCAGCTGGTTGAGGGCCCTTGTTCTGAATTTTCTATCCTAATATGTAAGAAATATAAACAGAGGCAGTGTTAGAGCTTGAAATAGAAGATGGGAATTCCAAGTTCTTGTGGGACACAAAGCCCCATTTGTTCAGAATTTATGTTTGTTTTTCTCAGGCTGTCTGGTCATGTCAGGTTTGTGAAAAATCCGTTTTTTAAAACAGCAGTCTGTTCCCTCTTCTATTTGGGGAAAATCAAGGAGCTGTGATTTTCTGTTTAGGAATTCCCTGTACCAGGTACAACATAATATATTACAAAGTTACCTGGGGCTCAGAAAGATTAGGTGACTTAGCCATAGTCACACTAACCACCATATATCAGAGACTAGATTTTAACAGGTCTTCTGACTTCAAGTTCAACACTCCATTTACTACATCTTTCCAACTCTCACAGGGGTTATTAGAAGCCTTTGAAGTAGATTACAAAAAATACAGGTGGTTCCTTTGCTATCTTTGGAATTTAATAGTGTTATATCTTGAGTAGAGTATAAAATTAGAACTAATATACTTTCTTCAGCACCATTCAAGTCATCCCACAATGTATTGTTCCTTCTGTCACCATCACTTAAGTTCGTACAAATTAAAGGTGAAATGTTTGAGCAAGTCAATTAGTCTAGAACACCTTTAGAGTTTAAACAATAGATCAGAGGTTCACAACGTCAAACAATTTCACAGACTGCCATTTGATAGTAGATGTGTTGTTAATTATCTTTTAATAAATTGCAAATTACATAAGAAATGATAAGCAAGCAGATTTCAGAAAAACCTGGAAAGACTTACATCAACTGATAATGAGTGAAATGAGCAGAACCAGGACAACATTGTACACAGTAACAGCAATTTTGTGTGATGACCAGCTTTGATAGACTTAACTCTTCTCAGCAATGCAATGATCTAAGATGATTCCAAAAGACTCATGCTGGAAAATGCTATCTGCATCCAGATAAAGAACTTTGGAGTCTGAATGCAGTTTGAAGCATACTGTTTTCTTTTTTTCTTTCTTTCTCATGGTTTTCACCTTTTATTCTGATTCTTTTTTTTATAACATGACTAATGTGGAAATATGTTTAATATGACTGTGCATGTGTAGCCTGTATCAGATTGCATGCTGTCTTGGAGAGGGGGGAAGGGAGAGAAAGGAAAAAGATTTAGAACGCAAAATCTTATGAAAGTGCATGTTTAAAATGAAAAATAAATAAATAAATTTTAAAGAAAAGTAGAAGGGACCATGGGGGAAAAATAAATTACAAATTTGTAAAGCACGAGCAGCTTTCCAGAGGACTACTGCTATGAACAGCTTTTAAGGTTCTGATTACATAGTATAGTGAGCTCTCTATTTATTCAATAACAAATTAGAGCAAAACATTCATAGAAAATCAAAATACAGCATTCACAATGTTACAACTTATCACAGAAAATCAAAATGCAGCTTTTACTATGTCAAAACTCAACAACTTATCACTAAAATGACTGCATAATTTTTACCAAAGTGGTCACATCATTTTCAACAAAGTACATTCATTTAGTTGATCACAAAGTCTTTAATTCAATCACAAAGTACAAAAGTCAAAGTTCTCTATCCCTAGGTTACAGTAAACCATAATCTTCTCAGTCAGTACACAGTATTCAAGTAAAGTCTTCTTTCAGTTTGACTCAAGGCTGGCTCTCAGCTTCCATGGTTCCTCTTCCATGGTCCCAGCTCACTGTCACCTGGGTTCAAAGGCAGGCAGTTCCCAGTTCCTTGCCAGTTCTTCATCCAGTTCCTGTTCCACATTGAAGTTCATAGCGTCTAGTCCACCCCAAGTCCTTCACAGTTCCTGTTTCTGGGAAGATAAAGCTTAACATAGCCACAATAATATGCATTCACATTGCCAGCACCATCATCGATTCACTATCTGCCTGTGAAATCAACTTAGACCCATCTACAGGGCTTGAGAACTCAATATAAATCAACACCATAGAAATCAACACAGACCCACAAACAAGGTCCAAGAGGTCAGCACAAATCATCAGTAAAGTCCTAGGACCTCCAAAACCCTCCTCTAGGACTTCTGTAAACATACAACCGGAAAATCCTCTTTCAGAGCTTCCAGTAAGGTCCCAGGGCTTCTGTACAAAGTATCACAAACAAACATCAATATAGACAAAGCAGACAAACAGAGTGCCAGGATACCACAAGTTTTCTCCTTCTTGACTCTGCCACCACAAGAGTCCTTTTCTCAGTTCTGCTGTCTCCAGCCTGGCGTTCTCCTTATATATGGTCATTAACTCCTCCCCAGGAGTTCACAAGTTCTAGAGTTCACAAATTGTGGGGTTCACATGTTCTGTTTCTTAACATATTTGATACAAAGCTCAAAAGAAACTTGAACTGAAACAAGGTGTTAATTCAATAGCTGAAATAAGATGTGAACTACTTCTGTGCTTGCCATTACAAAATTACAATTAGAAATTACATTTTCAAAAAACTATGGTGATAGGCAGCTAGGTGGTGCAATGAGGAGAGCACTGGCCCTGGAGTCTGGAGGACCTGAGTTCAGATCTGGCCTCAGACACTTAACACTTACTAGCTGTGTGACCTTGGGCAAGTCACTTAACCCCAATTGTCCTGCCCTCTCCCCTTCAAAAAAGCAACTGAATTCAGTAACTTTTAAATTTGTGTTTCATTAAATACAACAGTAACACATACATTTGAAAAATTACTATGTATGAACAAGACATCATTCAGTCTACAGAAGGTATGTTTTATTATTTATTATGCTGAGTCACTGATGTGTTTTGTTAGCATTAAAAAAAGATTAAAATGGCAGTGCTTCATACTCATATGAAGTTGGGGATCCCACAGGCTGAGAACCATTGCAATGAAATGAAAAGATATGCATGATTCCCAATAATATTGCCTAACTGCAGCGCCAGCTAATGGCTGTGCTAAGGTCTCTTTCAGTCCTAAGTCCATAATCCTGTAAAAAAAATTAATCAATTAAGAACATTTCTAAAGCATTTATATTTCTAGGCTTTGTGAGAGGTGTTGGAATACAAATATAAAAGTGAGATACTACCTGCCCTCAAGCAGCTTACATTCTACAACCAGAACGCCAACCCCATTCACAAACAAAACTCCAATCTTTTAGTGTACCACAAGGAACAGAAAAAAGGAAGTAGAGCAGAGAGAAATAAAGGAAGTGGGAAGGAGGAAAAGAGGGCAAAGGGAGGAAGAAGAGACAGTAGCATTTAAATGAGGTTAACTATCATTTTGGTGGGTTTTGGTTTTGGGTTTTTGGCTTTTTTTTTTTTTAACAAGATGCGGCTATAGGTTTTAAATTAATGCCATTTAACAATTCCCTTTGAAGTACCCACGAGTTAACTAACCACTATTCTTTGAGGACTTTTATGTTAAGAAGGGCAGTTATGCTACTGAAGCTCCAGCAGGGACCAGAGCAAAGGTAGTTCCAGAAATGCCATGAAATCAGCCTTCATCAAACTGGCACCTGTCCATTGGGCTGATGTTAATAACTCAGAGACAAGTAGCAATAGCATAATATTGTGCTTCTGAATGCAAAGTGGTTGTCATTTCTTCTTGGGAACGGTGAATCTCTTCTTTTTATGAATTTGACAAAGATGAACTTCTTCTATCTTTAGCAAGCAGGGAAGCAAGGCAAAAACAGTCCTCTAAAGCCTTTCATTTGGGGATTTCTGTATTTCTTCCACAGAGATTGAGACAGTGAAACTGGCACGTTCTGTCTTCAGCAAACTACACGAGATTTGCTGCAGTTGGGTGAAGGACTTCCCTCTCCGAAGGAAACCCCAATTGTATTATGAGACATCAATCCATGCCATCAAAAACATGCGCAGGAAAATGGAGGACAAACACGTCTGCATTCCTGATTTTAATATGCTCTTCAATCTAGAGGTAAAAAGGGCACATCCCAGGGGCCAGTGGGATAAAGAGAAGAGGATTTGCCTTACTACCTTAAGCTCCTTTATCAAAAATGAGAGTTACCAATAGATTCTTGATAATGGACCATACGTCAAGTGGCAGAGGTTTGCTTACGTTACAATATGGAGAATCATTTCTCTATGTTATCAAATGATTTTGTTATGGATAAATTCACATATGTGTTATAAAATCCATTTGAAAATACTATTATCAAAAAGGGAGAATAGGTTTTATTTGAGGGGCCAGTCAAAGGACTAGAGAGGCCTGAAATCTATTATTTCTGAGTGTCTCATTAACTTGTTACCTGATGTCGGTCAAGTTTCCCTGGCCTGTGCTTCAGTTTGCTAAAAATGCCCCTGAAATTCTTTTTATCATGCAAAATGTGGTGGGAATAAATGTAAAGGTGCCTATCTATAAATGATTTTGGCTGCCTCAGAAGAAAGTCTTTGGGTAGGTCCTTAGTAGTAGCATCTCTTGTTTGGTGTAAATGGACTCCAGGCTGAATACAGCTAGTAGGTGATGCTCTACATTTACCTATGTAGTTAAAGTTCATATGGAAGTTTCTCTTAATCAGCTGGGGGCTGCCTGGGATTGAAAAACCTGTGAGCAGCACCTAACAATGGGAAGGGCATTCAATAAACATTTAAATTCCTACTATGCACTCTTAGAAACCTGGGAATACACAAAGGAACTCGGGATAAAAGCAAAAAATAAAATAAAAAAATAAAAACAGTTCTCTCCCCTCCCCAAAAGAAATTACATTTTACTAGGGAGATGTGACATGTCAACGGATTATTATAAATGCCATAACATTTGAGGAGAGAGAGAATTCAGCAACTAGGAGGAATCAGTAAAGGCTTCTCATAGGGGATTGCATTTAAACTGAGAAAGGAAGGAAAGAAGGAAAGAGGGAGAGAGGGCGGAGGAAGGAGGAAAAAGGGAAGAATAGAAGAAAAGAGGGAAACAAGATGGAAGGAAAGAGGGAGGGCAGGAAAGAAAGAGGGAGAGGAAGGATGGAGGGAAGGAAAAGAGAGGGAAGGAAAGAAAAAAGGAAAAAAGAGGAGGAAATAACCATTAATAAGCACTTACTATGTGCTAGGCACTGTGATAACTGCTTTATAAATACTATCTTATTTGAACATTTGATTTGAAGGTAGCTAAGAATTTTAAATGATGAGTAGGTGGATACATTTTAAGTGCATAGAGCAACCAAATGGCAGTTGTAGGCTTTATCTTTCATTTTTAAAATTGGGAACTTAATGAATATGAACATTTGTTTTTAAAAATACATTTTATTGATACCTTGTTTTTGCATTACTTCCATATTCTAATGTAACCCACTCCCCTCCCTTTTGGTCTCTCTTTCCTAAGCAACAATCACTAAAACAAAGAATGAAAGGTAGGAGAAGGAGGCAGTTAAGCCTCCAGCTCCATCTCACTAACACATCAGAAAAGTTTGATCTAGAGACAGTGTTGCACACTCATGGTCCCCTATTTCTACAAAGACACAGAAGGGGGCCTTGTCATGTATCTTCTTTGCAGCCAAGCTTGGTTATTATCCTTTCAGACCTTCAGTTTTGATTGTTTTGTTTTGATTCTTTTCATTTTCATTACTGTAATAACAGAGTACATTGTTTTCCTGGTTCTGCTTACTTGATTTTGCTTAGGTTCAATCAATCAATGAGTATATTTTAAGTAGCTACTCTTTGCCAGGCACTGTGTTAGGCTCTGGGGACAAAAGTACAAAGAATGAAAAGATCCCTACTTGAAGTAAACTTGCATTCTGTTGGGAAAGACAGCGAGTACATATCAAATATATATATATATATATATATATATATATATATATATATACATACACATATGTATATGTACATACAGCATAAATCTACAGTTATTAAACACACAGAGAGAAGAGTTAAATGCAAGGCAGTTTGAGAATGTAGAGCACTATCAATTGGTGAGATTGGAAAAACTTTCAGGCCAAAGACAGTGTGTGTATAAGTTTGTATAAGTTTCATGCTTCATATTATATGAATTTTCCTCCTATTAATAATTTCCCTTTTTCAAATGACTTCAATGAGGTAGGGAGCTCTGGGTTAAGGCACTACCATTTTTACCAATGCAGATCCATACATACTTTCAACATATCCATTTATAATCTTAAAGAGTTGCAGGGCAGCTAGGTAACACAGTGAATAGAGCATTGCCCTGGAGTCAAGAGGACCTGAGTTCAAATCTGGCCTCAGATACTTATTAGCAAAAAAAAAAAAAAAAGATACTTATTAGCTGTGTGACCCTGGGCAAGTCACTTAACCCCAGTTGTTTCCCAAAAAAAGAGAAAAGTTGCATGGGGCGCTGAGGGTTAAAGAACTTGCCTGGAGTCACACTAGAGTGTGTGTGTGTATATATATATATATATATATATGTATATTTACACATGTATATATGTATGTGCATATGCGTATACATATAGACACAAAAATGTCAGAGGC
>CM053586.1:233752193-233812259 GCA_028646515.1 Pseudochirops corinnae
CATGTACCATAATTTATCTTTGTTAGTCATTCTGTTAGTCATACTCCAATCATGGGGCTTCTATTTTGTTTCCAATTCTTTGCTGTTAAAAAAAAATGCTGCTACAAAATATTTTGGTGCCTGTGAGATCTGTCATTGACTTACTTAGTATATGCTCACCAGTGGAATCTCTGGGTCAAAACGTAGGCGCCTTTCACTTTCTTTGCGTAATTCAAAATTGCTTTCCAAAAGGGTTATACTGATTCCTAGCTAAACCAACAATGCCCTAGTTTCCTTTCTTTCCACAACCCCTCCTACATCGACTGTTCCTTTCTTTTGTTATCTTTGCCAGTTTGTCGGGTATGAGGTTAAACCTCAGAGTTGTTTTGACTTGCATTTCTCTGATTATTAGTGATTTGGGAGCACTCTTTCCTATTATTGTTAATAATTTGTCATTCTTTTGCAAACTTTTTGCTCGCATCTTTTGGCCACTTATTGATTGGAGAATGGTTTTTAATCTCATAGATTAAACATGAACATTTCAGTATACAAAAAATAGAAGGCTAGGATTGAAATTGTGCACTGCTTTACATGTATATTAAATTTAGGGGTGGAGCCAAGATGGCAGTATAGAGGCTGGGACTCACCTGAACTCTGCCAAGTTCTCCTACCAGCTTTAAAATAATACTTCAAATTGAATTCTGGAGTGACAGAGCTAATACAATGTAGAGATAAAACAATTTTCTAGCCCCAGACAATTTAAGAGGTCAGCAGCAAAGGTCTGTCACGCTGGGGAAGTGAGGAGACCTGGTGTATGCACCACGCTTTCAAGCCAGGTGCAGCACAAGCAGCTTTGGGAACTCTTAGCCCACAGACAGTAAGGGAATCAGACAACTGGTCGTAAAGAAATTACAGAGGACCCTTTGCTGGTGTTGGATTCAGGACCCTGTTGTGTTGTCTATATGTGGTTCTAGATCACAGTTCTAGGAGCAGTAGCACTTGTGGCTACAGGGAACAAGGTCCCTTTCTAGATAAAGACCAAAGTGCTAAGAGAGTAGTAACCACACCTCCTTAGATCATACAACCTTGGAAGCACCAAAAACTTACAGTCTCCCAGAACTAGCTCTGAAAACAGCAGCAAGAAAGGTCTGAAGCTTGGGATAGTGCCTCCTTCATCCTGGGAACAGAGTTTAACTGTAATACAGAAGTTACAGATCAAGAAATAGACTGAAAAATGGGCAAACAAAAAGAACATGACCATAGAAAGTTACTATGGTGACAGGGAAGATCAAAACATAAACTCAGAAGAAAAACAGTGTCAAAACAGCTACATCCAAAGCTTAAAAGCAAAATGTGAATTAGTCTCAGTACCCAAAAAAGAATTTCTGGAAGAGTTCAGAAAGGATTTTAAAAATCAAATAAGAGAGAGAGAGAGGAAAAATTGGGAAAATAAATGAGAGTGAGGCAAGAAAATTATGAAAACAGAGTCAACAGCTTGATAGAAGTATATATTAAATTTAACAAGAATGGCATTATAATTGTTCTTGTCTTCTGAACTTCCTTTCTCTTCTATATATATTTGAAATTTCATTGATATTATTTTTCTCCTTTTTTTCATCACTATTACTTCGTATCCACTCCCCTCCCCCAATTCTCCTCCTGCATATAAAGGTCCTCTCCTATAACATATTGTAGTCAAGCAAAACTAATAGACATATTGACTGTGTCTGAAAATAGAGGGTATCCCAAAAGTCTAAAAGTTGCTTTAAGCTTAAAATGAGACTCTCTATTGCTTTCTGCACACACCACCTCTCTGCCAAAAAGTGAGAAGCATGATTCTTCATTAGATTTCTAGAGTCAAGATTGGTCCTTGCATCAGTCAAAGTTCTTATGTCTTTCAGCATAATTTTCCTTTGCAAAATTATCATCATGTATAAATTGTTCTGATTCTGTCCACTTTATTCTGTATCAGTTCATATACATCTTCTGAGGTTTCTCTGACTCTACCTGTCATAATTTCTTACCATAACATTCCATTATATTCACATACTATAATTTACTCATTCCCCACTTAATGGACACCCATTATGTTTCCAGTTTTTTCTTCAACAAAAAGTGCTGCTGTAAATGTTTTTGTACATGTGAGCCCTTTCCCCATCTTTGACATCTTTGGGTGTCTAAGCCTGTCATGGTAACACTGAGTCAAAGGGTATGCACAGTTTAGTAACTTTTGGATATAATTCCAAATTGCTTTCCAGAATAGTCGGAGCAGTTCATATTTCCACCAATAATTGTCATTTTTCTGTCCTCCCACAGTTTCTCCAACAATTATCATTTTCCTTTTTGTCATTTTTGTACTTGTAGTCTTGCAGGGGTCCCCCCCCCTTTTTCTACTCAATCCATGATTTTGCTAATTACAGGTTCTATTTTTCTTGTGTAGATATACTACTTTCCAGCTTTCTGTCAGTTCCAGCTTTGGTTCAAAGAGCCACATAGACTATCAAAATGACACATTCCACATATCAACATTAAGTCCTATGGAAACCTGACAAGTTCATCTTGGTTACCCTGCTAACCCTTTTTGCATGAGATTGACTTTGAGAAATCACCAAGCTGCTCTCTTAGCTGAGTTATTTCTGACTCCACTGTGATTGAAAAAAATATATGTATCTTGGCGACAATTCCCAAGGATTCATGATAAAAAAAAATGCTATCCACTTCCAGAGAAAGAACTGATGGAGTCTGAATGCAGATCAAAGCATGCTATTTTTCACTTTTTTTGTGCATTTTTTTTCTTTTGGTCAGTGTCTTACAGCATGGAAGGCATTACATATGGAAATATGTTTTGCATGATTGCACATGTATAACATATATTAAATTGCTGTCTCAGGGAGCAAGAAGAAGAAGGGAGGGAGAAAATTTGGAACTCAAATTTTTTTAAAAAATGAATGTTAAAAATTGTCTTTATATGTATTTGGGGGAAAATAAAATTATATATATGTGTGTGTATATAATATATACTATAGATGTACATATATACCCATATAATACACACATATACACAGACACATATATAATATAGACATGCATATATACATATATAAATATAATGCACATACATATATACTGCATGCTATATACATACATGTCTTGACCCCTAAGAAACAGAAAGTAGTTGGGCTTGCACATGAAAGAGACGTAATTGATAAACTGGGTCTTTATCATCCATATCAGTTAATAAACATTTTCCTGTTAGCATCTCCTAGTTCTTACTGTTAAGACATAAGGAATTAATATAGAAAGTTTTTTCTTTTACTTGTCCTTTGTCACTCTTCTTTTCTCAAATTTGTATTTGAATATCAGTTTAAAATTATAAATCATAATATTCCACATATTTAGATGGCAGTCAAGGGTGACTATTTGTGTGTATGTCCAAAGGCATATCAGCAAAAGTCTGGTAGAGTCCAGCCATGTTGTGCACAAGAATGTGACTATAGGTGTGGCTAGGTGGTGTAGTGAATAGAGCACTGACCTTGGAGTCAGGAGGACCTGAGTTCAAATTCAGGCTCACACACTTAACACTTACTAGCCATGTGACCTTGGGCAAGTCACTTGACCCCAATTGCCCTGCCTTCCCCCCTGCAAAAAAAAAAAGTGACTAGATCACTTGTTTTCTGAGGTGACTGAACTCCAGGCACACATGGCTCAGAAACCCCCATGTGACAATAGCTGCTACCCCCCTCTATGCCTATGGGGACCACGCTTTGATTCAAGGCTCCTGGTGTGTTTTGCGGAGGCAGCTGCTGCTTTTGACTTTAGTTCTTGGTTCACCACCAGCCCTGGGCCATCGTGTCAGATGATCACCCCTACCTGCTTGCTTTATGCCAGGGTTGGTAAGTCAGTACAGAGTGCTGGGACAGACATTCTCCCTCTCAAGGCATTTATAACCTAAAGAAGGGAAAAGAGATGACCCAAGATAGCTTCCAGTTCTGTCTATAACTGTTGATGACTATAAGGGACAGTGTGCTCTGATTGCAACATGGGGCCACTTGTACTCTAAATGTTCTAACCGACCCCTTGTGCCTGATTGGTTGTGCCTCCAAATCACATTCGACCAATCAGCCACAGCCAGACACCCCATCCCCTAACATTGCTATGTTATTGGTCATCTTCAAAAATGAAGGACAAGTAACAGCAGCCACAACAGGCAGCTAGGGGGCACCATAGTGCACAGAGCACCAGGCCTGGAGTCAGGGAGACTCATCTTCCTGAGTTCAAATTTGGCCTCAGACGCTTACTAGCTCTGTGACCCTGGGCAAGTCGCTTAACCCTACTGGCCTCAGTTTCTTCATCTGTAAAATGAACCAGAGAAGGAAATGGCAAACCACCCCAGTATTGTTGCCAAGAAAATCTCAGATAGGACCATGAAGAGTCAGACACAAATGAAACGTTTGAATAAAAATGGAAAGAACATGAGATTTGGTGTGTGAGGACCTGGGTTCAATATATCTCTGCCTTTCACTGCATTGACCATGGATAGCTCTATTCCCATAAGGTGGTGTCCTCAATCCTCCACATCAAAATGAATCTGTCTTTAAAAAAGCTGATTAAATTCCATGTTGCTAGTCCTAGGTGCCAGAATTGCTAGTGTAATATCCCTGGGTTCCCTAGTTCCAGATTTAGCATTCTTTGCATTTTATCATGCTGCCTCCTCAAATCCCCTGGATTTTACTTCATTTTGCAGAATGCTTTGAGATATTCAGTTTAAAAGATGTACTATAATTATAATAGCAGGGTAATCCCATATGAGAATCTGTTTATGAACCTCTTAAAGGCAAGCCATTTACAGATATCAATGAAGAGCCCCAAATTGGGTCCTAAATGATTTAGTCTAGAATGTTATAGATGTGACCTGTGGTCCAGGCCTGAAGCTCTGGATTTGTAAGGACTGGGTTCAAGCTTCAGGGACTTCTCACAGAATATGTGCTTTTTCATTCCTCCCCCACCCTCACAGGCTGAGGTAGGTCTTAGGCAATAATAGGGAGTTAGTGAGTAGGGGGAATGACATGATGCAAGCTGTTTTAGAAAAATCAGTCTGGCAATGCTGTTCTCCCTCCTCTTCAAGCATGTCTGTACTCTTTTCCTCTGGAATGTACCTCTCCACTTCCAAGTCTTGCTTCCTTATTATTTTTCTCCTTAGCACCTCCAGTGTCTTAACTGATTCCTTCCTCCTTGCCATCAAGCATCTTAAAAAGATATTTATCTTACAAATCTTTTCTTTTGGAAGCAGTCAGAGTTAAGTGACTTGCCCAGAGTCATACAGCTAGTAAGTGTTTGAGGCCATATTTGAATTTAGGTCCTCCTGACTCCAGGGAAGTACTCTATCCACTGTGTCACCTAGCTGTCCTTATCTTTAAAATCTTAAGAAAGAACTGTTTAAAAATACACCTTAATTTGATCCTGCTGCCCTCTCTGTCTACAATCATGTGGACATAGGAACACTTCTGCTGTATCAAAAACCATCCACAGTCTATTCTGTCATATATACTTTTGCTAACAGAGGCCTCAAGGAATGTTCTATGGGGAAGGAGACAAGAAGCCTGTTGTGAGGTCTGAGTTCCTTTTTATTAATTGAATCATTCATAAATTTATCTAAATTCCTTTTTGGATCCATTTTGGATCTCTCTTGAGGGAGTAAAGTTATAAAAAGAGGTTGGTCTACATTTTAAGAAAAAGTAAGGATAAAAAAGACATTCTATTTTCAGGGCCCTTCCCAAACTATTATTTTATTGGATTCTCAAAACATCTCTACGAGGTTCATATCACTCATCCTTACTTAACAGATGGAAGAAATGGAGGCATGGAAAAAGTCAAGCAGCTTGGTTATTCAACAAATGAGTGGCTGGGATGGCCTAAAATCCAGCTCTCCCAAGTCCCAGGAATCAAAAGATTTGCAGCTGAAATCACAATGTCTCACCAAGGAAGCCTGGGAACCAGTAGTCCAAAGAAATGTTAACCTCTCCAGATAAGAATTGATTTTTGGTCCAGACCTGTGATCATCAGTATGGGGACCTCCCAGAATGGCTACAGAGCAGTAATTCCTCTATAATTCATAGTCTTACCGTAGGGCAGAGGTTAAGTGCCTTGCCAGTATCACACAGCTAGTATGTCTTGGAAGCAGGATTTGAACCCAGCTTTTCCTGATTCCAAGGCTGGCCGAGCTGTGATGATTAAAGAACAAACTTCTGGGATGGGCTGAGAACCAGAATCTGGTGCTTGAGCATCCTTGTCTTTTTCTTCACTGTCAAGACAAAGCAAGGAGAGAGTGAACTGCATCTGGCATGAATTGTGACCCAAGGGGTTAGATTGCAAGCTGACTTAAAGAATTTGGGCCTCATACGGTGAGAATTCTGGTATCGTAAAGTGTGTCTGTATAATAGACATATCCACGTATATGTTATACCAATGGTTTACATTCTATATAGGGTTTTATTTTTTTAACGTTATTTTAATGTCTCCAATCCATCAAGGCATTTACTGATTGCCTTCTTGTGCTGCTTATTTTTATTTTTTTGCTTTGGCTGCATGAGAAAGGTTTGAAGCAAATGTGTGTGGGTGGTTTCCATGGTGCAAACTTCCAGAGAAGGGGGCAGTTCTGCCTGAGCTAATTGGGCATGTGTATTCCAGCTTACTGGGATGGAAACACAAAGGCCCTGATATTACAGGTACTTTTGGCAGTTGCTAGAAAAAGGAAATATTTTGTCTTGTTATGGAGGCAACTGACTTTGGGGGAGGGGAGCAGGGAGGTGAAGGAAGAGGAAGAGAAAGAGAATGGGTAATGGGAGTTTTAAGGACAGTAGTTTATCTGATTTCCGCACATCAAACAATGACCTGTGTGCTCTGTTTCCTTCGACAGGATCAAGAAGAACAAGCTTACTTTGCAGTGTTTGATGGACATGGTGGAGTAGATGCCGCCATTTATGCCTCTGTCCACCTCCATGTGAACTTAGTACGCCAGGAAATGTTCCCCCATGACCCTGCTGAGGCACTGTGCCGGGCCTTCCGGGTGACCGATGAGCGTTTTGTGCAGAAAGCAGCCAGGGAGGTTTGTAACTTCTTCGTGTGAGCACATGTGGGTCCAAAGGAGAATCATTTTTGCCCTGAAACTCAGACTAAAAAAATACTAGCCTGGTCCACTAATTTAGTCTGTGGCTAAAGGGCTATTCAGATTTAGATTTTGCTTTCTTTCATACCACCTCCCCCAATCTTGGCATTCACACACCTTGGAATTCTCATCTGGACTCTATTCCTAAAGCAACACCTTGAATTTCATTGTAGTTCTTATTCACCATCTGCAATTTGCAGAACGTGCTAAGTGAGTTAGTTTCATGAACACAGCCATAACTTTAGGGTAATTTTAACTGTACTGTATACAAGTTGTTGGGCTATAGTTTTCTAGAAATGTCTCACCACCGGATTTGTCAGGTAGGTCTTTACTTTCTTAATCACCAATGTCGATCAGTCATGCCACAATAATTTCTTTCTCTTTGCATTGCTGACAAGTTTGGATGTGGTCATTGAGTCAACAACAAACCATAAATAAGTGGAAAAGATCACTTTCATTTCCTAAGTTAAGAGCTTTGGAAAAGAACTGGGATTACAGTTTACTGTAATGAATTGGGATTACTCAACCTATTTAGACTGATCTCAATTATTATTTGTCTCAGATGACCAAGCACCAAATTTCTTCTTGCCAGAATAAAAAAGTTTGAGCTTGTTCTCTATATTGTGACGATTTCCACTATTTAAACATTTACTGACCCAAATATTTACTGACTCTGAACAGGAGAAATGAGGTATTAGGATAAACAGTGGGAACGTCAACTAATTAATCATTTTGAGCCATGGGTACATAATTAACTATAGCACTGAATTCTGGATGTCTTAACCAGGAACAAACTGAAAAATAAATCATTTTTCTTTAAAACATTGATTACAGAGAGAGAGAATGACTCTCACAAATGAAACATCACCTCTTTCATGGAATGGGCCAGGTGTGGAGTATGCATGACCATTTTTCTCATTTCAGTTAGGAAAACTCACATAAGCAAACCAGTAGAAAAGCTCAAACTGTGGTCCAGAATTCCTGATGCTCCAAGCCCTAGTGAGCCTTGGGATCCCACAGAAAATAAGCATATATTTCCTTTTCTTCTGATGATCCTAAGGCCTGCCTCGGTTAAATGCAAATCCAGTGATAGTGGTCACTAGACTTTTACAATTAAAGTCAGTTCAATTCAATTCAATTCAACAAGGATTTGTTGCCTACCATGTACCAGGAACTACGTATGTGGGAATGGGAAATAAAATAAAAAGATAAATTAAACAAATCATAGATTAAATAGAAAAGATTTTATTGACTGAACACTATACCTTGTGCTGGAGGCTAATCCCCTAAACCTCCCTCAAACCATGGGCTCCTGGCTTTTCTTCTTAGGGTGATTGTCCCTCTGCTTTGAGTATGGGACATGATATTCTGAGAAGTGATCTAGAGACAACCCCATCCCTGGAACCAAGTGTGCCTTTAGGGCTTTTCTCTCCCCCACGTCCTTCTTCTATTTCTTCAAGAGCACACCAGTGATCTCGACTGTATCCACTTACTTATTTTGTCTGACATTCCAGTGTGCCTCAGTCTCCCCAGCAGTTTGTTTCTACCTTAAATAACAGATCTCGCACAGTAAGTTCCCTCTTGTGCTTCCATGTTTTGTTAACTGCTGAGAAAAAAGTAGCTATTTCTGTTGTGAAACAGCCCAGCCTCCTGTTCTCTCCAGAGCATATGCGGTGAAACGTCTTTATAATTTGTACTAATGGGGCTGAATTATCTGAATGTTCTGTGTAGGAAGACAGTCTATTGGTGGGCGAGGATTTATAACAAACAACAAATTTTCCCCCGTAGGAGATGGGCAATAGGGAGGGGATACTGGAAGAGGGAAGACAGATGTGCCTTTATCTACCTATGGCTCACTGGGTCCAATGCAGAGTAATAGAAAATTGTGATACATGGGTCACTTAAGTCAAATGGATCTGTCACGTCAGTCTGCTAATAGTATCAGCACCTTTAAAGAGCTCTGGGAATCAGAAGACCTTATTTGTCCTCCTAGGGCTCCAAATTTCAAATGAAATAGTAATTAAAGGGAAAAGTTTCCCCACATGTACTGTTACCAAAAGCTAGGCCTATATAAAACACTTTATATAAGTTTCATTGTAGTTGTGCATGTCTCAGAATATGCTTTGTGCCGAGTACTCTATGGAATACAAAACTTATTGGGCACTTTCACATATTCCATCTAGAGGCATCAAAACATTGGCTCAATTTCCCCCTTCAAGTGATTTTTCATCATAGTTTCACAAACAATAGGACCAAAGGCTATGATTTTTCCCTGATCAAATTTCGCTTCAGTAGTGCCTGTGAGACGCATCACACAGTGGGGAAAAGCCCAGCCCTGGGAGGTAGGAGAACTTGGTTCTGGATCTGGTATTAGTCACACGACATTGGACAAGGGTTCTTATGAGGATCCAATAAGATATCCCACATGAAAATGTTTTTTTAAAGTATGACGTACAAGCGTAAAGTATTATTAATAGTTTGCCTATCCCCTGCTCGGTAGGAATGTAAGTGTACTTTTCAATGAAAATTCAGTGCCCCTGGGTCTTTGTTTATACCGGCTTTGCATTAACCATTTTCAGAGCTTACGCTGTGGGACCACAGGCGTGGTAACATTTATCCGAGGCAACATGCTCCACGTGGCCTGGCTGGGTGACTCTCAGGTCATGCTTGTGCGGAAAGGCCAGGCTGTGGAATTAATGAAGCCACATAAGCCGGACAGAGAGGTGAGCAGTGTCTTTCTTTGGGCCGTCACCCAAGGTCTGTTTTCCAGCTAACTATTCATACTGTTGTTTTATTAGAATAGTTACCGTTATTTCCCCAGCAAACAGCCCCATAAAGTCCCTGGAGACAGGAAAAAGGAAAATAATCTTCCCAGGAAATGGCTATATGTCATGTATGCCTGATGGCAACTGAATGACATCCCTTGTTCTAATTCTTATCACTTCCAGAGGGCCTGCTGACATTACCTTTTCTGTTTTCCTCTTATGTGCTACACTGTGATTTAGGATGAGAAGCAACGAATCGAGGCCCTTGGAGGCTGTGTGGTCTGGTTTGGTGCCTGGAGAGTGAATGGAAGTCTGTCTGTCTCAAGAGCTATTGGTAAGAAATTATTTAACTCATTAAGGCTCTCCAGTGTGTTCCCGTCCTCACTTGCCCCCTATGCGTTCACTATGTTACCATTGAGAAATCAGAGACAATACAATTCCCATTATGAAAGAACTCGTGGTACCTTTTAAGTAGCAATTAAGGGATGTCTCTCTTACTTTTAATTACTGATTCATATCGTTTTGTCTGTGCAGGCTTATGTTTAAATTCTGTTATCAAAATGAAAAAAGAAAACCTAAGCACACAGGGCCTACAGGTCTGTTGTCTTCTTCATTGAGAGCAGCCTATGACTCATACTAAGGAGAGCTGCTGCTTGAAATCATGCTGCCCCTTCATTTCATCTCATTCTGCTCTTATCTGATGCACAGTCACAGGTTTCTCTGACACACGGGATGATGGCATAGGACCAGAGACCACATCTTTTACCTCATGCAGACTCACCTATGGCAGTTCAGCTAAGCAACTCCTGGTTTGCCTTAAAAATTTTCCTATTTATCTTCATTCTACCATATTCTAGGAGACTGAAAGGTTGCCCTCAGTGAATGAAAATAAATTTTAACAAAAACATTTTAATTTTTTTTAAAAGTATGTTAGAATTATCTGGCATAGGGCAAACAAGAAAGAACCCCAGTAGCATTCCAGCTTAATTATACTAAGTTTTTTGGGAGCTCCAGGACCAGAACTGAAACATGTAGGTACAGCTCATAGAGGTTAAAATGTCAGTTTTCCAGCTCTCTAAACTGAACTAAATTGTGAACTGGAAAGTAAACCTGGCCAACAGTGACTTTTGCTCTTTGAGGATGGCTTACTATCTGAAGCCATCATGAAACCATGAACAGGTTTAATTTAAATGTAAACAAGAGGTAACTGTCAGAAAACACTGTGTTTTTAGTTGGAAAATTCTTTCTAGTTTTGTTTATTATAGCAATTTGTTGGATAACTTGGGGCTAATTATTGTGAAACCATTTAGTGTCCCACTTACACTGAACTCTCCGAGTCTCTTGAGGGAACAAAGGTAAGTTAAATGGAACTGTCTGTCCCTAAATCATAAGGCCCATGGAAGAGGCAGCTGAATCTGCTTCCATAATGAAAGGCTGTGAAATGGGAGGCTGTATGTAGTCCTGGCTCACTTGGAGACTATACACACTCACTCACATTGGGCACAAAGCCCTTAATTTTAGGCTTCATACTTAGTAAAGTTGGCTAATACTGTGTGGCCAAACTCTTCTTATCCATGTCACAGCAATGACTCTGACACCAGCCTACAATGTTCTCTAGTCTCTATTTTATTTGTAATATCATTTTGCAATTTTTATTTTAAAAAGAATCTTGTCTTTCAGTTGAGTATATGTGATTCGTATTCACTTTCAAGGCTGTAGTGACAAATGCCAACCTCCCTAGGAACTGGGCATAGGGATGGGATAAATAAAATTTATACATAACCTTCCTATTTAATTTCATCCATTAATTTTAACCGTCTCCCATTCCAAGGATGTTAACAGGAGCTAAAAGGATTCTCTGAGCTTCACCTCCCTCTTGCCTACTCTTTGGTAGAAGTGTTAACAAGCTGTTGAAGGGCCCAAATGTGGGGAGCAGCAAGTAAGATAGAGGAAATACATTTCTGTATAACTACAATTAGTAAAGGATTCTAGAAAAAAAGTCCAAAGGGAAAAAAAAATGCATTTCTAGAATATATTGTGCATTAAATCTGATTCCAAAAGTATCAGAAGTCCTATGAATCATCTTCCAACATATTAAGCATAGGAATCTTTGGTACTTCTTAAAGAACCAGACAACCTACCAAAAAGGATATGGAAGGCAGTAAAGTCAAGAAGGAAACTAGAAACATCTCTCTCCTCAGTCGTAAATGAAAGATGCATAATTACTGAGGTTTTTTCTAGATTGGGGAACGAATGTTTTCCACTTAAAACATAAACATAATTTCTGTCTTCAGAAATGAAATCCTTTTCAGTTGTTTCCTCCTCATGAGCTCTTCAGACAAAGGAGGTCAACGAGGACACGTTGAGTTTCCATGGTAGAGGGAGGGGGCAGTTTGCAGAAAAAAGGTTGATGCTACTTCTATCATGAAATGGATTCATGCCCTCCTACCAAGTTTGGGGGCGAAATGTCATGAATGTGCCACACCCCCCACAAAAGCAGGTGAAAAGTCAGACTCTTGGCAATGTTTGCTGAGCACAGATCTTTTCATGCCTTGTTCCAAAGTAACAGTTGCAGTAACCCTTTAACTGAAAGGCTAAATGAGAATTTGGGAACAGTGTGAGTCAGATCACATGTATTTTTAGAGCTGGAGTTAAGCAAATGATAATGATGGTAATAATACCGTCAGGTACAGTAGGAGATGATGAATTGGTTCATGTCCTGAGGAAGAGGATTCCAGCTGTTGGATGTAGTAGTACTAATTGGAAGGAGAGGCCAGATAATTATTAATAATAGCTATAACAGCCAACATGTATAATAGCACTTACTACATGCCAAGTGTTATCTCATCTGATCTTCTCAGCACTGTGAGGTAGATACTGCCATTATCTCCACGAAGAAACTAAGGTAAACAGACATTAAATGACTTGCCCAGGGTCACACAGCTAGTGTCTTGAGGCCAAATTTGAACTCAAGTCTTCCTGATTCCAGGTCCAGTATTCATTCAGTCCACTGTGCCACAGTGAGGGCATCTGGCCAAGCTTGTAGGGATGAGTAAAAAGGAATGATTTTGAGAAATAGGATGTGGCAGTGGCTTCAAGGGTAAAGATGATAATAAGTGACTTAAGCATACAACAGTTGAGGATGTGAGGGTATGACTAGTAGTGATAATAATAGTAAAGAACTCAGAGGGGTTTAGGAGAGTAAGAATGTATGTGATAATGATCTAAAAGTCTTGATTTTATCATATGATAGCATGGTATAGTGAAACCATGGGGTCAGACTAAAGCTCTTTCCACTTTAATAGTAAGTATGAGGATTCTAGTGATTCAACAAATATTTATTGAGCATTTATGGCATATAAAGCACATTATGCTAGATGTTACGAATTTTAAGTGTTAAAATAGCCAGGTAGACACATTTCTTGCAATACACAGTCATGAAACCATCAAAGGTATGACAAATCAAGGCTGGTAACAAATTTGGCAGTCATGGACATAACATATGTGGTGGCTAAGAACATGAATAGAAAAATAAGCTGTTTGAGGGAAACAGAATAGGATAAGCCTTGAGGAACAATTAAATTAATAATGGAAAAGCAGCAAACCAATTATTTCTATGTAGACAGAAGAGCATTGTTAAATTTATTAAGGATTCAAAGAGGGGTAGGTTAGTTAAAACAACAGATAACAGGCTTGAGATAAAAAAAATATTGATAGGGTAGAACAATGGGTCTGATCTAACAAGATGAATTTTAATAGGGATAGACATAAAGTCTTGCAACTTATATTAAAGGAAACAAGTGTAAAAAGATAGGGGAGGCAGCTTAACAGTGATTCATGTGAAAAAAGTCTTAAGGGTTTTACTAGGCTGCAAGTTTGTTATGAATTAGCAGTGAAAAGCAACTGCTAAAAATGTTATTGGGATTTTAGACCCACAGTAATGTTTTTTACTCTTCTCTGATGATAAGATACAGTGTCCACTGGCAGTACTGTGTTCAATTCTAGGTGCTATGCTTTGAGGAAAATAAAAATTCACTTTGAGAATAGAAGATAGAGAAGGCACAGGTAGTAAAATGTTTATATAATAAATATCTGGAGGTTTCAGTAGATTGCAAGCTCAAAGTGAGTCATTAATGCAATATGGAAATCAAAAAAGGTAACATGATCTCAGACTGTGCTTAGAGGCACAGTCCCAAATGAGGGACGTAATACTGTCCAGTGTTACTGTGACTGCATAATGTTTACCTCTAGAATAACCTTCAAAACCTGGAGAGTGACAAGGGTGGTGAAAAGCCTTGAGATCAGGTCATACAATGATTGGCCAAAGAGAATAAAGATGTTTAGCCTGAAGAAAAGGGAAATGATAGTTTAGTTTAAAAGTATTTCACAGGCTGTCACTTGGAAAAGGGAATAGACCTGCTTTCTTGACTCTAAATGGCAGAGATACATACAGTGGATAGAAGTTGGACAGAGGCAGATTTAGGCTTCATGTTAAGAGGTAGACCATTTGTTAGGAATGTTATTGAAGGGATTGTCAATCAGGTCCAGATTGAATCAGATGGCCTCCAGTTCTGAGATTTCAAAGAAATGCTGGCAAACTCAGAATGGCTGCAGCAGCCAGAATCATCATGGAGTTTGAAACCATGTCATATGAGGACAGCAGAAATAACTCACCTCCAGCCTTGAGGGGGGAAAAACTCTAGGGGCACTAACAGCTAGATTCAAATCAATAGCTAACTTTTAGATTAGGGAACAGATATATCCTATGTAGTTTCAGAAGGAAGAACTATGAGCAATGGGTGGAAATTATGAGGAAGCAGATTTTGGCTTGGTATAATTAAGAATTTAAGAATTAAAGCTGCCCAGCAGGGTAACAGGATGAGTTCCTTGCCCTGGAAATGTTTAAGTGAAGGCAAGATGGCAGGGATGGATGTCTGAAGGAATTCCTACATGTGGTGTGCCTCTCAGGTTCTATGAAATTAGACGAATGGTGGTCATGATATGGCTTATCACTGATATTAAGGCTCTTATGAGGGAGAGACATGTTTTGCATTCCTCTATCTTATGGTACTCTCAAGTCTTCAAAACTACATGGAAAGAGCTTTGCTTTGATAATGTGAGGTCTGCGTTCTAATTCCAATTCTACCACCAACTTGTAAAGTCTTAAGTCATTCATTCTATGAGCATTTATTAAACACTTATTTATGTGAAAGGAACTTACATTCTAATGGGAGAGACAACATATGAATAAATAAGAACAATTAAATCCCAATCAGTGTGAAATCACACTGATTGTTTCCATTGCCCTGGAACCAAGTGCCATATTATACATAATTATAATTTCAAATAGGCCGAATTAAAATACATACAAACTTTTCAAGGAATTCACTTCAGGGAATTCATTTATTCCCAATAAAAAGGAGCTAGTTAGGTATACAAGACACATACAGAATGAATGGAAGGTAATCTTAAAGGGGGGAGGCATTTGTATCTGGGGCAGTTGGGAGAAGATGGAGATTAGGAGAGAGATCATCCCAGGCATGGGAGACAGCCCCGTGTAAAGATATGGCAGAAGGGGAGGGGAAATAAGAGATGACATGTCGGACACAAGAAAGCACACATTAGCCAGTATGGCTGGATTATAGCCTATATAGAGGAGTGTAAAAATTAAGAAAAGGTAGGAAGATGTCAAGTTGTAAAGTTTTAAATGCCAAACAAAGGACTTAATATTGATCCTGAAGATAAGAGGGAACCACTAGAAATGGAGATGGGAAGGTAGGTAGGGCTGACATGGTTAGACCTATCAGTTGGGTAGTTAAATATAGACCTTAAACTCTCTGGGTTAGTTCCCCCACTTATAAAATTAGAGAATTAGACTAAAGGCCCTTCTAGTTCTAAAATTCAGTAATTGTCAGCAGTCTATCCAAATGTTATTATCTCCCAGTGCCTTATTTTTATTTGATGCCATTTGTTGTTTTGTTCAGTGTGGCCCAAAATCATTAGCAATGGCCTGTGAATGAAAGTCTAAGCTAAAAAGAAGCATGCCCCTAGAATGGGCTGGGTGATGTGGTACATAGGTGATGACAAGCATCTGTTTTAATATCAATGTAATAAAATACTTTGAGAGTGTTTTATAAATCTCTTTAAATCTGTATTTTATTACTATAGAGCCATTTAGTGTGGCTCAAGTAACTCTCTCTTGCTACATCAGGCCAACTCTCCATATCTGCTTTTTAATTCCCACAGGAGATGCTGAGCATAAGCCTTATATCTGTGGGGATGCAGACTCTGCCTCCACTGTTCTGGATGGGTCTGAAGACTACCTCATTTTAGCTTGTGATGGCTTCTATGATACCGTGAACCCTGATGAGGCAGTGAAGGTTGTGGCCGACCACTTGAAGGAAAATAACGGAGACAGCAGCATGGTTGCCCACAAATTGGTAGCATCAGCTCGTGATGCTGGGTCAAGTGACAATATCACTGTCATTGTGGTATTCCTAAGGGATATGAACAAAGCTATAAATGTTAGTGACGAATCAGACTGGACAGAGAACTCTTTCCAAGGAGGTCAAGAAGATGGCGGGGATGATAAGGAAAATCATGGAGAAAGCAAACGCCCCTGGCCTCAGCACCAGTGCTCAGCACCCGCAGATCTAGGCTATGATGGGCGAGTGGATTCATTCACTGATAGAACTAGCTTGAGCACAGGGTCCCAAATCAATGTGCTTGAAGATGCAGGCTACCTAGATCTCACAAAAATAGAAGCAAGCAAACCTCAGAGTGCCAAATTTTGGTCACCAGTTGAAATGTTTGGTCTTACAGTACCAAAGAAAGCAAATCTTGTTAATGATATAATAATGGAGAAAGAATCAGTCCAGTCTTCAGTGCATGAACAGCATGATGCTGGAGAATACCCTGCTTATCTTAATTTGGGTTCAACAGGGCAGCATATATACAGAATGCAGAGCCTGTCTCCAGTCTTTTCTGGGTTGGAAAATGAACCCCTGGGAAAGAGAGTTTCTAGTTTCTCTCATTTACGCCACTATTACGCAAAGGGACGGCATGGATTCAGGCTCAAACCAAAGTTTCATATGTTTCTCTTTGCTCACAAGCCTTCCCACAAAGCAGGCACAACTAGCCTGTCTTCACTTATTCGAAGTGGGAATAGAAATAGGAGGTTAGTAAGAAGTTCTCTGCCATGGAGACAAAATGCTTGCAAAAAGTACAGTGAGATTCTGATGGGGATGCTTAGAAACAATAATTGTATACTACACACAGACATTCCCCGGAGTAGTAAAATATAACAACTCTTCTTTAAAGTAGGTTAGATACCTCTCTCCCCACAACCCTCCCCCCCCCAATAAAACAGTATCATCAGTATAGAAAACAAGATGGGCATTTCAGAAACATGAAGTATATCATGTTATGACTTTATGAAAAGCTCAATTCTTATATGTAAATAATCTCTAGGAAATTTTAAAAAGTGTTTCAATCTTAAAAATACTAGTGATTCTATTCCCTAAACTACACTATGGTCCATGTGTGCACCCACACCTCTAACACACACACCTCCTTGTGTCACTAGTGGAAGCTGGATTAGTTGGTTCATTTGATTAGATGCAGTCAGGAAACAGTTTTGATCTGGCTGAAATGTCTGTGGAGCAATATATATGTGTGTGTATATATGTGTGTGTGTATATATACATGCATATATATATATACACACACACACACATATATTTTTTTTTACATATATATGAAGAGAACCTAGTTTAGAACTGTCAAATTTAGCACAGAAAATGTTCCCCAAAGCCTGGGTTCATTTCTGGGTTTTATTTTTTTTATTAATAGCTTCCCAGGGAAAGAATTTTAGGAAAATATCCACTCTGTAGGTAAAAGATTAAAAGCCATATGGATTTTAATGGGGCACACAGGAAGTGGGAGTCTAGTGTAAGGTCTCCCCTTCTCAGACTGGTTGAAGTACAGTCAGACATAAAAGCTGAACATGAAAACTCTTTCATAGTTTAAAAAATCTTTTTCCTATAGGGCTTTCTCAGAATCTTTTTTGGTGCTTTTTTTTTGAGATTTTATGAATCCTTTGTCAACTGATTTCAATCTGTGATATTAATGAACTCCTTTTTCATTGGACCTTCATCTCAGGAGTCAAAAGGAATCAGTTTTATCAAGATGTTATAAAGGTAAAAATATGCCTATTAGTACTGAACTGACAGGCAAGTTTAAATATTCAAAATATCATGTTACCCCAATCTAATAATTCATGCTACTTGTTCAAATGTTTCAGTTTATAGACAGCAAAGGCATTTGTTCCTATAAAACCAAAGTGTTAAGAGAATTAAAAAGCATGTATCCCACCCCCCACCACATACACCCAAGAAGCTGAAGCATTAGGAACTTTTTCTCTAGCTAACTGGTGACAGACTGAAAACAGATTAAAATGAGCCTGATGCCAAGCATCAATGAGGGAGAACGATTAGACAGGAACAGCATGGCTACAAATTCAGTGAGAACTCTGCCACCATGCAGAGGTGAGGACTGAAGATTTCTCAGTCTGTTAACATCAATTTTGAAAGGATTCAAGTTTATTTTTGTTTTTTCAAAGGCCCTGGTTATTAGTGGGTTTATATATTTACAAGCTGGCATGTAATAACTTCAGGATAATTAAAGGAAATAGTAATGAATCGAAGATGGAAATTATGTTTACCAACAAAGGTGTGAGCATTCCTATCTAAAGACCCACTGTTTAGTGTTACATAGTTAGCTCTTGATGATTAATCATTAATAGTGGTGACCAAGTTGTAGGGATTCTAGGAATCATTTCTGTGGGCTACTGAAATGGTTGGAGTGGCAAATTTTGCCTTCCTAATTATGTGTTTGCATATTAAAATTAGTTTACATTTATATTTCCTGAGCATATATAATGGAAGGCACAAATTTGAATATATACCATAGATAATACAGAAAAAGTTGACTCTAGCATTTTAATAGAACCAGTGAAGCTACGAGTGGATTAACATGAGCATGTCGTTAAATGTACAGATTTTATTTTCTAAATATTTGGATTCTTAAGTAGACACAAGGCTGGTATCCTATTGATTTTGGATTTATTCCTTCTTATTAGATCTATGAAAGATGATAGAGTTGGAAAACAATGAGTAAATAGGTCTCTGACTGCAGCAGCAGCATATGAGTCCTTTAATCATTCTTCAGGGTACAAGTTCACACGTTAAGACATCAGATGACCTATACGTTGAGTTGTGAAGCCTCAGATGTCATTGTTAACATCCTATTAGGTATATACTTAGTGTTTCAAATCAAACTGTTTGAGGAAACTTAAACCAGAGGCGGCAGTAGGATTCTTTACCCTTTCTATTCTCTTCTCAAACTGGACAATAAGCTTGAAGTAGGTAGTCTGAAGGTCTCTAAAATTTAATATTCTAATCCCTTTAATTAAGAGTAATAAAAAGATAAGTCCATCTTTGATCAGAGTAACTAGGTTAAGCTTATTGGGTTGTGGGGGGAGGGGAGAGGAACACATGACATAACTTCTTCCTAGTGTGCAGAAAGATTGACTTGGCACTGGAATGAGTACTCACATCTGCTAAGGGTCTGGTTTTCTAGGTCTAAGTAAACATTTCTCATACAACTAACCCTTTAGAAATTAAATCAACAGTAGTTCCAGTGTGATCAAGGTAGAAACCAATATTGTAAAAAATAGCAAGTGTTCATATTTTCACCACATGCATATTTATAGAGTAGTTAGGAACCATTTGTAAGGTAAGTCCTTTAAAATTCTATAATACATATTAAAGTAGTGGTTATTGGTCTGATTTATGCTGCTCTTGATTCTACACCCTAGACAAAAAGCAGTGCTTTGTGAGATGCGGTGTTTTATCTTCATGCCACTGGTGATAGAAAGTAGTTCTCTTCAGTTCACACTCCCGTGCCCTTATTTGCTGCTTGCTGACGTAAGCAATAAGAACCCCTCTAATGGTATCTAAACGTTTTTGTATCACGTAGTTAATGGCGGTGTATTTGGTGACAGTGTAAAAATACTAGACAGATATAAAAGTATCTATAGAATATATTCAACTGTTAATGCTGAAGTTTAGTCTGTGAATTATGTTTTGTATTTTTACTCATCATGTAATTTTGGTGGTGGTGAAATTTGTATAACCAATCCTTAAAGAGCTGCAGTATCCCTTTTGCAATTTAACATAGTTTGCATCAGTTTCAGTTTACTGGCCAAACAGGCTTTACAAGAATATGAGGTAGTTTAAAAAAAAAAGGTTTGGTTTTTTTTCCTAAATAAAAACTATGTTTGTTTGGGAAACAGACTCCAGGCCCCTAGCCTGAAGTTACTGAAAACTCCTTATAAGCTCTTCACTGTGAGTTTCAAAGGGATTCAATTCCCAATTTAACGGTTTCATTTGTTTTGGATTTTTGATGCACAGTTTTGAGGAATATCTTAAGTTCAGTAACATTACAGCCCCAAACCCTGGTGCTGTTACTCCCATTTAGATTTGCACTAAAAAGGTGGGTGGAAACTCACACGTGTAAATATCTTTTCTTTACCTAGAAGTGCCATCCATTGTCCTTGAAAGTAATGAAACAAAAAAGTTATTAACTGCCATTGATCAATATTGATTCAATTAGCCAGGGTATCCTGAAATGCAACAGACCTTTTCCAAGGACAATGTCAAAGCTGAGTTTAACTCTGACCACATTTCTAGTGGTGTATTGTCAACACTGCATTTTCATAAGCTTCCACTCCATTGTTGGAACACTGTGTGTCAGTGAGATAAACATGATGCAGAGAAGTTCAGTGTTAACGGAGATGACTGCTGTGGTTCACATACTTCCTCCCCCAGCAAAGGTTTGCTGAAGTTCCATGAGGAAGGCTGATTCAAATACCACTTGTCTTTAACCCAGTTTGTTCATTCATTCAGCACTCACCTAGGCAAGGCCAAGAAAGGGGATACTACAGCTTTGTTTGTACCTATAATTTAGGGAAATCTTTCTTTGGATCCTAACTGCACCAGGAAGAAAATTAGTTTTCTCCCCTTGTGTGCCTATAAACTGTTGGAAGGATAAACACACACCTTTTGTTCTTTGACTTGTGTAAAAATTAACATTCTTTTTCAGAGCTAGTAGCAAAACATCACAATCCTAGAGCTGCCCAGCAATGCAACTGATTATCCAGGGAAAAGGAAACGTTGACTTAAAAGGGACCAGGCACTATTTCCATGTTTTCCTATAGCTGCATTTAGCTTCCATTTGTAAGACTATTTTCCTTATTTACTAATTAGAAGATATGAAACAGGATAGGGAACCCTGGTTGACAACAGCTGTCATCCTTGAAAAAGAAATCCTCATAATAAAACTTTTGATGTTTTGTGTTAAGATATCCACAGACGTATTATTGTCAATTCTTACACTGGGTGCTCTTTGGTGACAGACATGCTGTATTCTCTTGTTCATGACATTTCTCTGCAATGAATTCTCTGTGGAGTGAATCAGTTGAAGCAAATGATTTTCTTAAGAAGTTTAACTTTTCAATTTGCAAACTTGCTCTACAGCTCACTTGTGAGTTCAGTTGTAATCATGTATTAAGTCATTCATATTTTATTTATTAAAGCTGTTCATTCAGTAAGGACTATGTTGAAATTTTGCCAGTATCTTAATAAAACACAGCAATTTAAAATAACTTCTCCCTTGTGTTTTTACTCCAAGGAAGGTTCAGTTCCTACTGGTAAGAACAGCAAGATATCTCTAACACAGAAAATGGGGCAATTTGGGAAGCCAACTTAATATGCATTTTTTCCCCTTTACTCAGAAGTGTTATCCATTGTCTTTGAAAGCCATAATGAATGAAGATAACAAAAAAAAAGCTTTTCTTGCTGTTCTGTGCAAATGAACTACATGAGAAAAAACTTGTTCACTATCAAAAAGCTCCTGACCCACAGCTAAACAGGAAGAGTTCTTTACCTGCTAAATTTGAGAAGCTGAGCCAAAGCACATGTGGTCCTGCCTTGCTATTAATTCTGTTTATCTAGTCCTAAACTGGAAATAGTACAGTTAACTTCACATAACATACTGATCTTGTTTTAGGTATTTCCCCCAGGAAACACAAGAGATCACTGCTGTGTGGCTTCTGTCCCCTCTTCTCCCAGGGATGTTTTCATCTATTGGAAATACCACACACATCAACATAGTTAAAAATAACTTTCTCAGTTCTTCTGAATTAACAGGAATATTATGAGGCTATGCTAAGCCAGACAGGGATCATCTTAAAAAAAACAAACAAAAAACCTTTAATATTAACTGTAATGGGGATAAAATGCAATGCTTGGGTAAGGATATAGAACAAACTGACTTGTAGGCACGGGAGTTGCTATCTGAGCTAAGGAATGGCTACATAGTGAGCAGAGGAAAAACTGCAATTAAGCACTGATTATAGCTGTAATCAAAACATAACCTTTCCATTGTCAAGACAGAGAAGAGGTTCACTTAGTCACTCTGGTCAGAATATCCAGAACAACCATCAATGGCATCATCTTTCAAAATGGTTGACAGCATAACATTTGTTACAGCTCATCCAAGACTGGTAAATGACAAATCTGCTGGTTCATTTCCACATTAAAAAATGCTAGGATTGGGTTAAGTTTATGTTCCAAGACTGGAAGGCGAAGGCTAGCTTGGAATAAGGCTTAAAGAAAGACTAACTTCTCTCTTTATTATATACTAGGAGTATTATCTTAGGGTCCAAAAATAGAAACAGCAAAACACCTGATCATATAAACACTAACTTTCCACTTTGTCCTTCAAATTCTGTTGTCATCTGCTCAGGTTTTTCTTTTCTACTCACCAAATATAAGCCCAACTCTTCCTTCTTTTCAACAGGAACAAATGCAAGGAAAAGGGCAGGTAAGATATGGTTAAAAGCTCATATGAAGGCTCTTAGGAGAGTAGAAAAGAGATGTGTACAAGAGAATTGGGAGGAGGGAAAGGGTACACAGAAGTCATGGTTATATTCAAGCTATGAACAGAGAAGGCTGCAGGTAAAATAGAAAAAGTTAAATTAGGGCCTTTTCAGTAGTCTCATATACAGTTACTTATGCTACCTCCATCATCTTTAGAACCACCTCAACTGCTTAATTTATAGTGTTTCAAATCACAGTGTCACAGCCAATCTCACAACTTAACAAAACTCATATTTGCTTGTTTTTTCTCCAAAACTCATGTTCTTAACAAAATTAAGTGTCATTGCTTGAAGCTAATAAAATGAGGTCTTGACTTAAGAGCTATATATTAAGGCATCTGTTGAATCAGAGGCTGAATGTAAATACTATTTTGAAAAGTGGTGCTTTGCTGCTCTAAGTAATTTAGCTCCTCTGGGAAGATCTCTTAAAAATGACTATTTACTTGGTCCAAAAGACCCCACTTGTTTTTTGTAAGTGGTACATGCACAATGTGTAAGTAAACCAAATGAGAGTCAGTAATGGACAGCATTTTCTAAGAGCTGCTAAGTTACTCTCCTTATCATGAACACTTGGGTTGAGTCAGTGCATGATACATAGCTAGAGTTTGGACATTCTTTGATTGTAACTTTTGCATTTATCATGAAATTATGAAAGAACTGGGGTTCTGTTTCATTCAAGAGAAACACGACTACCTTTTGGTTGGTAAAATAATACCATGAGGTGACAGCAGTCCATGTCTATATGACATTTAAAATGTAACACTGATGTTTCTAACAATTGCCTATGGTTCTTCTGGGAATGTAGAAACTGTCTACCGTTCCAGGTCCACTGTGGCTATTGAGGATTAAAAAATAATTATGTGTTCTGCTGAGAACAGTGTAGGGCACGGGTACACTACATTGCTGGTGGCAATGGAGATCATTGCAATCTTTCTGGAAAGCAATCTGATAAAACATGATAAGAGCTAGAAAGCTGATCACACACTTCAACCCAATAATTCAATGATTAACTACAAATGAATATCTCAAAGGAAAGTTTTTAAAAATTTATATGTTCAAAGATATTTATAACTAAAACACAAATAATAAAAAAGTGGAAATCACTCAAATTCTAAATGAATAAACAGACTGTGGTGTATCTCTGGAATAGTGTTCTATTACTATAAAAAGTGAAAAGGATGATACATACAGAAAACCTGTAAAAAAAAAAATCTGTATAAAACAGCACCAAATAAAGTAGTAACTGGGATATAACATATATATGCAATTGAATTGCAATCATCAGGAATGAAAAAAATATGATGCTCTAGTGCTAGTTACTTATAAGATAGATGCCACTTCTGTCTGTATAGAAGTTAACTTTTTTTTTTATTAGAGTTTATTGAACACAAAGACATTTCCAATACCACAAACACCATCAAATGGCAAATATTTAATTTAAAGGTCAAGGCAAAAAGTTTCTAGAACCTAAATCCTTCACCCAAATCAGCTGCAGACTTCCACTGGTTATCATATTTCATGATACACAGGAGGAAGAATGAATCCCATGGGCTTTCTCCATGTAGTGTGTGACCTCCCATAACATGCTTCCTTCTCTGCCTCACTTTTTGTTCATTTGCCAAACAATGAATTTTGTCCAAGTCTCAACTAATACAAGAAGGATTTCCATTAGAATGTAAGCAGTTTCTGAACAAGTATTGATAAATAGCCATTGGACCATAGTCACTTGGAAGTGCTTTCTAATACATGTGTCAATCTTTGCTTCCACAGTAACAGAGCAATTCTGTGTTAGGATGCTGATTACAATCCTATTATTGAAATATGAAAATATATCTTTTCATGGTTTCAAAATACAGTACAATTGGCCTGGTTTCTGAAATGTTTTTTCTTTGCATCTTCAGTGCCTAAATAAATCTTCTGATGAAATAAATTAATTCTGAAAGTGAAAAAAATAATATCCTCATGAAGAACATGTAAATGTTCTCTCCAAGTATTTTTCTTTGGTGTAAAGCTGTATTTTTATTTCTCTAGGGATGTAGTCACTGAATCTAATCCAACAAGTCATTTGGCGAAGTACCTTCAATGTCCAAGGCAGGGCAAAGTCTTCCTCACAAACTAAACTCAAATTTCCACCATCTCACAAAGGGTCTCATAACAATTATTTGAACAAGAACACCACCAGTTGTTCACATTAGTATAGTACTTAAATGTTTGCAAAGCATTTTTCTCACAATCATCTTGGAGAGTAGGTACCATAAGTAATTACATCCTCACCTAAGAGGCTATCAGCACTTCAGTGACTTGTTCATGGTAACGAAGCTGTAAATATCTGTGGCAGAATTTGAACCTATGTCTCTCAATCCCAATCCACTAACCTACACAGCTTCTCAATAGTGGCAACAGTCTGATTTTTACACACAAGTGAGAGAGAGAAGAAACAATTTCTAGAAGATCACAGGAAATGCAGGAAAGCACTTGAGATTCAAATTAAGAATGCACCCATCAGGGGCGGCTAGATGCTGCAGTGAATAGAGCACCGGCCCTCAAGTCAGGAGGACCCGAGTTCAAATGTGGCTTCAAACACTTGACACACTTACTAGCCATGTGACTTTGGGCAAGTCACTTAACCCCAATTGCCCTCCAAAAGGCAAAAAAAAAAAAAAAAAAATTACACCATTTTGATTGATCTATTGTCTTTATTAAACTTCAGGGTATGATGAATTATTCAAACATTTATGGTAAAAGAGGGATTCAGAACTAAGACAAGAACATGGGACTTTGATTAATAGCCAAAGAAAACAACATTAAGGGCTGTCAATGAAAGGTTTTGGGAATTTAATGTGATAAACTAGGGCCCCTTCCTATCTTATCCGCCCCATTTCTTAGCACTTCCCCTTCCCACAGTTGTATATCAATAATAACCACCTAAATTTCTCTAACAAGTTAAGATTTACAAACCACTTTCCTTATAACCCTGTAAAATGCAAGTCTATTACATAATCCCCACTTTAGAGACTAGAGAATTGAAAGCTTGGAAACTCTCAATTATGACCTGCCCAAGGCCACCATTAGTGGCAGAACTGAGATTCAAACTATTCTACCACCATTAATGGTAGAACTAAGATTCAAACCAAGGTTTGCTGACTCCAAATCCAATACTGTTTTCTTTATCACAAAACAAATAGTAACATTTCAGACAACACAAGGAACTCATGTGGCAATTATGGGAGAGTGGAAAGAACACTACACTTTGAATCAGAGGACCTAGATTTGAATCCTGGCTCAACCACTCTTATACTAGCTGTCCGATTTTAGGCAAGCTAATAAGCCTCTCTAAACTCCAGTTATCTCTTCTGTAAAAACAGGGATAATAATACCACTACTTCTATCTCACAAGGCTATTATGAGAAACAAAGGAGAACAGATATAAATCTCTCCCCACCCCACATATGCATATAAAAATATTAACTGTAAAGTAGTAAGTAAGTGTCAGCTACCTCTACAATTATGAGAAATCAAATGAATGTACACATTGCATGGATAACCAGTCCTAGAATAAATAGAGATCAAGTCAGAATCTGCCAAATTATGAGAGACCTAGGCAACTAATTTACTAGTCAGCTATATTTTTCTGGAAAGGATTGTATTTGAGTTTTGTTCTAATTCTCCTATAGCCAATCAGTTTTACTTTTTCCCAAAAAGAGTAGCTCTGGATTTGGAAGATGAGAGAGAATTGTTATATAAGGTTTGTCATTTATTACGCAGATGACGTATATACACATATAGAATATATATGTAATTATATATGTGTATGTGTGTGAAGACAGTTAAATTAAGAATACCTATATGTCAAAATGTAATAAAGGCAAAATCTTCTGAATCTAATAAGCTAAAAGCATTAAAGAGTCTACTTATGATAGTTTGCAAAATAACTAACTCCACGAAAACAACATGTGAACTACAGAGTTAAGTTCGTGCAAAGAAAACAATAAGTAACTTCCAGGCCTTAGGATTATATTGTCTAGATTCTGTCTACCTAGCTAAAGGAGATCCTTATAGTAAGTGGCTTCATCACAGAGACTTAGAAAATACTTCTCACCTCCCTGTGTACTTATTCAACATGTACAAAGTGATAAGGCTTTTAATCCAGATGACTAAAACAGAAAATGCCTTCTGACTTCTTCAATAACCATAAGCACTACATTTTCCCAAGATCATTTTATTAACAAAAAGTGCAAACTGTTTTGAACAAGAATGATGAATGATAACACTTAACACCAAAAAAATCAGACTCAAAAAAGCAATTTTCATTAGCTAAAACATGGGCAGATTAAAAGTCTTGCCTTCGAACATTTTTATACAGTCATTTATCCTTTTCAGTAGCTTCTCACTTAGTTTTCAATGTAGTTTTCACAGTCAGTGTAGCAGCTCAAATACAAATGCCATTTCTCAAGGATAAGTTTGGCAATTACTTTCTCCCCAACTTGGTTCAAAAATGAGAAAAGGAAGAAAACTCTACACTAGGTTTAGAATTTAGATTCATGTGAATCACTAACATTTTTGAACCTTTAAATCTACAGAAAATTAAATTAAATTAAATTAATAAAAAAGAATGAGTCAGGGAGATTCCCTCAATATCTGCTAAACATAGAGAGACAAAAGAAACTGAATTGCCTGAATATTCTGACAAGAGAGCAACACTTAAAAGAGTAGGAACCATGAGTAGAACCTTCTCTAAGAATAGAGAGTTCTAAGAGCAGATTCTTCTCAAATTTGCCTAATTTTCCAAGAGGTTAAAAATGACCTGTGGAAAAAGTTGCATAATGGAATCATTTTGCGCAACTAAATTAGGGCACCTGCATTTTCAAATGAAATCAATTAGCTCCTATCAGGAAAAGTGCCCTATCAGAGGGTAGTTAGGGTTACTCCACTTACTCACATAAAGAGCCTATAGTACAAAATCTATTCTTAAGTAATTTTTTCTTGGTCACTAAACAACAGGCATGAATAAACTGTTGATTAAATGCCATCAGTAGGAAGGTGGTCATCTAAACTCAGATATTGAAGACAACACCAAAGGGACAGTATCAACACTTAGTAGGTTAATAAGTGCATGCACCAAACAAGTTAGGATGATAGAAGTAAATTTCTGGCAATTTATCTCCTTTCAGTTGTAGAAAAATTGCCTTTTGTGAATGCAGGTTAGTATTATCTAGAACTACCCTACTACTGTATTACACATAGAACTCTTCTGATACTGATTCTTCTCTTCAGTGTGCACTCAATCCACAACCTTCTGTCACGTTTCAGGAATAATATTGCAAGTGGAAAGAGTGGCAGCAAACAAAGGTCACATGCGATTGTTCCTGGCTCTGATGAGAAACTCAGCCACCATCTACTGCAAATTTCAGGGTCATGTTAACTCAAAGCCAATGGCCTTGGTTTGGCAATTACCTTCCACTGCTCTCACCAGTGGTGAAACTGAGGTCTTCAGGGCCTATTTGATCACCTTCAGGAAAACTGGAACATGTATCTATAATAAAAGTAAAAGGTGTAGAAAAATTTTAAAACAGGAAAATGCATTTTTCTAACCACTTAAGTTGGCTATCTGTGACATCAAAGTAATCAAAATGTACTCAACCACTTACTCTACCCTTGGGAATGTGTGACCTGAGCTCTGTGAAGCCCAAGGGGCTGCCAGAAGCACAGTGGGAAAAATGGAATTTGGGATTCTGTTTATTCTCCTGTCACTTTTTCCTGTACTGTGGGCACTGGGAAGCTTGGAAAGAAGGTACAAGGATTCAGATTTACTGAATATGATGAGAATTAAAAGACATTTTGACTCAGGGCAACATCATTTTAAAAAATCTGCATATCACATGATTGTCAGCACACGCTGAGAATGCTGTTTTTGTTGGGGCCACAAAGAGACCACCAGGATAATTGGAATACGTAGCTAAGATTAAAAATAAATAGTAAATCTTAAAAGGAGATGAAGGTATTGGAAAGATATTAAAATTGAGTTGTTTTGACAGACAGCATGGCAGCATGGATAGAGGACTACAGGGCCTTCCACAAAACAGAAACTTAACTTATACTTTTTTGGATTGGGTTGCAATAAAAAAGACTTGGTCTGCAGTCCTGCTCCTGACACATATCATCACTAAGGGCAAGTGATTTAACCTCTCAGGGCCACTAGGCAACTTTCTCTGAATACTACCATTTATCAAAGAGGTAGTTGGGGAGAGTTTTCTTTCTAGGAGCGCCCAACCCCGATGAAAAAAAAAAGGAGTGGCTTAAATGCATAAAATAATCAAACATTTGGTCCTATATCAGGCGAAATAAGAATACAATATAAGAGTAATATAATATATACTAGCTAAGAGAAACCTACCAGTGCTACAGCACTAAGGGCTCCTAAAAGTACATAGAGGTGATTTATAAAATTCCTTGGATGATTTTGGTTGTTTTCAACAATACTTACAAACTGTCTTAAACCAAGGATTTCCGCTTCTATAACTTCTCAGCAGACTACTCAATAGCTAACCTACAAAAATAGTCTCTTAGTCCTATATTATGCAATTTATGCATTTGAAAGTCATAGCACAAAAGGCTAAGACTATCTCTTAACAAAGAGCTATGTATTTGAATACTGTACTTAAAAAACCACCAGCACATATTCAATTCAGTAAGTATCACACTGGCTAACTAATGGGGCAGCGACCACCACCAAAGTATTTGTAGTGTCTTAACCATCCTTCTTCATTCATGAAAAGTGCATGGCATTCATGGCAATAGAACAGTGGTTCTCAACCTTCCTAATGCCGCGACCCTTTAATACAGTTCCTCATGTTGTGGTGACCCCCAACCAGAAAATTATTTTCGTTGCTACTTCATAACTGTAATTTTGCTACTGTTATGACTTGTAATGTAAATATCTGATATGTAGGATGTATTTTCACTGTTACAAGTTGAACATAACCCATAGGTTGAGATCCGCTGCCCTAGTGAGTAGAAGGGGAAGAAGGGATGGTCTCCTTCTTCCTTAGAAAGAATGCAGCCTCCCTGGTGAAACAGCATCAGGTGCTCTACCTTCCCCTGAGGGCTGACCCATGAAGGAGTCATTAAATCCATCCAAAGGAGCGTTCTCTTCCTGCTCTTCGTTTTCAGTGTCACACTCAACATCACTATCACTGCTCATTCCTGGCAGGAGCCGAAGAACATGCTTCTGACAGAGAACTGCTAAAAGTGAGAAAAGAATAAAAGAAACTAGCAAGAAACTTCATATACGTTTTATAACAATGATGATCACGATCATAAGGAGCTAGCATTTATATATCACCTTTCAGGTTTGTAAAGCACTTTGCAAATATCAAGTCAATTTATCCTCATGACAACCTTCACAGAAAGGGGCTATTATTAGCCCCCTTTTACAGATGAGGAAACTGAGGCAGACAGCAGTTAGATGACTTGCCCAGGGTCATACAACTGTTGCCTGAAGCAGGATTTGAACTCAAGTCTTTCTGTCTCCAGGTCTACTGTTCAATCCCCTGTGCCTTTTTAATCTTAAGTTTTGAACCATGAACCTAGATGTAAATAAAAACATATACACTACGGTACTCTACAATTATGACACAACAGAGTTTGGTCTACTTCTACTCTAAGTCAATTATCTACTCCATCAAGGGAATTTAGTTAATGAATTTGTTATAAGACTGTACTA
The DNA here is from genome assembly GCA_028646515.1 of Pseudochirops corinnae. Taxonomy (NCBI): domain Eukaryota; kingdom Metazoa; phylum Chordata; class Mammalia; order Diprotodontia; family Pseudocheiridae; genus Pseudochirops; species Pseudochirops corinnae. The sequence goes on from CM053586.1 coordinate 233,782,826, forward strand.
TGACAAACATCTGCATCTGTGATTGCTGATATCATCAGGAGGTAGGGTAATCAACATCGTCAAATCCTGCAAAGAGGTCAAAAAGGGTAAGAACTGAAAATGCCATTTGATTTGGCAATTAAGATATTACTAGTAACTGTGGAGAAGCTGGTTTTAGTTGAATGAAGGGATTAGAAGCCTGAGTGAAGCAGGTCTGAGAGTGAGAACATAGGAAGCAGAGGAATGTAGATGACTTTCTTGGAAGAGTTTAACACTGAAAGAGAGGAGAGAATGTAGAATGATAGCTCATAAAAATGGTAAGATCAACTGAGGGCTATTTTAAGAATGGGGAAGGGGCAGCTAGGTGGCACAGTGGATAGAGCACCATCCCTGAAATCAGGAGGGTCTGAGTACAAACCTGGTCTCAGACATCTGACACTTTCTAGCTGTGTGACCCTGGTCAAGTCACTTAACCCTGATTGCCAGGGAGGGGAAAATGAGGAAGACATAAATGTGTTGGTAGGCAGCATGAAAAGACTCTATAGAAAGGGAGAGATTGGAACAGGAGCTGTGAAGAACAGAATTCAATTAGGAAGGATTAAAATGCTAGTCTTGCTTAAGTGAGAGTACAGTTGACATTAAATAACATAAATTTATAGGAGCCCCAAAAAGTATGATTTCATGATTTTCTCAAGCTTTGTTCAACAGCATATAAATGGGAATAAAGGAGGCAGATGGTAAGAGTAATCCACGGTTGGTAAAAGCGTAATGTTAGTGGTCATAAGACAGAGAAAAAGAGGGAATGAGAAAAGATTATGACTAGATAAAGGATTTTTAGAGGTCCCTGTACATGGAAGTAGAACATTTGTAAGTGATAGCAGAATCAAGGATATGATCATCTCTGTGCTTAGCTCAGATAGAAGAGTAGGTCGTAGGAACTAAGTATGCCTAATGCCATTCATCAATTCATTCCACGAAAACATAATACTGGGGAAAACTACATTATAGGGTTTCATAATTCCAAAGGAACTTTGTTCGTAGTTACATATGTCACTGCTAATAAACAGACCTGGTTTGTAGCCTACGCCTCAATCTACCTTTATTGCATTTACTCACCACACATTGCTGCTTTTCTCTTTATTTATCCTCAACAAAATACCCAGCACATAAGTGAAGTGAGCAGAACCAGGAGAACATTGTACACAGTAACAGCAACACTGTGCGATGACTAACTTTGATAGACTGAGCTCTTTTCAGCAATGCAAAGTTCTAAGACATCTCCAAAAGACTCACAATGGGAAATGCCATCATATCCAGAGAAAGAACTACAGAATCTGAATGCAGATTGAAGCATACTATTTGCTCTCTTTTTTTTGGTTTGTTTCTTCTCTCCTGTAGTTCTTCCTACTGATTCTAATCCTTCCTTACAACGTGACCAATGTGAAAATATGTTTAATAAGACTGTATGTGTAGAGCCTATATCAGATTGCATGCTGTCTTGGGTAAGGGGAGAAAATTTAGAATTGAAAACCTTAGGGAAGTAAATGTTGAAAATGAAAAATAAATTAATGAAAAAAATATCCAGCATGCACATCACTTGGCTACCTGTGTGAACTGGGGAAAGTCACTTCCCCTTTCTAGTGTCAGTAACATGAGACTAAAAAGACAATCCAAAATTCCTTCCAATTACAACTCTATGATCTTATGAAGTGAAGAAACATCCTCTCCATAGAGTAAATGTCTTCCACATACTTGTAATCTCATTTTTCAAATGTATATAGATGCTGCTGAGATGAATGGGATAAAAATTCAGATTTAAAACTCTTACCGAATTCATAGCAGCCATTTGTCATTATGTATTTTCTCAAAGGATGCTAATCAAACTGAAGGGTCCGCCTGAGGGGTGGAGTTTATCCATGAAATATGACATTAAAAAGGAGTTGTCCTACTTGAAAAAGTTGGAAATCACTTAATCACATGATCTCTAAGGCCCCTGATAGTTCTGTGATTCTACTCTATGAAGACAGATATAGCTAATCTGCTACAACAATACAAAATTTGTTTTTCTGAAGGTTATAGAACCCTTACACAAAACAAAAACAGTTTCCCTAACACTTTTCAAAGGTTTTGAAATTCTAATTCACAACTGATGTCAATGTATAGCTTTTTATTTATTTATTTTTATTTTTTGCTTGCTGGAGGGGCAATTGTGGTTAAGTGACTTGCCCAAAGTCACATGGCTAGTAAGTGTGTCAAGTGTCTGAGGCTGGATTTGAACTCAGGTCCTCCTGACTCCAGGGCCAGTGCTCTATTCACTGGGCCACCTAGCCACCCCAATGCATAGCTTTTTAACTGGAAATATCTAATCTGTTCAAGGTAACAGTATATCTCTAAAACAATGAATGAATGAAAAAGCATTTATTAAATGCTTACTATGTCTTTTTTTCTGATTCCATATCCTTTATCTTTTCTTTTTTAATATTTAATTTTTATTTTACTTTTTTCATTTATTATGTTTTCAATAGAATTGGTTATTTTGTCAAAAGCCTCTTCTGCATCTGTTGATATAATTTTTGTTCTTCTTGTTATTAATATGGTCAATTATGCTTATAGTTTTCTTAATATTGTACCAATCCTAAATTTGTGGTATAAATGTGACTAGTACCAAGAATTAGAAATACACACAGAAAAAGTGACATAGTCTCTACTCTCAAGAAGTTGATTCTCTAAATGGGAATCCCCTAAAAGGAAAAGTTTAGCTCCAAGGCCCATGAAGTCCTGAGAATGCAGGCATGCGGTGAATAGCAAGGCTGCATCAATGCTGCACGACAATGGCAGGGTCTGCAAGGACAAAGAGCAAAGGTTCTGAACCTTTTTTGCATCACATACCTCTTCATCAATCTGATAGAGTCTATGGACTTGCTCTCAGAAAGTTGTTAAATACATAAATAAAATATACAAGATAACAGAGACCAAATTATAGCGAAATACAGGTAACAAATAATTAAAATAACAAGGTAATGGATCTCATGTTTAAAATACCTGTCACAGAGGCAGAGCAAATACTAAGGTGAGGAGGACCTTAGGAAGCAGTGAAAGGGCATATGGTAAGGCCCTATTGTCCTCCACCTTACAGGAAAGGAAAAAGCTGGTGGCTCCCAACTAATCCAAGCCATGTGAGCAGTAAAGCAGCCCAGATGGGTTCTGGGAAGCCAGGGGAAGTGCGGAAAGGGGGAAGGAAAAGAGGAGGGTTGCAATGAGGTCTTCCCACCACCCAGCTGTCCTAGAAGCGTTCTGGGACAAGCTGGCTAGGGAAGGGGGAGATGGGGAAGATAAATGGAGGATGGGTACTCCAAGTGGAGGTGGGTCTTCTAGAAGGCCAAGAAAAGCCAACTAACTCATCTATCTGCCTCTACTCCTTGTCATCTCAGGGGATCCTAGAAAAACACAGCATTTCTTAAGAAATTTTAAATACGGGGTGGCTAATTGGTGCAGTGAATAGAGCACCACCCCTGGAGTCAAGAAGACCCGAGTTCAAATCCAGCCTCAGACACTTAACACTTACTAGCCATGTAACCTTGGACAAGTCACTTACCCCCAACTGCTCTTCCTTCTCCCCTCCAAAAAAAAAGAAAGGGAATTCCAAATACAAAATGTCCCATTTAGTTTGACTGTAATGGTGAAAACACAGCCTTAATCTTTTCCCAAAGAAAAGATGTAACTCATTTATTAATAGTTGTATTTTGCTGAAAAATTTAAACAAATATTTTGGTTTAAAAAGTTAAATTAAAAAATGATTGAGGGTGGAGGGAGTGGGAGGGAAGAGGAAGAAGATAGTCAAAATTACCAAAGAAAATGTTTTGAGTCCTACCTAAGTATATTAAACTGTTAAAATGCTCTTTTCTGAAAACTACCAGTACAGAATACTTCCTCCCATTTTAAAGAGGAAAAAAAAAGTTATCTCCTTTTTTTGGGTTCTGTCTCCATCTTGTGTTCTTTTACAGTACTGTTGTTACTCAGGAATTTAAAAGTCATTTTGAGGTTTAAGTATTTTGGGTATAAATTTATTTTCCTTGAATATACTGGCTGGACAAATTTAAGAGGTTGTTAGGATCTTGATTTCTAGTTCAATAGTCTTCCTTCCCATTAGAACACAATACCTCTTGAACAAATCTCCATAAATATGTGAAAGAGGAACTAAAGACACAAGGCAAAAATAAACAATTATTCAAATCTCAACCACAGGCACTCTTAAACTAAAGTCACAAACTCTGGCTACAATTATTCTGTTCAGAGCCTATTCTGGTTCATACTACATTAAAGAATCATTTTAGAGTTGAAAGGAATCTCTGAACTCCTGGTACAATGGAAAGAGCAATGGATCTAAAGTCAGAGGCCAGTTTGAGGTCCAATCTATTCTGACTTTGGGCATGTCACTAAAACTCTGAGTCTTCTCACCCATGACATGAGGGAGGCTGGTTTATATGGCTGCTTCCTATATCACCTTGAGATCTATCCTAGCCTCTCATTCTATAACTAAAGAAGAGGTAAAGTGATGTGTGCAAGGTCACAGAACTAGTTAGTGGAAAAGCAGGACTACAGTCAAGTTTCTCTTATCTCTCTATGTAGTGCTATATAATCATCACATTGAATAAACGGCAAGTAATACTGTTTCTAAAGACCACAAATCTTTTTTTTTAAACAGTCAGGTCTTTCCCCCAGAACATATGATCATAAAATGAAGATCAGGATTAGTTCCTATTTAATGAACATAAACTGCTATTCACCTACAGTGGCAAAGTAGCTGTTTTCAAACCAACCATCTAGCAAGTATTTTACTCAATTACAGAAAGGCAACATAGACGAGTGCATTAACAGCACAGTGTAGGGAATGGATATTGGACCTGGGTTCTGATCTTGCCTTTGTAACATGCTAGTTACACAGACCTGGCCAAATTATGTTCTATCAGTCTCTGTTTCCTCATCTATAAAATGGGAATAATAACATCACCTATCTCAAAGAGTTGTTCTGAAAATCAAGTAAGATGTGTATAAACTGCTTTGCAATTCTTAAAGGACTATACACATCTAAGCTATTAGTTACTTGCTTTGTGTGGGGAATTAATATCAGGCTTTGAAGAAGAACTCATTTATCACAGATACTTGGGAACTACATTAACTACCATTATCCTACTAGAGCTTACTAGGTATTATCACATTCAGATTTCCAAGGTCAGGTATTGTTTTCCAGTGAGAATGGGAGCCAGGTAAATTTAGCTAAAAAGAATAAATAGTGAGCAGTAAAGAAAGAAAACAAGGAAGGGTGCTGGGCACAATGTAGGTATTTTTATGCCTTTCTTCTACCAGGTGTCAGCACAAATGGCAAACAGTGCAGAAAAATTCAGCAGTTCCTGGTATCTCGTCCATACTATGCTTCTAGAAAGGAGGGCTAATAGTCAAATGGCCAATTACTAAGAGAGGAGTTTTGAGTATCACTGTGGTAACTGAAAGGATCTGTGCTATTCTGGCTTCAGCTCAATTAAAACACAGTCTTTAAACATTTTTAGATAAAACAATCAACAAAATCGCCCTATCACTAGTAGGTCTAGAGTTCATTTGTCTTCCAGGAGGAAAAACACTATCATTTTCAGCATCAGGCCATCAAAATAGAAGTTTAAGATAAGGTTACCTACAGTGTTGGAAGGTTTAAGGTAAAAGCCACATTTCATTTAGGCTCAAGATGATGAACACAACAGGTCTTGGTTTCCCAGAGAGTACCAACACCAGCTGTCCTCTGAAACATCACAAAGCCTGCTTTTCTCTTCTCCAGGGCTACTGTCAGCACTCTACAGTGATCTCTCACATGGAAAATTTTCCTGATGCATTTTTCTCAAAGAAAGAGCCTTGTTTTTCCCACATTCATATACAATGGGAACTGATTACACTTGCCAGGAAGACATGGAATGTTCAAGGTTTCTTTGGAGTTGATGCCAGCCGGGGGCAGAAGACACCCGTGGCTGGTACTGAGGCTCAAGCCTTCTCTTTCAAGCAAAACAAAAACAAAAAAAATCCAAAGGGTACAAAAGCTCCTTTTTATCTAAACTGCTCCCTTCTACCAGCTCCACAAGGCCCTTTCTTTCCTCCCCAAACCTTTTCTGGAACTTTATATGCAAACTGCTTAGGTATCAACAAATTAGTCCATGTAGTTTTCTAATGTCCTGATGGTGTGGAATTGTTTTGCATTTATGTGGCAACTTTATTTAAAGAATGGCAAGAGCTTTATGAAAGTAGAACTTTCCCCACAGCATGCACCCTGAAATGGAGTTTGTTGCTGTTGTTTAGTCATTCAGTCATGTCTGACTCTTTGTAACCCCATCTGGGATTTTCTTGGCAAAGATACTGGAGTGGTTTGCCATTGCCTTCTCCAGCTCATTTTACAGATGAGGAAACTGAGGCAAACAGGGTTAAGTGACTTGCCCAGGGTAACACAGCTAGTAGGTGTCTGGGGCTGAATTTGAAGTCAAAACCTCCTGATTCCAGGCCCGACACTCTATGTACTAACACCACCTGGTTGCCGCAACATGTAGCTGGGATGCGTTAAAAAGCTGTTCAAAGACCCCTTATTCTCCTTGCACATTTCAATACTTTCAAAAGAGCTAAACTGTAAAGTTACCCCAAAATATAGTCATGGAAATATTTCTGGAGTTCATGAAAGGCAAAATACTACTAAATTAAGGGGTTGGTTGGAGTAGGTAGTTCCGAAAATCCTCCCAACTCTAAATCTGATCATTGTATCTGCGTTACTCACATTATAAAATAATTTTATTTTCTCTTTAATAAAAGTCAAAAATCTTCTGCTGTCTATGCCTCACCTGCAGTGGCAACTGCTAATTAAATTTTACTCTAATTACTCAAATAATCAGAATTTAACTTATAAGAAAGAAGCAGACATTAAGAGACAAGCTACATATATAGCCTAAAACACATACTACAAAAACATCAATGCAATGGTATTTTAAAATATCATTTACCAACAAGAGGCAATGGCGCAAGCAAGCTCTGCAGGTTTCTATGTATGTCCTTTCAGAAACATTTCTCAAATAACCCTTTCTCCTGGAATAGTGTTGCACCTACAGAAGCACATTGCATTGTACTAAGACTGAAGACATTTTTAGCCTTCTGCAACAGAAAGACCTTCTTGCAAATGCCAACACCTACACAATGTTGCACACAGCAACATGAATACTGGCACCTTAATATAGGCTTTGAGCTACAATTCATCAGTCATTGAAATTCAAATGAGTGCAGAGGTGGGAGGCGGCAGACTTTAAGGAAGAAATGAATTTTTTTTTATGTCAAATATCAATAAGAAAGTCAACATCCTTTTTTCCCCCTAACTTCTAAAGGACACAGCAAGGGGAAATCAACACTTCCACACAGACACCATCTGATCTAAGAGAGCTACAAAATGTCTTCTGTGCCCCAGACAAGTAGAGAACAATGAATTCATATACTGAAAGAAGTACTTACAACTATAACCAAATGTGGCTTAACAGAAAAGTAGTCTGTTATGAGTGAGACTTTGTGAAACATGAAAAACTCTGTTCCACAAAAAAAGAGAGAAAAGCAATCTATGCTATTTTTTAAAAGCACACAAAAAATTAAGGTTGACTTTTCTATCAATTTATGTGCATTTTCAACATATAGTAGACTATATATATTGTAAAAAACTTAAAAGTAATGTCACTTCACCTACTTAACTAATATATAATACCTCTTTTTGCAGAATATGCACAACCTCTTTAAAAAATGTGTAGGGGCAGTTAGGTGGCACAGTGAATAGAGCACCAGTCCTGCAGTCAGGAGGTCCTGAGTTCAAATCAGGCCTTAGACACTTGAGACACTCGAGACACTCACTAACTATGTGACCTTGGGCAAGTCGGTTAATCCCAATTGCCTTGTCTTACCCCCTCCAAAAAAAAAAGTGTGATGTTTTGTGCTAAATTAGCAAATATCAAATTCATAAAATGTTATGCTCAGATTGAAGGTTGCCTGAGATTAAAGATTCCTCATAAAAATAAGCACTTTAAGAAACTACCCTCTCAGTACAACTTTCTAGTCATGATTAGTATGACTTCAACTTTTATTTACCTTCTTCAGGCACAGCTGAAGCCCCTTCTGGAAGTATGGCCTGCAACTCTCCAGTTTCAGAATTGTTTTCCATATCAGTGATTGGGGTCCCTTCTATGCGACATCCTTTAGCATTAGACCTTGGAATTTGTAAAGAGATATTATGTTATTACATTTCAGTATTTAAAAGTCCATAATAATAAACAGCATTATTTCTTATAACTCATTTATATCAGGTATTTTATAAAGACATATGTATACACATATGTATGTGTATATATGACACTGGGGAAATCACTGAACCTCTGTAGGCCTCAATTTCCACATCTGCAAAACGAGGTAGGGGGTTGGACCTAATGACCTCTAAAGTCCCTTTCAGTTCTAAATCTATGATCCTATCATCTTGTGTATTAAAGTAATTTATGGTTTACAAAGAACTTTTATCCCATAAACTTAACAAGTCTAGACATAAATCATTAAAATCCGGCACTCACTCAGTATGACTCATGGAACTTCAGTATTATTTAAAATTATTTAGAGAAGCCTCGTAATTGGAAAAGTATAATAGCCAGGCCTCAACAATAACATCACATTGTATTTTGATATAGTCTATACCACTGACTTGGCTAATAAATTATTCACATTTACACATAATGTGCAAAATGGAGATAACATTTAAACACTGATGAATTTACTATAAAGTTGAGTCAGTATATTATCTATGGATATTTACTAGCATACATTCAATCATCACTATCAGACGTACTCATATAATAATGTGCTGTCCTTTTTTAAAATTCAGAAATAACATCGTTGACCTAAACCAAACAAACATGCAAAGTTATTTTCCTCATAGTGGGAATGGACTTGCACTGATGCTAGGTTAAAATTATGAGCCTTTGCAAAGATACCTGGCCCACACAAGGACTGAATCTGTAACTTTAGATTTATTCACGCTAGCACCACAATAATATAATATCACTCTATTCAAACCCTTAAAGAATAAGACTAAAGCATTTGTTTTGGCAGTAAAGAACACACACTTCCCCTACAATTTAATTCACTAGATTAAAAATAACCTCTTAAACAGCCAGTTTTATCTTAAATCAAAAAGGAAGGTGTACTGGAAACTGACTAGGTAAAATGGATGGCAAGACAATGTCCAATCACCATAAAATGTTTACTTAAGCAATTTATAGTGAACTAAAGGATAAACCGTATGTGGTGTAACATAACCAAGCCACTTCCATAATTATCCAACATGTTAATTATTTTAAACCAATTGTACACAACTTTTTAAGATATGTCTCTCAACTTAATTCAGGGATCTTTTCAAATAGATCAAGACAAAGCTGTTCTACTGTTTAAAAATTTATTCTGTATCCTTGCAGAGTAGATAGTAACATCTCATTCAGTAGAACTAAATAAAATACATTATATGATAAATCAGTCCTGAAAGAATGGAAGGCTAAAATGACAGCCCCAAGATCTGAATGTATGACTTCTGAAGAGGAATGAATGGAATTAAGCAGTGTGTACTTTAACATCTTGGAAATTCTAACTCTATACTCTTTTTGGGAAGAAAATTAAAACAGAAACCAAATTGTTAGAGGGTCTTCACTGAACCTAAACAAATATAAAGCCTTATGAGATATAAAAGATCACAGCCTCATTAGAAAGCATACAATAGGAGTGGCTAGGTGGTACAGTGAATAGAGCACTGGCCCTAGAGTCAGGAGGACCTGAGTTCAAATATGACCTCAGACGCTTAACACAAAAAACTAGCCATGTGACCCTGGGCAAGTCATTTAACCCCAACTGCCCTACCTTCCCCCATCCAAAAAAAAAAGTAGCTGGCAAAAAAAACCTCACTCCTGTTAACTAATACTGTAATCTTAATTTAGTTAAAATGAGCTTTAATTTGATCCTGATATGACTATTTTTTGCTTCTTTCCACATTTACAACTTTTTTTTTCTGGTCAAAGTCAGGAAACAGAACCTCTAAAGACTTATCAGGTATATAATAATTTTTTTCTATTTCTATTCTTACAGGGTTGAGAAAATGGGAGGCTTGATTTGTAAAATATGATAGGCATGTATTAAGAAGGAAAATATGTACAGAGATAACAAAAATAATTCTATGCATTACATTAACAAAGGGTCTTAAATTTACCCCAATGTGACCATTTTTCTTGTCTTCTCCATAACAGGTAAGCCATTTAAACCTGGAACAATCAGAACATCTGGATCCAAAACTTCACACTGTCTGTCTTCTGTTTTGGGCAGTACCTCACAAATGTTGCCATGAGTCAAAGCCCGGGGTGGGCTATGTCTGTTACCAGACTGTGAGCTTCCAGGACACCCTGAAGAAAATGAATATTCATAGGTTTACTGTAGTAAAGTCAATGTCTCTCCTGAAAATACAGACATCAAAAATTCTCTTTAAGTATCCATTCAACTTACCTATATATGATTCCCAAATTTAAAATATTTTACAGTTTAGAAATAAGGAAGAAAGCATATTAATGAACTAACATGACCCAGACTACCTTTTAAGGACCCAGATTAGATTTAAATTATTATCTTCTTTTCAAAAAACATATACTGATTATTCGCAACTGCAGAAAAAAAAACAGAATAAAATACTTCCAAAAATCTTTGGTGGCTCTCTAGCATCTACTGAATAAAATGTATAAAGTACTGATCCTGGCATTCTAGGATCTCAGGCATATAATATGGCTCTAACCTCTCTGAACACCCTCACAAAACATTATTTCCATTCACATAATCCACTCCACAACCAAACTGGACTAATTTTCCATCCCCAGTTTTCTTCCTACTTGCTCCTGTTTCTATGCCCTTGTGAATATAATGGACTCCTGTACCCACATTTCTATTCACTGACACCCCTCTTCTTGCTTAAAGGCCCAATTCTGATGCCACTTCCTCCCGGAAGCTTTCCCTGCCTCTCCACAAATATAAGTAGTCTCTTCCCCATTAGATTCCTCAGAGAAGTCTGCTTGGCCTTTTCCTTCAACCTCACCACTCATGAATCTCTGTCTTGTTACTTAATTTAAATGTGAAGTTGTCCTTTTCCCATGATAATATAAAAATTTTTTAAATCTTTTATTTATTTTTAGTTTTCAACATTCATTTCCACAAGATTTTGAGTTACAAATTTTCTCCCTGTCTTTCCCCTACCCCCCACCCCAAGATAGTGAACCTACTGAATACCCCTTCCCCCCCATCTGCTCTCTCTTATATTCTCCCCTATCCCTCCCCCAGCCTTATAGTAGGGCAAGATGGATTTCTGTATCCCAGTGGCTGCATTATAATATAATCGTGAATGCTAGTAGGCTAACTTCACCTATAAAAATGAAACCAATTACAGAAATAAAACTCTAAAGCATGCTGCTTTTAAGAAACATACCTGAAACATAATGTTTTCATATAGATTCACAGTAAAGGTTTGGAATATATAAATGGCTTCTTCCTCTAAGACTAAAGCTAACCAGTTAATATTAGTGTCAAAAGATTCTTGTTCAATAAGTAGCAGCTGCCAATTTTTAATGAAATCAGATCAATGCTACAGCTGCCAGCTTTTCAAACCATATAATGTTTCAACAGCTATTTAAGGAATAAAATAACATTTCTTAAAAGCAGGAACTGTGTCATATGTACTTTTATACCCCTGATTCTTAGGCACTTGGTTTTGCATATAGCAGGTGCTTAATGCTTTGCAATGAATTACGCATTTCAACACAACTTTTTTCGTCTTTGTAGGTCCAACAGTAAAAACACATCAACATTCACTATATACATCTACCTAAGCATTTCGGATTTACCTTCAGAGGAAGTCTGACAGTCTCCCTTTGGGCGATGATTGTTTTCCCCACAATCCACTGCTCTTCTTAGTGACAAACTTCCAGCTGTACCAGATCGGGTAGGTTTAGGAGAACTACTTTTCTTACTTGTGGCTGAAAAGACATTTTAATATGCTTTTCTGTATGCAACAGTATATTAAACACTGCCTCAGCAAGGTAGGTACTCTGTCTTCCTTTGCAGATAGGGTTCCAAGTGCTTTCTCCCAAAGAAGGAATTTCTGTTTCTTAATGATTAAAAAATGAGTCTTCTAAGAACCCTTCCAGATAGGAGACTCAAATGAGTTTGAGCTATCAACTCAGCTTATAAAAAAAGAAATGGAATATGGGGACAAAACAAGGAGTCAATGTCCTCTGAAGAAGAGATATTTCTTATAGTGGGAAGAACAACAGAACTGGAAGAAATGAGTTCTAGTCCTGTCTGATTCTGGGCAAACAGCATCATTTCTCTGGGCCTCACTTTGCTCCTCTGTATAATGAAATGCTTGGACTATGTGAGCTCTAAAAGCCCATCCTAGCTTTAAAATTTTATGAAATCCTTCTATGGAAATTATCTCCTCAAGTGAAAATTTGGCCAACAGTCCCAAGATAAACTATCGTTCAAAACTGAAGTTACTCCACTGTAAGAAAAATGGTTCTTCAATGAGGACAGAAACTTCAAATTCTTTCCTAATAAGGCATCTAGAACTGGGCTGGGCCTTTGACATGCAAATGAAACTTAAAACAAGGTAATCTAAAATTGAAAGCAAATAAGAAGGATGGTTCTATGTAAATACCCTGTATGATGGAGATAAGTTCACTGTAGCTTTTAAGTCATACCTCTCATAAGGGTCACTGAAAAACATTAGGACTTTCAAGTCGAAAATCCACTGAAAAGGGAATAGAATTAGATAATCTGAAAGACTGAAGGAAAGGGAGGATGGATAAAGTAAAATAATATATCTTGATGGTGACATTTAATCAAAAGAAAAGGTAGAGGTGAGGGAGAAAATGTGATTCCTAAACTAAACTCTTATCTAGAATACTGAGGGTATAAAAAGATTATATCAGTCAAAATAAGAGGAGAGGGATGATTAAGACTATGCTGATGAAAAGTAAGATAAGCTTAACCTGACTTTGGTAAGAGGGGGAAAGCTATGCAAAGGAGTGAGGCAAACAACAACAACAACAACAACAACAACAACAACAAACAAGGAACATCTTATGCTAATAAAAAAAAAGAAAAAAGATATAAAGGTTCTAATGACAGGAAAATCAAACAATTAAAGACTTAAATACTAATGGGCTAATTTTACCTATAAAAATGAAGTCAATTGCAGAAACAAAACCCTAAAACTGGCTGCTTATGAGAAACATAACTAAAACATCATATTTTCATTATAGATTCAAAGTAAAGGACAGGAATATATAAATGGCTTCCTCCTCTAAGACTAAAGCTAAACAGTTGGTTAACAGTGTCTAAAGATTCTTGTTCAATGAATAGCAGTCACCAATTTTTAATGAAATCAGATCAGTGCTAAATTTGCTAACCTTTCAAATTACATCATGTTTCAAGAGTCATTTGAGGAATAAAATATCCCTCACTCTCCAATTCTTTAAGGGTGCTAAGCCACTAAAGAGTCAGCTCTCTCCAGATGACTCTCTCTCTTCCTCTTACTGAAAGCTTTGTTCATTTCCTTTTCACCCCTTTTAATCCTCCCATATCACTTATTTGGACCCTGAGATACACTTGGCTTAAAAAGCTTTTAAAACAATAGACTAGGATTCATGGACACCAAGGCAAAACTATAAAACAGATCAAGTTTATCTTTGGTACTTTCCCTTTTCTTGGTACCGATCTCTTCTATTGCCCCTAACTAGAATTCACTGCCTTCCTGCTGCTTCTGAGTGTTCAGAAAGCTTCAATGCTATACTTTAACAAGGTCTGCACTAATCTGAAGTAGTCTGTGACTCAGGATCACCCCCTTCACCCAATTCTTAATCAAGTTTACCATCCTTTAGAGCTAGATATTAAACTTTATTATTAAGTTATATTCAAAATGTAGCAAATTAGGTTCTATTCCTTCACTTTCAGTCCTACCTCTGGATCACTTATTACAGCTAATGATGATTTGGATGGTTTAAAAAAGTGTCCCTCTAGGTTTTTCTCTTGTTGCTATCTACCTTTATCATAGGGAACCTGGCACCTTAGATGCCCAAAGAGTCCTGGGACAGTTATTTCCTGTTCATTTTAAAGAACTAAAACACCCTTAACGATGGACCCAGATGGCAGATTTACTGGCTCACAGACAAATAATGGAAAACAAAAGAGGGTAGGTAATAGGGAGGCTGGAACCAGCAGGGCTTACAAAAGGAGCATTCTTTCCTAAAATCAGATCTGATAAAGTGAGGTTTAGAGTCAGACCCAGAATAAAGGTGTACATAACCCTCAACAACATTCATCTTTGCATAACAAGACAGGTCAAGCAATTCTCAGATGTTTTAAATCAGAAAACAAAGGACAATTGGCTTCTACAGTGGGGCTACAAGTTCAGCCTCTCCCAATGCTAATTCATTGATTTAGAAACTATACACAGGGTATAATTCACCTTTTTACTCTACCATCTGCTCCATCTCTATGATAGCTTCCTTGCCTACTTATACATAACTCTGCCAGGAGGAGTCCTCACTGATTAGTGAGTTACCCACAACCTCCACATCTTGAGAAGCCCCACCTTGCTGCTCACTTTACTTCTTGTTCACTTTCTGGTCTGCACCATCTGTCAGGGATGGGCTTCAAACCCAAAACACCCAACTCCTCATCCTATGAACTTTCTACTATCAGTGCTTCCAGATCCTTAGTTTCCAAACTGACCAATGAGAAAATGGCATTATAAGTTTCTTTCCCACTTACAGTTCCTGATGTAACAACTTGTAACTGAAGACTTTGTCAGAAGTTCCATTCCCAGATCTTGTAATTTGCCACAGCTTTCTGTTGTACAGGTAGCCAAAGACACTTGATCAGCAGAGAAAGAGCTGGACTGGACATCAGAGGACCCAGAACTGATGCTTCTTACTTCTGATAGTTGGTTTTTTACATCAGACATCTTACTTCTCACTTCAGCCATTTGTGTTTTGAGTCTCTTTAGCATCTTCAAGTCTGGAGGCACTCTCCACATTGCCTGTTGTCTCCTCTGATCTTTATCTTTTCGGGTATATGAGGCTTCAGGGAGAAAAACCAGCTGCCTTAAAATTTAAGTTTTAATAATCCATTTAACTATCTCCTACCTTGTATCACAGACCTTCTTGTATGTCTGAATATACATAGTTACATCTGGGAAAGCATGCATTAATTGCATCAATGAAAATCAAGATAAAGACAGTCACATTTGAACCTATAATACATGAATTTGGGCCATATTCAACTTAACCATTCAAATTAGCCTATAAATTCCAATTTGAATTAAAGATAATTTGAAAATTCCAAAATGAGAAGTTAAAAAGCTACATTCCCCTGGATACTTAACTGTGGAAATTCCTAAAATTAGGGTCTCTGGCAATTAATTCTATTCATATATCATTTTTCATTTAAAAAACTGTGGTTAATATAATGAAAACTCTGGATCAAAGTACTTAAAATAGCAAGAAATTTGTATTAGCTTTTTCAGTGGCTTCTGATATGAGAAAAAAGAACTGACATTAATTAGGGAGACTATATTAACTTGCATGCTTTGATTCAGCATTAGAATAAGAAAAAATATAGCAAGGGGAACTAACCACAATCTTTTTTTTCTTTCTTTTTTTTTTTTGCTTTTTGGAGGAAGTAAGGTAGGGCAATTGGGGTTAAATGACTTGTACGAGGTCACACAGCTAGTAAGTGTTAAGTGTCTGAGGGCGGATTTGATCTCAGGTCCTCCTGTCTCTGGGGCCTGTGCTCTATTTACTGTGCCAACTAGCCGCCCCTAATCATAATCTTGATAGCACAAAGATTTAAAATGAAAAAACACTGAACAGTCATTCATTTTTAAAAGGACAAATGGAGACATTTCAGAACCAGATGGTCTACTATTTCTGTTCCACTCTATTAAGCCACCAACCTGTGATTTCAAATTTCAAAGTGACCCCAAATGAGGGACTGGTTCTCTGTCAATTAATGATATTAGTAACATCTTAACCTGTCCAGTAACTTCACCTCTCAATAAAAGCTCACATGCATATAATGCTTTACTGTTAATAAAAGCACTCCCCTCATAAAACACTGGTTGACAGGGAGTACCAGTATTGTCATCCCCATTTTATGGATGAGGAAACATGTATAAAGAGGTAAAGTAATTTGCCCATGCTCATAGTTAACAAGGGGAAGAGACAGGACTAGGTCCCAAGTTTTCTGGCTCCCCCTGGGCTCTACTATACTACTTACATGTAGTTAAGAACCAGGAATACAGCAAAAACTTCTCAAAACATTAGATAAAGTCATTTCCAGGCCTAAATTCCACAGACCTATGTCAAAGTCAACGCAAGTATCTTTAAAATAAGTGCAGTTTAAGAAAGAACATACACTTTCATCCATAATCTCCTTGCCACTGCCAAGCTTTCAGGAGAATAGAATCAGAAAATTTGGAGGGGAGAAAAGCTGCTAGGCAGACAGGTACAATGAGAGAAGCAAAAAGGGATAGTGAACCACAGCAAGGAAAGAGAAAAAGCATAAAAATCTGACATAAGAAACTAAAACCCCCCAGAAATTTAGGGTTGGAATGAGTGCATGAGCAAACTGTTCTACCTACTTCAGTAGGTCTTTAACTATAGTTCCATATTACAGCACAACAATAACAGTGCTTAAAAATGATGGAATCATAAAATTAAGAGCTGCAAATTAACTGAGAGAGAACCCAATTCAGGAATAATTCAACAAATACTTATATCAAGTGTCTGCTGTGTATAGAAGAACTGACATAGGGTCCTAAAGATTAAAAGAGACATGGACCCTGCTCTAAGAGGCATTACAATCAAGTAGAGAGGAAGAGAATAAAGAATTATTACATAAAATATTAAAGGAAAAATACATTTCAGAGGAGTAGAAAGAGGAGCAAAGTGCTATGTGAAGTTAAACGAAAAAGTGACCAAGAAGTTGAGGAAGAGGAAGGGAGAGAGAGGTTATGATCCCAAATCATTAAAAAAAAGTTAAGACTTGTTCTTAATGACTTAAAAACTCTGAATTAAATTTTAGAAAAATTCCTATGCAAAACGGTGAAAACTTTTTTTTTTAAACAGGTGTTTTTAAAGTAATCTATACCGAAAATTTGGCTACCAAGAATGATTCATAACATCTCCTCCAAAAGAGCTCTGGGTAGCTGGGATTTCATTGTACAAATGTTAATTCCATTAAATTTATGTTATTACATGCAAAAATGTTTCCTTGAATCTGAAAGAGTCCAAGTAACCTTTATGAATAACACTGCATTATTGAAAGACATATTTTTTAAGGAAAATATCTTTGTAAGCACAAAACAGCACTATAGCACCTCTCTCTCTCTTTTTCTCTTGCTATAAATCATCTCTTGGTAAAACATTTATAAACAACCCCACCTGGAAGGGCCTAATAAAGTTTATTCTAGACCTACAAATCTATGAAAATTTTTGCCAAACATATGCAACTTAAACAATAGCTCAGAGTGTACACGAGACTTTTGCATATATTATTGATTTGTTAGTCTCAGAGGCACATCACATAAATCTAACTAACAAACAATTTAATATACTTAACATTATACTTACTTTGATACACAAAGATATTTAGAGTAGACCTCTGAATAAAAGTTTAATTGTAACATTAATACAAAAAAGTCAGTATGTTACTAAAATCTCTCCCCATGCTAATATTTAAAAGAATAGGACCAAAGTCAGTCACACAGAGATTTTCTCTTTCACACTACCAATTAAAGTTAAATTTAATTACATTAAGTTAAAGATTGTGAAAAGGTTTTGGTTTTGTTGTTGCTGTTTTTTTTTTTACCTGTGGACTGTAGCAGTGAAGCAGGAGGACGAGGCTGTAAGCCCCATAAATTTTCCATACTGCTCCGATCCTTAAGGTCCAACAAGTGTATTAAAATTAAGGGATCAATATCTAATAAACTGCTACTAGCTGCAGACCCTGTATTTCCAGCTCGCCTTGAAGCTCTGCGGCTTGCACTTGCATAACCATGGCTACTACCTGCAAGAGAAAAAAAAAAAGTGGGAAATATGTACTTCTAATCTGTTTATTTTTTTAAAATAGAAGTATAAATGTTTACATTTTAGTGAATATATGCCCACAGTTCACTTCTTAGTAGCATCTCTTCTGTCCATAGTGACATATACTATACATCAATAGACAGCAAGCCATAGATTGGCAGAAACCAGCACAAGGTTTAGTCCCACGATGCTCAGGACCAGTAACTAACTGCCAGAGTCTAAGAAACTGTGAACAGTGAGAATAGGTACCACCACTGCTTCTGTACGTAAGAGAATCATGGTGGCAAGGAAGCCTCTCCTACTACTTCTCTCTCCTCTCATTTTTGACTTACTCTCCTACCTTGGCAAAGGTCAAGCAAGTGTAATTTGAAACAAGTCTCAGGCTCCAGAGTCCTAAGTGGTAGCATAAGCTTGGGTAATAACTTTAGAAGAAGAGTACCATAAGATCAGAACCAACTTGTGTAACTTGGGTGACTGGGGTCCCCAGTTGATGCCATCTGCCTCTGTTAGGTGCAAAATATAGTCCTGGAAAATGTCATGATGTTTTCTGCATCCAGTTTAAAAGTATTGTGAGGATTTGGTCTGTACTCTCAAAGGCAACATAAAATTAGGGTAACAAATGTCATGACTCACTCAAATTATTTAAAAATAAAACACAATGCTATAATCCAAATTTAAAGGGTAAGCCTTGCTCAAACTATTCATGTGTTCTCTCCCTAATGGTCAGTATTATTCCACTGTATTTCCCTCAAACCCTCACACCCTTAATACCATTAAAATTTATCCTTCCTTAGGGTAAGTTTTATCAACTTCCGGGAGCCTAGAGCTTTCAAATTAATCAGGCCAGTGTATAATGATAATACTAATACAATATTTGCATCTTAAAAGGGCCCTTCAAGGACAAAAATTTTAGATACTCTGATGTCAGACTGATAGAGGAGACATTTGTAATAAGGGAAAGGAAAGGGGTCTTGTGGTGCCTCTTAAATCATTGGCCACATGAATGGCAGTTAGGTGTCCTGAATCAGAAAACATAAGTACGAATCCTGGGACATCAGTTGGTACACACTGGACTGAGCGCCCGACCTGGAGTCAGGAAGACCTAAGTTCAAATGCAACTACTGACCAGCTGTGCAAATCACTAAACCACTATCTGTTATCTGTCTCAGTTTTCTCATCTGTTAAATGAAGATGATGATAGCATCTACCTCCCCAAGGTTGTTTTGAGGATCAAATGAGATGGTTGTTTTGTCAAGTACCTAGCATATAGTAAGGAATAGGCTACCTGATATTATTATTATTATTATTATTATTATTATCCTAGATCTGCCCACTTACCAGTATTGTGACTGTGATCAAGTTAAACCAATTTATCTGGGTCTATCTGATCATCCTAAAAATTACTAGGTGATCTCCAAAGTCTCTTCCAAGTCTAAGATTCTGTACATTGTTTCATGATTACAAAACACATTCTGTACCTTATCTATTTGAGTCTTACCATAAGCCTGTGAATTAAGGTAATGAAACTACTATTTTAATTTTATAGATAAGGAAACTGAGGCTTACCTAAGAAGCAGTTTCAGAATATTTTATACATATTCTTACCAAAAAATAGTTTGATCTATCATCTGATATCACTTTTATTCTAAAAAAACCAAAAACCCATTAAGCTGTTTCCTAAAACACTTAGCAAAAGGAGAGGGGAAGAAAAGGTTTTTTTTCCTCACAACTAATTCTATGAACCCTATTTTTATCTTCAAGTTAGGGATTTAGGGAAAATATGCTTCAAAAGATTTATGTTAACCAGTAGAACACCGTATACTGTAAAAAGCAATATTGTATGATACTCAACTGTCAATGATTTAACTATCCTCAGCAATACAATTAGGTCAAGATAATTCCAAGGGACTCATGAGGAAAAATGCTATCCACCTCCAGAGAAAGAACTGATGGAATCTTAATGCAGATTGAAGCATACTATTTTTCACTTTTTTTTGTAATGTTTTTTTTACACGGGGAAGAGTGTTTTCTTTCACAATATGACTAATATGAAAATATTTTGCATGATTATACACGTATAACCTATTTTTGCTTACTGTCTTGGGGTGGGGAAGAGAGAACTTGGAAGTCAAAAAATTTTTTTAAAAGTTAACTGTTTTTACATGTAATTGCAAAAAATATTATTAAAAAATAATTATGCTATAACTCAAACCCAAATGAATGTCACACAGGAAGATAATTATTATTAATTCATATAGGAGGGAGGCACCTGAATTATTTTTTTTCAAAGTACCTATTTTCTTTAACAAAGCATGCAACCAAAATTTATGAAATAACAATTTTTCACCACATATTATATATTGTGCTGAACTATCATTATAAAAACAAAGTGCCACATTAAAAAAATTCATCAAATACAAGAATGAAGGCAATAGAAGGACACCTGTTCTAATACTGATTGTACCACTTACTATAAGCTGTACTGGCCATGATCAAGTCACATAACTTCTGACTCACAATTTCCTCATCTATAAAACTGAAGGGTAGGAGAAAAAGGAGAGGAGAGGAGGATTATCCATTATGTGTGTGTGTAAGTGTAATTATGGTCTACACTTGTGATTTTTATTGGTATAGCAAACTCCTTGGTATGATGGGAAAACTCCCTTCACTAATACATAGAGGTGACTCAATGCCTGGGCCACTAAGAGACTGTGACTTGCCCAAGATCACATCATTAGTTTGTATAAGATGCAAGACGTGAACATTGGTCTTTTTGACACCAAATATGGCTCTCTATCCACTATAATCATGCTGCCTATATGACTTTTCATATATTACTTTTGTAACTGGGTGGTTCTTTATTGTTTATCAAGCACTTTCCTCAAAATAACCAATGCAGGTAATTATATTAAGATTATTACTCCCATTTTACAAATGATAAATACGTATTTTCACATTTTGTAAAATGTGAGCTATTAGTACAATCAGAGATGGTAAGAGAAATGAAACCCAACACTGGAAAGAGGTTCAGAATTCCTTTTTTTTTTTTTTTTAAGTTCTGCTCACTACTCAAGCATTGAGCTCTAATTAGGGGTTATTATAAAAGCAAAGAAGGAAAGAATCTTTATTTTCAAAGAAGTTACTATTCAAAGAGGAACGAGTATAAAAAGAATAAAGATAAGGAGAATAAATAAAGGGTAGTTTTATTTAGCATGATACTGAGGGGAAAAGGATGCTGCAGGAAATCAGGAAAGATTTCATCTGGTGCTATTTGAGCTTTTTTTTTTTTATTTGAGCTTCTTCTTAAAGAAAAAAGGAGTGCCTAAGAAAAAGAGGTCAGGAGGGAGTGAAATCCAGACATGGAGACAGGAGACAAAATAAGGAACAATAGTTTCATTTCTAAGGATCAAGGAAAAGACCAATTTAGCTGCATGGTGAGGCTGAAATACAGGATGGAGCCAGGCTGTTAATGATCTTTAAAAGCCAAAAAGAATTTATATTTTATCTTACGGGTTACAGGGAACCACTGGAGTCCACTGAGTGGAGAAGTGACATGGTCACTCTTGTGCTTAAGCAAAATCATCTTAAACGATGTAAAGAAGACTGACTGAGAAAAGGCATGGAAACCAATTAGCAGAAGCTGAGAAGTGATAAGAATAAGAACTAGTCCAGCTCTTTTGTGAAAAGGAAGAAGGGAGATGGTTTAGGCCATACTGTTATTCCCAGAGCTCTTGGGTTCTGAATCCCAGAATATCTACATCAGAATCTGAGAAGGGGCGGCTAGGTGGCACAGTGAATACAGCACTGGCCCTGGAGTCAGGAGGACCTGAGTTCAAATCCAGCCTCAGACACCTAACACTTACTAGCCATGTGACCTTGGGCAAGTCACTTAAGTCCAACTGCCCTACCCTCCCCCTTCCAAAAAAAAAGCAAAATAAAAAATAAAAATAATTAAAAAAAAAAAAGGAATCTGAGAAAAAGGTGGTAGAAATAGGGGCATTGGTCTGACTCACCTCACTGCCTCCTATCTCTCTCAGGGTGCTTTGCTGTTTCAAAGACATATGTAGAGAGGTTGACCTTGTTAAGAAGAGTCACCTCATTATCAAAGACTGGGGAAAAAGGGAAATAAAATAGGGAATAATGTCAAGGGATTTATGATGAAGAAATGGGAGAGCAAAAAAAGAGAGAGCCCTTGACAAATGATCCCAACTTTTTTAGTAAAGTAAATGGTAAGGTCTTCTGCTGAGAGATTAAGGTGAAAGGGAGATATAGAAATTTATCCAGCTATAAACCAAGACAGACCTTATTTTAGTGTACAGAAATTATCAATATTCCATAAATCAAACAAAAGAAAAACAAGATTCTTGAAACATATTTACATGTGATAAAGCGTGACAACAAAATGACTAACATGAAGAGTTTATATGAATAGACTTTTCATTTGCAAATCTGTAAGCACACAGATTGTAAATTATTGTAACCTCTGCCAAAAGCTTAAAGATCTGTAACTGTTTGTTATGAGGAGTTCCAGTTCTATTTTTGATTCAGGTCTACAATTCGTGGATTTTATCTCCCTCACTTAAGCTATTATTTTATAGCTGTGGAAGTACATGTGAAGAATATGCAAATGTTCATAAACCTGGGGCAACATCAATAAAGTGAAAGCACAGAAATGAACTTTCATTACCTTTTAACTTATCTAAGACCTTTTATTTATCTAATCATGTAGATCCAAGAACAAACACATCCACTAAAAAAGGCCAATAATCCTTTCGAGACAGTGTGATGTTACCAAAGATGAATCAGGAGTCAGAGAGTTAAGTTCTGGTCCCAATTCTGCCAGTCTGATCAAGGGCAATGTCAAAGCTCTCTGGCATCAGTGCTCTCTTCTATAAATTTAAAGATCTAGATCTACTCTAGACCCAATTCTAATATTCCATTCTAAGAAAAATTCTCTTTCTCCAAAACAAAGTATAAATAAGACACATCATCCATGACCCCAGATACTAAAATTTTATAGCTACCTAAACTATGAAAGAAATGAAACGAGACAATATAAAATCAAGATAAAGCCCTATCAAAGTCTGAGATTTTAAAATAGCTCATTTGGCTTGATACTTCTGTACCTGAAGCTCCAGCAGCAGTTGTATCTTCCACTAGTTCTCCCTCTTCTAATTCCATGCTATTACTATATTCCACATCATTCTCGCCAGACCTAAGAACACAAGATTAATTAACACCATGTAATCATAAATAGACCACCAGAATCAACTGTATAGGCATACTCCATTTAATAAGTATAATCAGAATAAAGAATGTCAGAATTGGAAGGGATCCCAGAGATCCCCTAGTCCACTGGTTCCCATTCAACTGTTTGAGAATTTCTTGGGGGTTTCACAATGATGGTTTAAGAAGTTCATGCTAAAAAGTCTTTAATGGAGTCTCCAATCATAAACAACTGTCTGCAGAATATTATGAATAGTATATTAAATTGCTCTACGGAAGAAATGAAGACCTAAAGAGGAAAAATGATTATCTGAAATCACACAATGAGTTAGTAGCAGAACTGCTAAGTGAATTCAGCCCTTCTGTCCAGTGCTATACTCGACCACAGTTATTTCTTTCATTAAAAAAAAAAAAGGCAGTTAAGTGAAATGACCTTATAGGGGGAAGGTAATAAAAGTTTATAAAACTGATAACTACCTGAACAGTTATTAGTGTTGCTGTGATACAATGGTAATGGAACTTTATATAGGGTATGCCTGAACAAATGAATTACAAGAGAAAATAGACAGTAAAACTACACTAGTGAGGAACTCCAACTAGCCCCTCAGAACTAGACAAATGTAAACAAAAAACAAACAAGAAAGAAATTAAGGAGATGAATATAATTTTTTAAAAAAGTTTGATATGATAGACCAGGGGTGGCAAACCTGTGACCTTGATGCCACATGTGGCCTTCTAGGTCCTTGGGTGCAGCCTGCTAACTGAACTCAAACATCACAGAACAAATCCCCTTAATAAAAAAATTTGTTTTTTAAAACTTAGACTCAGTCAATGGGCCACACCTGAGGACCTAGAGGGCCACATGTACCTTGAGGCCACAGGTTCCCCACCCTTGTTAGACCTCTGGAGAAAAATGAATGAGAAAAGAAAGGAATATACCTTTTTCTCAGAAGTATGTGGCACCTACACAAAAAGTGACCACATATTAGGGCAAAAAACCTTCATCACAATGAAATGGAGAAATATTAAATGCATCCTTTTCAGATTATAACGTAATAAAAATTACATTCAATAAAGGGCCGCAGAAACAGATTAAAAAGTAATTAGAAACTAAATAATCAAATCCTACAGAATGAGTGGATCAGAAAACAAATCAAAGAATCAATAATTTCATTAAAAAGAATAACAATGAGAAGATATACCAAAATTCACGAGATGCAGTCAAAGCAGTACTTAGGGGGAAATTTATATCTCTAAATGCTTACAGCAACAACAACAACAACAACAACAACAAAAAATAATAAGAAAGAGTAGATCAATAAATTGGGTGTGCAACTAAGAAAAAAGTTAGAAAAAAAGAAATTTAAAACCTCCAATTCAACACCAAATTGGAAATCCTGAACTGATTTAACTATTCTGGAGAACAGTTTGGAAGTGTGCTCAAAGGGCTATAAAACTGAGCATACCAATTGACTGAGCAATCTCAGTAACTAGATCATTACTTCAAAGAAATAAATTTTTAAAAAAGGAAAAGGGCATAAATGTACAAAAATATGTTTTTAAAATCATTCCTCTCTCGAGCTCTTTATGTGGTGACAAAGAATTAGAAATTTAGGGGATGTCCATCAATTGGGGAATGGCTGAACAAGTAAGTATATGATGGTAATGGAATACTATTTTGCTATAAAAAATTAAGAGTAAGATGCTTTCCAAAATATGCTATCGTTCTTTTTCATGTTTGGTTTTGCCTTTTTTCCCCACTGATCACTCATTGGTTACAACCCTTCTAAATAACCAAACTACTGTACAATGTGAAAGTATTTGCAGATCCTATACATGACTGCACACCACCATGAGGGTGGGGGAGACAGGAGGGGAGAAAATCTGAAACTCAGGGGATTGTGGAATTGAATCTTGTAAACTAAAAGTTAATAAAATAAAGTGTTGAAAAAAATAAAGAGTAAGATGCTTTCAGAAAAACCTGGAAGAAATTACATGAACTAATGCAAAGTGAAGAGATCAGAAACAGAACAGGTTGTACAATAAAAGCAATATTGTCTGGAATACAGAGTACATGGAGATAAATACTGTGCAATAACAAGGCTGAGAGGGTAGGCTGGAATCAAATTATGAAGGCATTTAAATGCCAAGCAGAAGAGTTTGTAGTTTACCACAAAGCCAATACAGAGCTACTAAAAGATCTTGAAAAAAGGAATGAGGTGATCAAGTTTGTGCTTCAGGAAGATTATTCTGAAAACTGTGGATGATATATGTTCAGGAAGGAGGAATTACTAGAAGGAAAGAAATCAAATTAGGAGGTTGGTGTAAGAATCTAGGGGAAAAGTAAAGAGGGTCTGAATTAAGGTGGTGGCGTTGAGGAGAGAAAAGGCAACAGATGTTAGGAATGTTATGGAAGTAGAGTCGATATCATCCTAAGAGGTACTGCATCTAAGAAGTACATAGGTTTGTCCCAAAAAATGCTGATCTAACCACTGTTAGATTTAACAATATCACTAGTATATGTTAATAAAGCCCCACCAAAACACCATACACCTTACTCTTTAAGCCAAGACAAAATTTGGATGGTCAATAATGAATAAAAATAATAGCATTAAATCCCCTAATGTCCTGTTGTTTAGTGTGTGTGTATAAATATCATTCCTAAAGACCTAGCTGCACCCCTACAACACTGCTTTGTCTTATGTCATGTTTTTGTGTAAATAAGTAATAGTGTTAGGTAATAAATACTTTTACAATACCTATTTCAATTGTAAACTTGAAATACTAAACCTGCTACTCCTAGTTAGCTAAAATGACTTCTTTTAGATGCAATTTGTTCTAGTCAAAGACATATTGACTAGTTCAGTTCTATTTAAATTCAGGGTGACTTCACATGTATAACGTGCCACAATGCTTGCCATCACAATGGGTCGGAGAGCGACAGGAGAGAGGTAGAGAATTTGGAGCTAAAAATTGAAAAATGAACATTAAAAATGTAAAAAGTATAAGTTACTCACATAGTTTCTTCATCAATATCATTTTCTTCAGTATTACTAGTTGCTGTTGAGCTGGCAGAAGAACTGCTACCATCTAAATGGTTTACTTCATCTTCTCCAACAAGATCTATATCCAGATCTCCATCTGAAAGCTCATGCTGTCAAAGCAAAGGAAAAAAACTGATTACACACACACACACACACACACACACACACACACACACATTCATACAAACTTGGAAACTTAAGACTTCTATTTAATGCAAAATCTTCCAGCAACAATACTAAAATGCTGGCACCCAGAGTTATGAAGTGACTTTTCCTTCTTCTGAACAGTGCTAGCAATTATCACCTATGACATCCGGCAATTCAATCATATATTGCCTTGTAACATTTTTATTATGGGCTTGTACTATTAAATACTTTGTTATATGAGGTGTGTGGCATAATGGACAGAGCAATGAAGGTGAAGTCAAAACACCTCAGTTTCCTCCTGTGGAAAATGAGAGGCGTTGGATTTTGATCCCTAAAGCTGTGATAGTATAATTTATCTTTTCACATGTTTGTTTTATCTCAACTAGACTGAAGAGCAGAGACTATATCTGATCCTTCTTTGTCTCCTCCACAGCACTTCACAAAGCATGGTCTCTGTGTCAGGCACTGAACAAATACGTGATTTTGTAAGTACTCCAAAACTACATCAAGGTTCTATAGTTTCCTTGGATATGGATGGGTGCTCTCTTCACCAAATAAGAATGTAGTCTCTGCAATTCAGAAGAATTATCATTAAGAGTTACTGAAACCTTCATCATCTTATGGCCAAACTTTCCAAATTTAGCTACGCTGATCTTCATGTATCCAATATACATACTACCACTGGGCATATTCTTGAAGACTTTCCAGCTTTTTATTCCAGGAACCAAGTTCAGTTGGCATAGCCTTTGAAAACAGAGATTTATATTGACTAGGGAATAGCTAAGCAAACTATGGTACATTAATTGTAATGGAAATATTACTGTAATGTAAAAAATAAAGAATTTGGAAAAGCATGGGAAGTTATATATGAACTGAAGCTTATTATGTACCAGATATTGAGTTAAGCTTTAGGAATAGAAAGGCAAAAAATAGTCCTTTCTCTCACTGAACTCACATTCTAATGGGAGAATCAACATTCAAACAATATACACACACACACACACACACACACACACACACGCACAGTTGGGAGTAACATCAAAAAGAAGAAACTAGCATTTATGAGCAAGAAAAAAGATTCCTGTAGAAAATGAAATTTTAGCTAAGATGTGGGAGGAAGCTGGGGAAGTCAAGAAATGAAAGTGATAAGGAAGAATATTCCAGGCATGGGGGACAGCCAGTGAAAATGCACAGTCATGAGATGAAGTGTCTTGTGAAAGGAACAGCAGGGAGGCCAGTGTTATAGGATTGAAGAGTACATCAGAATAAAGTGTAAGAACACTGGAGAAGTCAGCAAGTTAAGAGAGTCTTTAAGAAGTCATATCAATTATTCTCATAATGTTTTTAAATGCATAAAAATCAAATACATAGGATTACAAAAGAAACTAATTATACTGAAATAAAGTTATCAAAATACTGAAAAAACAAGTTCATGGACCCTTGGTTAAGAACCCCTAAGTAGCAATGTGACACTTTGGCCAAAATAATTATCAACGCGTGGCTAGCCTTTCCAACTTTAGCGGTAATTAGCCTTTTGAATTTAAATCAGTTACATGTACAACACATACAAATACACAGTCCTTTGCCAGGCCAAACAAGGTATTTTCAGCTTGCTAGAACCATGAGAACTGATGATCCATTGATTTTCCTAGGATGAAGTCAATATCACAATGAAGCACAGGTGTGCTAAGTAGGCTTTTGTGAAAAGAATATAATTTTCTTTTTTAAATTTTTTTTATTTTTTTAAATTTTATTTTAGTTTGCATCATTCATTTCCACAAGATTTTGAGTTACATATTTTCTCCCTATCTTTCCCCTACCCACCACCCCAAAAGAGCCATCCCAGGGCTCCCCCAGTCTATTCTCTCCTATGTCTTCCCCCCTCACCCCTCCGACTTTTCAGTAGGGCAGGATGGATCTCCCAACCACAGTGCCTGTGTATCTCAAGTTCCAGTTGGATGAAGTTAATAATAATAATAATAATAATAATAATAATAATAATAATAATTGCATATATATATATAAAGATATATATTTATAACATTTGATTATAGAATTTTGGAATCTAGATTCGAAAAGAATGTAATTTTCAACATCAATAAATTCAAAATAGTTCTAAACTAGTGAGCAGGTAAAAAAATTTTTAAAACTTTAGTTTTTATGTTAATCATTTTCATTTTCTCTATGGTCATGCTCTGCTAATTCTCTTGACAAATGTTGAAGTAAGAACAGTAAACTGAATTAAGCAGAATCAAGAAAACAATATACACGGGGGGCGGAGCCAAGATGGCGGCGTAGCAGCAGCAACATATCGCAGTTCTCACATAGCCACCCCAAAATACCCATGGAATAAGACTCTGGACCAATCCTAGAACTTCAAAACACACACAAAGATACTTCCCACTAAAGTCAGCTCAGCTACAAGGAACCATCTCAGCACTGCGACCGAAACCAGCCTGGCCTGAAGCCGCGGCTGTGCCCCGGGGCGGCCTGGCGGGAGGTGCAGAGAAAGCTCTCAGGTGAGGGATTAACACCAGCTGCAGCGTGGGGGGATTGTGAAAGACGGAGATAAGTGTCCCAGGCGAAAGGTCTCCAGAGCAGAGAAGCAAAAGGCGGAGGTTTTGCACCCGCCTCTGCGTTGTAGCTTCCCGCCCTCAGCCTGCAAAAAGCAGGGGGACTGAGAGATTGTTTTCAGACCAGTGCTCTCGCGTTGAGCGGCCTGGATCCGGATCGTCGTCTTGGGCCTCGGTCTTGGAGTCTTCATTATCCAGTCAGCCGGAAGTCTACAGCAGCCGGGAGGACCCCAGCGATTTGGGA
>CM053586.1:233812759-233833194 GCA_028646515.1 Pseudochirops corinnae
CTCCTCCTCCCTCTCTCTCCCATGATCCTTCTTTTCCCGAAAGAAGGAGTCTAGGTTTTGGGAGCTGTTCTTACTTAGCTTCTTATGCTTATTCTTACTCATGGTTCTTCAGACCATGAATTTTTTTTAAAAATCTCTGTGGGGCTCTGCTTCCAGAAGGGAAAGCTCTGTCCCAAATCGCTGGGGTCCTCCCAGCTGCTGTAGACTTCCGGCTGACTGGATAATGAAGACTCCAAGACCGAGGCCCAAGACGACGATCCGGATCCAGGCCGCTCAACGCGAGAGCACTGGTCTGAAAACAATCTCTCAGTCCCCCTGCTTTTTGCAGGCTGAGGGCGGGAAGCTACAATGTGGAGGCGGGTGCAAAACCTCTGCCTTTTGCTTCCCTGCTCTGGAGACCTTTCGCGCAGGACGCTTATCTCCCTCTTTCACAATCCCCCCACGCTGCAGCTGGTGTTAATCCCTCACCTGAGAGCTTTCTCTGCACCTCCCGCCTGGCCGCCCCGGGGCACAGCCATGGCTTTAGGCCAGGCTGGTTTCGCTGGTTTCGGTTCACAGTGCTGAGATGGTTCCTCGTAGCCAAGCTGACTTTACTGGGAAGTATCTTTGTGTGCTTTTGAAGTTCTAGGATTGGTCCACAGTCCTATTCCATGGGTATTTTGGGGTGGCTATGTGAGAGCTGCGATATATTGCTGCTGCTATGCCGCCATCTTGGCTCCACCCCCCCTATTTTTAATTTCTTCAGAAATGTGTTCAGTTCCAAACTTACCCAAGTTCCAAACATGGATGGATACTGAAGTCTCCTGTCATTCTTGTGCTACTGTATAATGTCTCCTTTATGAATCTTAGAAGCTAAGGAATTTGGAGTGAATAAGTTTATTTCTAATGTTAATTTATTGTTTATGGTTTCTTTCAGCATAATATAGTTTCCTTGTCTATCCCTTTTAAGATTTTTGAATTCTTTCTGCTTTATCTGAGAACATGGTAGCAAATTCTATATTTTTAAATTTACTTGAAACATAATAAATTTTATTCTATCCCTTCAGTTTTGTTTTTTTTTTAAAAATGTATTTCTTCTGGGGTTTGTCAATTGTAAAGTTTTGTTTTCTTATGCAATCTGTCACTTTTTCATTTTACTGAATTGTTTAGCCAATTCACATTTAAAATTATAAGATTAAGGATTATATTTTCTTCCATGGCTCTAAAATTGGCGAGGTATTTTTTTCCCCAAGGTATTATTTTCCCTCTTCTGCTGTAAACAGTTATTATATACCTTCAGTTACTTCACCTTAATCTTTTTTTTCCAGCTGTCTCTGATCTTACAAGTTCTTATCTCTCACCTCAATCCCCTCTTCTCATTTGTTATTTTTTTCTCTTTAAGTTTTTCTTTTATTAGTTCCTTTTTCTCTCCTGCTTTTATCTGATTATAGATTTCTTACTCTTCTTTCTTCTTCTCAGTCATGTAGTTTGCCCCCTCCCCCTTCAGTCAGTCCTCTATACATTAACTTTTTTAATTTCATATTTTGTGTCCATTTCCAAAAAATATTTCTTTTACTCTTTTCATTATCTATCTTTTCCTCTCTACTCTAGACCCTCATTCCCTGATTGATGATCCCTATAATCACCTAGTGTCTCACTTTTCTCTGTATTCTTCATGCAAAGTTTCAGAGGCACTCTTCTAGGCGCATTTTCTGTCACTGGTTTGTAGAATCTGTCCCACAGATTTCCCCATATCAATTGTACCTTACTCTCAGTACAATTCGAATCATTTCAGGATACTGCCCAGTGGCAGGGTCCCTTCCCACTGTGTCCCTAATTATGTGGCCCATCACTGATTTATACCTTCCCTTGTTGACCTTTTATTTCCCCACATTTTCCTGGAAAGCTCTTCTCTGTGTCTATACCGTCATACTCTTTTAGGTGCCAAGTGCCCCCAGGGGTTCCAATTTGTCACCTCCCAATGCATTAGTACAACTCTTCAAGTACCAAATCCCCCAGACCTCATTCAATTGTAAGATACTCCTCTCCTTGCATTCACTGACCATCTCTCTTTACCCATAAGAGCATTCATCAATGGAACTACCTCCAAAGTAAGGTCTCCTTCATCCCCTCCGCTCCTTTCCATTATTCTCCTCCTCTAATCCACTCTCCTGCAGTTCTTCTTCTTCTGAGATCAGAGAGGTCATCTTCTCCTCATTTCCGAGCCCCAGATTTGACCCCTATGCATCACACACTCTTCTATCTTCCTGGGCCCCTCTCTTCCTCCTATGTGCTTTCCCATATTATAGTTAAACAAAAAAGCATTGATATAACCTGTAGACAAAGTATTGCCAGATTCTATACATAATGCCCCCATTCACTTCTTCACTGCTACCCCACTATTTGTAGGGTAACAGTGTGAAGTTAGAAAAAAAATCTCCTTGTGTGAACTTAGAAAAAAAATTTCTTACTGATCTCTCCATCGTCATTCTGTCCTTATCTGCTACATTTACTCACTCTTCTTGCTTTTCTGTATTTTGAGGTGTTAGAGATGCAAATAATCCCTTCAGTTCTGGTTGCCTTTCTAAAAACTTTCATGCTCTTCTTTATCACTATAATGCTAAGTTCGAATTTGCAGGACAGATCACCCTAGGTTGTCTCAAGAGCTCCATTGTTTTTTGGAACACATTATTCTATTCCCTCCTTTTTATAGTGGGTATGGAACAGTCTTGCATTATTTGAATGTCCTTTCCTTTGTATTTGAAGGTCTTTCTCTTGATGGCTTGATGAACTTGTTTCTGAAATAAATTATTAAATTTAACCACTATGTATCTTAGAGCTTGCAGACTTGGATTTTTTTTCTGGAATCAATATGAATTCATTCAATTGGAATTTTATTTTCTTTGTTCATAAGTTCGAAGCAGTTCTATTATTTTCTTCACCATCTGTTGAGGTTTTTTCCTTGCTGTGTTCTTAGAGATCTATGATACTCAGACTGTCTCTTTGCATCCCGTCTTCAAGATTCATATATTTTGCTTACATAACAAGCTTATTTTCTTTTAATGTTTCTGTTTTTTCCTTCTCCTCTTAAAAGCTGACCTTCATAGAATTGCCAATGCGTTGCTCTTTTGTTTCTTTAGTGAAGTTTGCCATTCCAGATTCAAGTTTTTCTATTCTGTTTATTTTAGATGCACAGGACATAAATTCTGCTCTTATACTTCTCATTTCTCTTTTCAACCACTCAGGAACAGCATGCTGTGGTTCTATAGTCTCCTCAAATATCACAAGGTCCTCTGGTTCATCACATGGGAGATCATTTTCCGTTTTGCAGTATTTATTCCTAGATGTCTGAACTTGTTTACCAGATTTGGAGGTGCTTCCTTCTGTTGCTACTGTATGTCCCATTACTTTTTTGTGTTTATGTTCAAGGTCTCCAAATTTTCTTCTTCCTGCCATCTTTGATAATTTCAGTCTTTTCCTCCCGTATTTCCTTTATCATTCACTTCTTGACTGCCTCTCCTCTCACTGGGGTTTTCTTAGGAGCAGCATCTCATGGTGCTCAGCCTCTTCCTATACTGGGCAATTCACAATTCACCAGTCTAGGTTTCTGCTCCCAACTGACTTTTGGGTAGTCAGACTGGTCCCAGCTGGATGTTGCGCTCTTTCCCTTCAGGCTTGGTATAGCACTGCATATCCTCCCCACATCTTCCCCCATCCTGATCTGTACTACTACCTCCATTTCTCAGCTTTCTAAGCTGGCATTGGATGTTCAGGGCTTTGCAGCACTGTTTGCCCCAGCACTGCTAATTTAGAGGTTTGCATCACTGGTGCTTCCACACTGCCGCTTCTGGAAGGCTTTTGCTCCTTAAGGACTGTGGCTAAGATGGCTGTGGAGACTGGAGCAAACTTCCATTCCCTGGAGCCAGGATCTCCACTGCCCTAGAAGGGGAAGGGAGGACCAGGGGGTAAGGGTGAGTTTTGTTGTTGTGTCCTGTCCTTGGAGCTGATAGCGCAACCTCACAGCATAGGAGCTGTCTAAAGAGGGGTGCTTGAGTATGATTCAAGAACCCTATAAAGAAACTTGGAAATATGGCTATTTCCAATTGTCTGAAAATTCACTATTTCCCAGAAAATAAATTGGAACATCTGCTTAAGAATGCTAGAAAAATGATAGAGAATATTCTTCTATCCCAAGATAGATCAGAAACAATAAATAAATTTAAAAGGGTTTTTAAGAAAAAAAAAAAAGACAATCAAAATCTTACTGGGTAAACCTTTAGCCTCCAGCAAAGCCCGGAAACTTGAAGAGGCGGACTATAAACAGGATCTGCTCTCTGACGCAAAGTGCTAAGGAGAAAGAAAACCCCTGATGTTAATTTATAACCGCTAAACACATCAAACTTTATGGTAACTGAAATCTTATAAGTATTGCTAAAAGAAAACCAGCAACTATGAAAAATTACTTTTGAGATATATATACCCTATATTCCTGAACAAAGAATCAAAGATGAATGAACTGATTCAATTATATTTTAAAGATATTCCCAAACAGTGTTTTTATAATGAACAACCCATGTTTAGTTTATACTTGGGGACATTTAAAGAAACTAACTCCAAAATGGCTGAAACAATAAAATAATACTTTGCACTGAATTTAGTATTGTGATCTATAACATTTGGTTATTATGAAAAGAAACAAGAATGTAAAGAAATTGAAAGAGACTAGGTAAGCAACAAGATCATAAAAGTGATAGTGTCAGCATTAAGATAAGCATTTAATAGTTTTATTACTGTGAAATGGGGAATCAGAGGAAATGCCTAGTCCTCCATCTTGTTGCTCATGTGACCTAGAATACTAACTCTTGACTTTTTTTTTTAATGCTAGAAAACATCCTAAAACATAGGTACTTAACATTAAGTGATAGCATTAATTAATTAATATATATAAAGACCTCAGATTTTTCCCACCGTATAGTCAGTATTTTGATCAATAAAATTATTGTATAATGATTATCAAAGTAAAGGATAAGTGGTATAGCTTCTTGCAGTTCTGCCTTACAAATTAAACTTATTTGTAAACAGCTCTCATTTATAATGGCAAATTTTGTACATACGAAATAATGAGGTTGCCAAATAATTGTCTTACCTGAAGTTCTCTAAAACAAAAGTAGTTGAATCATAAGCTGGCACTAATTCACTAAAAAGACAAAACATATAATCCAAGAAATTATTCCATTTTGTAAAACAAGTAAAAAAAAAATTAAGATATTAGACTCTCAGATAAAATTTACAATCCTAACAAGCAATAGTGTGAATGATCAATATCAAGTACATCAACAAGTATTTATTGAGTATCAACTCCTAAGACCTAGACAGAGTGCAATTCATTATTAATCACTGGCAATAAGCCAGTACAATATCACAATGTGAATGGTTCATGAGAACCAAGAATAAGCAAAAGCAAAAAAAGTCAGAAACAGAGATAGATCCTAGGGGCACAGCAAAGAATATTTCTAAATATTACTTTTATTTTAATGCACATAAATTTAATGAAAGAAAATTCTGCTCTGTGGCACATGGATATTTAATATAAGTCAATCTGTATGAATTAATTGCCTAAGGCGAAAAAGAGTACTGTCTCCTTCTGGTGTGTATTGGAATGCTCAAGAGAATATAAAAATAAGCCTCTGCAGGCACAGAATTATCTAACTATCCTCCCCTACCTCCAATCAACAGATGCTGGAAGAAATTATGACAATACTCTAAATCACTACTGATTAGAAAAATGCAAACTAAAACAATTCTGAGGTACCACCTTACACCTATAAGATTGGCTAATATGACAGAAAAAGAAAATGATAAATGTTGGAGAAGACACTGGAAAATCAGAACAATGCATTGTTAGTGGAGTTGTGAACTGACCCAAACATGGAAAACAGTTTGGAACTATGCCCAAAGGACTATAACTCAGTGCATACTCTTTGATTCAGCAATACCATTACTAGGTTTTATCACAAAGAGATCATAAAAAAGGGAAAAGGACCTACATGTACAAAAATATTTCTAGCAGCACTTTTTGTGACGGCAAAGAATTGGAAATTGAGCGTATGCCCATCAACTGAGGAAAGGGTGAACAAGCTGTGGTATATGAATGTAACGGAATACTATTGTTCTATAAGAAATGATGAATAGGTAGACTTCAAAAAACCTGGACTTACATGTAATGATGCTGAGTGAAGTAAGCAGAATACATAGTCACAGCAACACTTCAATGATCAACTATGATAGATGTAGCTCTTCTCAGCAATACAATGATCTAAGAAAATTCCAAAAGGCTCATGATGGAAAATGCTATCCACATCAAGAGAGGAGTCTGAATGCAGATCAAAGCCTACTATTTTCCACTTCAGTTTTGTTTTATTTTATTTTCTTTCTTGTGGTTTTTCCCTTTTGTTCTGATTCTTCTTTCACAACATGACTAATGTGGAAATATGTTTAACATGATTGCACAAGTATAGCCTATATCAGATTGCTTGCCATCTTGGAGAGGTGAGATGGAAGAGGTGATGGAAGGGATGAAAGAAAATTTGGAACTCACAATCTTACAAAAATGAATGCTGAAAACTTTACATGCAATCAAAAAAAATAAAATACTACTAAGTGCAGAAAAAATTGTGACAATATTCAAAGGTAAGCACCCTCAGGGCACAGGACAGTTTTTGACATAGTCAAAGTAATTTTGAAATGCTTAAATGATAAACTTGTGATGAGGTAAAGTCACTAGCAGAGGATTAGGTTGTGATATTATACATTCTTTAAAACTTTATGTGCGTAAGTGCATAAAACTTATGTGCATAAGTAATTACAAACTTTAGAGGTTTAATCAAAAGATTCCTTTAAGTAGCAAGTTACTCTATTGCATTTAAAATACAACCTAACTGGATGGTGGAGCCAAGATGGCAGAGTAAAAACAGGACCTCTGCTTGGCTCCAGCTCCCACTACCTCCAACATATGTAAAAAAAAAATGACTCTAAACAAATTTTAGAACTACAGAACCCACAAAGTGACAAAAAGAAACAATCTCCTGCTGAAGGCAGCCTGGCAGGTCAACAGGAAGGGTCTATCTTACCAGGCTGGGAGCCAAGCACAGTCCCATGTGAACTACGTGGTTCTGGCCTTAGGGTGGCCCTGACCAGCAGCGGCTAGAGCAAACTTTAAGACAGTAAAACACCAGCAGTTGTGCGGGTTTCCAGACTTCTTGACCCATAAACTCCAAAAAGAAAGTAAAAGGATAGTCGGGAACTCTCTTGGAACTGGGTAAAAAGCACGGACCGGCCCCTGCTCCCAGGGGCAAGAAATGGCAGAGGCAAGGAGGATGCAGCTGCTGCCATGTGGCTGCCTCCAGAGCTCCTGGCCTGCAGATTGTAGGCGGACCAAATGACCATTCAGAGGGTAATCTCTCTTGCTTTAACCTGCTTGCATCTGGAGTGCAGTCTTGGGTGGTGGTCCTGGGGTATGTGACCAGTGTGCTAGAGCTTGTGGGGGCTGTAAAGAGGGTGCCCTCCT
The DNA here is from genome assembly GCA_028646515.1 of Pseudochirops corinnae. NCBI lineage: Eukaryota > Metazoa > Chordata > Mammalia > Diprotodontia > Pseudocheiridae > Pseudochirops > Pseudochirops corinnae. The sequence goes on from CM053586.1 coordinate 233,820,306, forward strand.
AATGGCTCCAGTACCTGTGAAAATCCCAGTGATTTGGGACATAGCTCTCTGCAATATGGAAGCAGAGTTCTACCATGGCAAAGAGCTCAAAAGTCAAGTAGTTGCAATATGAGCAAGCAGAGGAAGCACAAATGGACCATAGAATCCTCTTTTGGGGACAAAAAAGATCAAAGCATGGAACCAGAAGACGACAACGAAGTCAGAACTCCTGCATCAAAAACTTCCAAGAAAAATATGAAATGGTTACAGGCCATGGAGGAGTCCAAGAAGGATTTTGAAAATCAAGTAAGAGAAGTGGAAGAAAAATTGGGAAGAAAAATGAGAATGATGCAAGAAAATCATGAAAAGCCAGTCAACAGCCTGCTAAAAGGAGACCCAAAAAAATACTGAAGAAAATAACACCTTAAAAAATAGACTAACCCAAATGGCAAAAGTGGCCCAAAAAGCCAATGAGGAGAAGAATGCTTTAAAAAAAAGCCAAATTTGCCAGATGGAAAAGGTATTTCAAAAACTCACTGAAGAGAATAATTCCTTCAAAATGAAATACAGCCTAATTTCATACCCAACAAACTCATCAAAAGATGAGACTAGTCAATATGGGAGTTGTGGGAAGATAGGTACACTGGTGTATTGTTGGTAGAATTGCAAAACAGTATAATTATTTAGGAAAGTAATTTGGACTTACACAAATAAAATTACTAAAATGTTCATACTCTTAGACCTAGAGATTCCATTTCTAGGCATAAATCCCAAGAAAGTCATAAGAACAAAGTCCTTATACACAATAAAATATTTATTCTAGCAGTTTTGGGGATAACAAATAATTTTTAACAAAGCAGATCTTTATTAATTGGGGAATGGTTAAACAAACTGTGGTACATGAATAATGTAATATTATGTGCTACAAAAATGATTAATGTGATGAATACAAAGAAGCTTGGAAAGATAAATGTAGACTATATATAACTACAACTATGTCAATGTAAAGAACTATCAAAAAATTAAAAGTTAATGTGGGAAAATTGTAAAGATCTACATGAATTAATATAGAGTGAATTAGCAGAAGCAAGAAAACAACATATACAATGACTACAACAATTTAACTAGAACATATATGCATTATATTTGCAGTTGTCTTTTCTTTTCAAACTAGAAATCACTACTTAACAGTCACTACATTGATTCCCCAACTGATAAGTGGTCAAAGGATATGAACAAGCACTTTGCAAGGGAAGAAATCTAAGATATAAAGAGCAATATTTTTTAAATGGTCTAAATCATTTATAAAATTACAAAATGCAGATTAAAACAATGCTGAAGTTCTAACTCAAATCCACCTGACTACCAAAGTTGACCAAAAAAAAAAAAAAGAAAGAAAATGACAAATGATGGAATGGGTGAGGGGAAAAAAGGTACATTAATTCACTATTGAACTGATCTACCCATTCTAAAAAGCAATTAGGAACCATGCTCCAAAAGTTATTAAACTGTTATCAATTGCATACCTGTTGACTCAGCAATTTCACAACCATTCTCTAGATTTTCAGAACAATATTCTCTCCTGGTTCTTGTCCTACCTATCAGACCACTCCTTCTAAGTCTCCTTTACTGGATCCTCTTCCAGATCACAACCTCTAACTGTAGGTGTCCCATAGACTCTCTTCTCTTCTATATTACTTCATCTGGTAATCTCATCAGCTGCCATGGATTTAATTACCATCTTTATACTGAGGATTCTTAAGTCTACCCATTCTGCCCCAAACTCTCTGAGGGCCTCCCATCTCATATCTCCAACTACCATTCAGACATCCCAAAATGGATGCCTAGTAGACATCAAAAACTCAACATGTCCAAAATGGAACTCATTATCTTTTCCCCTAAATATTCCTCCTCTCTTCGTATTACTGTAGAGGACAACACTAGGTCCACAACCTAGGTGTCATCCTCAACTTCTCACTATCTTTTACTCTCCATATTCAATTTGTTGACAAGGCCTACTGATGTCACCTTTGTGATATCTTTCAAATATACTCCCTTCTCTCCTCTGACATTGCTACCAACCTGGGATAAGCCCTTATCACTTCACTCAAGGTCTATTTTAATAACCTGCTGGTGACACGGTGTGTCTGCCTCAAGTCTTTCCCTAATCCAATCTATCCTCCATTCATCCACCACAGTAATTTTCCTAAAGCACAGGTCCAACTACATCATCACCCCTACTCAATAAACTCCAGTGGTTCCTTACTGCCTCCAGGATCAAATACAAAATGCTGACTGGTATTCAAAGTCATAATCTAGTCCCTTCTTCCTTTGCAGTCTTCTTACACCTTAGTCCCCACCACAAACTCTTCAATCCAATTACATTGGCCTCCTGGCTATCAGTCGCAAGAACAAGGCAGATACTACATCTTTCAAGTAGGAACATTTTCTCTGGTTGTCCCCCAGACCTCCTCAGTTCTGTCTATTGGCTTCCCTGGCTTCCTTTAAACCCAAACTAAAATCTTATCTTCTCTAGGAAGTGTTTCTCAATCTTAGTGCCTCCCCTCTCTTAATTACTTCCTATTTATCCTGTATATACCTTGTTTATACACATTAACTCATTGTCTCCTCCCTTGAACTCTGAGCTCCTTGAAGGCAAAGGCTATTTTTTTGCCTCTTTTTGTATCCTCAAAGCTTAGCACAGTGCCTAACACACAGTAGGTGCTTAATAAATATTTATTGACTGACTATCAGGTATAAACCTCAAAGAAATAAAAGGAATGGGAAAAAGATCCATTTGTTCAAAAATATTTATAGTAGCTCTTTTTTTTCAGTGGCAAAGAACAAGAAACTGAAGGAGTGCCTGCCAATTAAGTAACGACCAAATTAGTTAAGGTATAAAACTATAATGGATACTACTATGCTATTAAAAAAAATGAACAGGATGGTTTCAAAGAAACCTGGGAAAACTTGCATGAACTGATGTAGAGTGAAATAAGCACAAGGCATAGAATTTAAACAATAACAATGAGACAATTAACTCTGAAAGACTTAAGTACTCTAACTGATGCAAAGACCAACCACAATTCCAGATGATTCATGATGAAACATGCTACTTACCTCCTGACAGGGAGCTAAAAAGACTCAGAATACAGATTGAGACATATTTTTTTTTGGACATAAACTATATGGGAATCTGTTTTGCTTGACTATGTTATGAGAGTTGTTTTTCTTTCTTTTTCAATGGGGGGGAAGGGATGGGCCAATTTTCATGAATTGAAAAAAGAAAGTTTTAATTTTTAAAAATTACCATATTATATATAACTGAAAAGGCCAGTACAGGAATAAGTTGGATTTTTTTTCCCCCACAATTAACACAAGAAGCCTGTCATTTAATTATTGATTATAACTGCTATCCAGAGTACCTAACACTATTTGTAGTACTAGCTGCTATGTACATTATCAGAGCTCTTTGTGCAAAATAAACAGTTTTTATCCTTCAGAGCTACATACTAGCCTGAAATTTTTTTCCAGGCACTTCATTCTACTACATTGCTTAAGCTTGTGTTTCCCATTTATATCATCTCCTCTTTTCAATCCGTCCTGTATATATATGACTGCCGAGATCTTGCTACATCACTATAATTCTCAAAGGCCTCCAAAACCTACCAAATAAAGTCTAAACTGATATTTAAAGTTCTCCAACTTTCTCTCACTTTATTTCCTCTCACATATAGTCAACCTCTTTCCCACCTTACTATTCTTCATATAAGTCTAAACTTTCCCACCTCCACATGTTTATTCTCATCCAATTTCCCATGTCTAGAATGCCCTCCTCCCGCTTCTCTGTGCCTGCCCTTGTCCTACTCCTCTTCTCAGTTATCCTGACTCTTCTCCAGCACTTGAAACCACTCCCTTTTCTCTTCTCTTGCCTTTGTGATCCTACACCTCCTCTTCTCTACTTTTTTCTCTGAATGCTTTGCATTACATGAGCTTTATCCTTACACTTCTAAATGTTAGTTTTCCCAAAGCTGCCCTAAATCCCCCATTCTTCTATCATCACTCCTTTGGACAATTCATTGACTTTCATAGCTTCAATTTGAACTCTATATGAAAACAACTTTTAAGTCTACATTCCAAGCCTTAGAATGTGCTGTAAAAAGCCTTATTTTTCAAAAATATCTCTATCTGACTTTAACTTTAAGAAAGTCATATCCAAAATCACCTTTACTTGCTCCTTTCACCCAAATTTTCTCATTCTATCACTGGCACCTCCATTGGACCAGTCTCCAGGAGGGGAAAGAAAATACATGGTTACAGAGAAAAAGAAAGAGTGCTGGATTTGGAGCTGAACAACAGGGTGGTAAAATTCTACCTCTCTGTGACATTCCCTATAGGACTTTAGGCAATTTACTTAACCTATTCAGGTCTAAGCTTCAAGTGTAAAGTGAAGGGAAGTAAACTAGACAATCTCAAAAATCTCTTCCAGCTCTAAATCTACAATCCTATTGTCTTATGAGTCAATGACATTTGATCTAAATTTCTTTAGGAGACCATTCAACTATTACTAACTCTTTATTAATTCTAGGACACAAATTCCTCAGCCTGACCTTTAAAACACTCTACATCATTCCTCTATATTATCTTTCCAAACTAACAGTATAATATTTTCCTTCTTGTACTCTATATGTTCCAACCAAGCAAGTCCATGAGCTTAGTGCTCCCTAAATTTAGCATTCTAACTCTCATCTCTATACTTTCCCAAGGTTATCTTCCAATATCTTGGGCATATTCCTTCTTTAATTCCACTTCTTAGAATCCTTAATTTCCTAAGCATAGCTAAACTGAGGTGCTACCTTCTATGCAAAGTTCTCCTTGTTACAATTATTAGTACTGTCCTTCCTAAAACAATCTTGTTTTTGTTTGTGTTCATATGGAATTGTCTTATGGAATATAAACCATGTGAGGGCAAGCACTATTCTATTTTATATCCCCAGAACCTAGCAGATAGTATGCATTAACCATGTGCTGAACTGACTCAATTTTATTTGATCCCTTATAACAAAAGTTATTACCATGTCCTACAGTTTTTGCCTTCAAAACATTTTGTCTTCTAAAATGTTTTTCTCCACCTCTTATCTCTCCAGACTAATATTAAGCTCTCTGAGGTAAGAAACTGCTCTAATAAGCAATAAAATACCTAGCACTATGTCAGATAAACAGCAGATATTCAATATAAATACATAAATCTTATCCTTTAACTTGATGTTTCATTATTACTAAATGATGAAACTGATAGTGATAAGACTTCTGTGGGACAGAAGGGGGAAAAGGACCCATATATACAAAAATATTTATAGCAGCTCTCCTTGTGGTTGCAAAAAACTGGAAATATAGAGGATGCCCATCAATTGGGGAATGGCTGAACAAGCTATGGTATATGAATGTAATGGAATACTATTGTGCTATAAGAAATGGGAAGGAGATGGACTTCATAATTACCTGGAGGGGCTTATCCAAATTGATGCTGAGTGAGAAGAGCAGAACCAGGAAAAATTTATACACAATCACAGACACATCGTATGTGTGATGACCAACCTTGATAAACTGGACTATCCTTAACAACGCACAGCTAAAAGACAACTCTACAAAGTCTCAGAATGGAAGGAGATATCTAAACTCAGAGAAAGATCTAGAAAGATTATAGATTAAATGGAGACTGAAGCAAAACATGCTACTGTTCTTTTTCATGTTTGGTTTTGCTTCTTTTTTCCCAGTGATCACTCATTGGTTACAACCCTTCTATATAACCAAACTATTGTACAATGTGAAAGTATTTGCAAATCCTATACAAGATTGCACACCACCATGGAGGGGAGGGACAAGGGAGGGGAGAAAACCTGAAACTCAAGGGATTGTGGAATTGAATCTTATAAACTAAAAGTAAATAAAATAAATTAAAAAAAAAAGACTTCTGTGGTAAACTGAGGTCTTAAATACAAGCAGGGCAGAAAAAACAATTGCTTAGCATATCTCTAATTTGAGATCAAGTCTGACGTCCTTTTGGCACTGTAGTGAAAACATCAAAGAATATGCTTAACCTTATAAATTTGGTTCTCTATGTGTGTAAGATTTTTATGTTTCTGACACGATCAAAAGACTATTATCTATATACCAAAGGAAGGTTGTCTGTTTTTTAGAAAAGGGCAAGGGACTGAAAAAACATGCCTCCACCTTCTTTTTTAATAAAAGTAAAAGCTTAATGGCAAAAAATTTATCTGAAAAAGCAGATGGTAATATTCAACTGCTCAAGGAGGCTAGAGGGTAAAAAAAATATCATAGAAAGGAGCAATGGAATAAAAACCACTGACCACATAGTCTGTCAAGATATTAGGAGATACTCTGTTTTCCAGAATTATAAGGCCCAGTAAGCAAGCAGTGCCCTGAGCTTGGCATAACAACAATCCTTTGTGCTCACCCTTTGGATGATCTTAGCCACAGCAAAATCTCACAATTGTTTCACGTAATTTTTGTACTGCTTTGAACAGTACCAGGTATTCCCTGAGCTCAGACAAGTATCTGCAATCCAGTCATGAAACCTGCCATGAATCAAACTTGTTTCATTGTTGCTATTACCCCTTAGTGTCAGGACTATAGTTCACTGCAGAGCCACTGGTATAATTAAAGAGATTTGCCCACACTAAAGCAGGTTCCACCACTAGCGTAGGTCCTGGCACATATGTCTGATTTCCTTCCTTACTGTCTAGCCGTTTCCCTCCTTTTGAAATTAAACTTCTGTTTGATTCCTGACTCTGCTCTCTCTAGCCTGCTCTGTTCAGCTCCAGCCATCCATAGGTTAGAGGCTGGTTCAGTCCAGTTGATACTAAATTGGTATCAGAAGTGGGACTGGACATAGAACTAGATCATTGGACTCTCTGGTACCAGCAGGAAGTGACCAAGCACCCCTGGAGCTTTATATCTCCACAGTCCAACCTCCCCTGATCTGGTGAGTCCCCTGCCCTTGTTCCTGCTCCAATCTCCAAACTCATACCTTGGTCAATCTCTCCATTCCTTGTTGGAGTTTTAATGTAATGTAAACTCAATGAGTCAAGAGTACTACAGACAGCCAAAAAAGCTAACGCAATCAGATTTTGCCCTGGCTCAGGAGCTGTCCCTGAGATTCTGGAATAACAATAGTCAATATCCCAAGAAAACAGACATTCCTTGTAGAAGTACAACCAGCTCTAACAGCAAATGGGGAGTCAGAAAGTAGACTAATACAAAACAAACTGAGGGCCCCCACCCCAAAAAAATGAGTGACACCAGAAAAATCTATCATGGAAATGAGAATGATCAAGACACAAATTTAGAAAAAGAGAAAGACTCTAAAATGGCTACAAACAAAATTTCAAAGAAAAATATAGGTTGGGCATAAATTCAAGCAGAATTCCTTGAGTTCATGAAGCAGTTTATTTTTTTAAAAGAGTTTTAAAATGTTTTTATAAATGACATGAGACTGCTTGAGAAAAAAACTGGAAAAGAAATGAAAGCTTTTGAAAAAAAGATTTGGAACTGGAATTAAAAGCCTGGAAAAAGAGGATATAAAATGACACCCATGCAACAAACTCCTTGAAAATTAGAATGAAGCCAATGAATCCATGACACAACAAAACACATTAAAGCAAAGTAAAAAGACTTAAAAAACAGAAGAAATTATATTTCTCTCAAATCAAAAACAACTGCCTTGGAAAACAGATGAAGGAAAAAAAAATATAAGAATCAACCAACTACTTTAAAACCATGACCAAAAAAAATAGAACCTAAACAAGAAATCTTAGAAGAAGTATGCCCAGGGGTGGAGCCAAGATGGCAGAGTTGAAGCAGAAATCTGCCCAGATCTCTAAGAATCAGAGGGCAATGTAGTAACAGAAAGAATCAAACCAGTCACCTCCTAAAAAAAAAAAAAAAAAAAAGAAAACCTAAAGGAACAATTATAGCCAAAACCCAGAGCTTCAAAGACAATTTAAAAATCCTACAATCAGCTGGAAAGAGGGACTTCAAGTATCGAGGAGCCAGTCAGGATCACACACAAGTTAGAAGTCATGAACTACAAAGGAACAGAGCACCTGGAATACAATATTCCAGAAAGTAAAGAATGTGAGAGAGAGAGAGAGAGACAGAGAGAGAGAAAGAGTGTGTGTGTGTGTGTGTGTGTGTGTGTGTGTGTAACCAATGATACCTTACCCAGAAAAACAAAGTATAACCCTAAAAGGGAAAAAAATGGTCCAACGGCCCTTTAATGAAATAGTGGACTGCGAAGCATTCCTGATGAAAACCTGAGCAGTGTAGAAATTTTAAAGTTCAAACACAGGAATGAAGAGAGACATAAAAAGGTAAATGTGAAAAGAAAACAAAGACAAAAGGACTAAACAGAAATAAATTGTTAATATTCAAGTATATTTAAATAACACATGTGCACATGTGTAAGTGAGTGGCTAGATGGCACAGTGTATAAACTGCAGGACCTCAAATCAGGAAGACCTGAGTTCAAATCCAGTCTCAGACACTAGCTGTATGACCCTGGGCAAGTTACTTAACCTCTGTTTGCCTCAGTTTCTTCATCTATAAAATGGGGATAATAACAGCACCTATCTCCCAGGGTTGTTGTGAAGATCAAATGAGAGTTCACAATCATAAAACACTTAGCACAGTACCTCTATATAAATGTTAGCTATCATTATTATTATTATTCTCTAAACCACTGGTTCTCAACCTTCCTAATGCTGAGACCCTTTATTACTCGTATGTGGGCGTATCTGCATGTGGGCGGACCCGCCTGGAGACAGATAGAGGAGCAGTGTCTTGGTTCCTAAGATCATCGGAAATATGTGTTTTCCAATGATCTTAGGTGACCCCTGTGACCCCTGTGAAAGGGTCGTTTGACCCCCAAAGGGGTCACAACCCACAGTATGAGAACCACTGCTCTAAACACTACTATCATCAGGGGCCACAGGAGAAATCTAATTAAACAATGTATGAGATTGGTTCTATTATGTCTTGATGATCTTAAGAATGGATAGAGAGACAAATTAGAATATGAAAGAGGAGGCCAGGGAAAGGGAAATTAGGAAAAATCATCTCACCTGAAGTTCCCTCTCATCTGATATGGTCAAAGGAGATAAGATATACAGACACACAGAATTGTGTACAGAAATATACTTAACTACTGAACTCAACAGGGAAATAATAGAGAAGAGGAGAAGAAAGAATTAAAGGGAAGGTAGATTAAGAAAGATTAGATTAAGGCAAGATAGATTAAAGAATTTAAACAATTCTAAGAACGTAAAGTTTTTACAGCTCATTTTTAAGTGGCAAAGAAATCTTGAGAGGAGGTCTAAAAATTGGGGAATAGTTGAACAAGTTATATAAATGAACTAGAATACTATTCTGCTCTAAAAAATGATAAAGGGGATCATTTAAGAAAACTTGGTAGATCATTCATAAATTGATGCAGGGTGAAGTAAACAGAATTAATTTATAATTTATTCAATGACAATAATATGCCAAGGATAAAAAACTTTTAAAAAATTACAAATTCTGATCAAAGTAATGATCAACCACAACTCCAAAGAAATAAGGATGAAACATGCTACCCACAGTTCCTAATGGACAAGTGAAGAACTTAAGAAGTCAGAAGAGATGTATTTTTCTCCAACATAGCCAATACAGAAATTTGTCTTGGTTGATTATACATATCTGTTTTTGTTTTTCCTTTCTTTCTCAAACAGGGAGAGGGGAGTGGTAGAAAAGAAAGAAGTTTGATTTTTGCTGATAGAAAAAAAAAAATATATATATATATATACATATACACACACACACACATATTTTTAAATTTAGTAACAGATGTCTTGTCTGAAGAAATGCTCTCTGTTAACAAAAAGACTAATAATAGCAACCATACAGAAATGCCAGTGTTATCATCTCCCAAATGAAAGGTGAAAAGACTAATTGCCATAGTTATGTCATCTGAACAGAATCCAGGCAGCATTCTCCTATCTGGGTACTAAACAGCACAAATAAATGAAAAGCATCTATTAAGCTCTTACTATGTGCCATCTCTTTTGTAATCACAGTTAGTGAATCTTTTAAGAAGAGTGGAATCAGCATGAAAATATCATCTAATCTGACCTGGTTAACTACTATATCATTGTAGGATGGCTTTATAATGTTGATGAAATTCTTCACGAAATCAAATTTGCTTAATTGCTACCAGTATCCAGCTCTGCTGAGGTCCAGGTTATTTTGATAATTGAATATACTGAAAACAGTTCCTCCTTTAAAAGCTCAGACTGAGATACATCCTTGGTGCACTATTTGAGTATAACTGTACTACTAAAGTTTCAATGTTTGTCATGGTTCTCAGAAATGCACCCATAATGAACAAGGGTTTATAATACATACTTTAGAGATATCATGATAGTGTTCCCTGGATTATCTCCATATCTAATCTGGAGGAAAAATTATATCTGAGGCATTATGACTTCAATTACAGACATGCCTAAATACAAATGTTATTCAGCAACCTATGTAGGAGAAGGCTAGCCAAGATTTTGCCAAACATGCTTTCTAGTCTTTATGTTTCTTCAATGGTTCACATAAGGTGCTTTAAGAAAACACATAACAAACATTGTAACAAGGCAGATGAAGGCAGTAAGTATGATGAAGAATGATCAAATAATATTACTCCTTCTGAAGATTAGAGCACCAGCTAGTATCAACTTAACTCACAGGATAAATCTTGATTAAACCTTCCAAGTTCTTGTTAGAAGGAAAACCTGACCATCTATACCAATAACATTACACTGGTCATGTCACAATTAAATATTAAACAGGTTACGACTTGATAAAGAATTAAAAATTGAAGCTTTTAAATTAAAAACATTTGAAATAAAAATTATAAAGTCAAGGAGATTCAGAATCTATACCATACCTTGTAAAATCTGGCGGTACTGGAGTTGTAACAAAGGACGCCATTGGCTTTCTATGAACCTGCTGAAACATCATGAGGATCTCTGAGCTTTTAGAGATTAATTCACTCTTACTACACGAACGCAGCTGTAGGAAAGACAATTTTCAAAAAATCAGAACTCAGGGTAAACACAAGAAATTATTTAATGTTAACCTAGAATTAAGTGATAAAACAGGAACAGTCCCTTTATAGTTAAGGAAACTAGAACAAAAGTTAAATGCTTTTAAAGTAAACTTAAAGCAGATCTAGGAATAGGATGATAATTCTACCCATGCCTAACTACATTAACATATTAAATGCACCAAAATATCATCTAAACAAATTGCATGTTGATTAGAATTCTTAAAAACATTAGGGGGGCAGAGTCAAGATGGCAGCATAGAAGCAGGAAAACTCGGTGGGCTCTGCCCATAACTACCTCAAATACCTATAAAATATGACTCTAAACAAATTTTAGAGCTACAGAACCCACAAAGTGACAGAGAGAAACAAATGTCCCACTGAAGGCAGCCCGGCAGGCTGGCAGGAAGTATCCATCACAGCAGGGAGCATAGACCAGCCCCGCATGAGCCTGAGGAAAGTTTTAGCCCCAGGGAGGCCAGAACCAGCCACAACAAGAGCATTCAGGCAAGTGGATTATCAGCAGCTGTGGTGGTTTCCAGAATTATCAACCCATAAATACCAAAGACAAAGTAAAAGGTCAGTGGAACTCTGCTGGATTGGGGGGGGGGGGGGGGCAGGGGGGACAGAGGAGCAGGTATGGCCCTCTGCCCCTGGAGCCAGAAGCAGCAAAGGCGGCAGCGCTGCCACCACATCCACATGGCTGCTTAAGAGCTCCCGTCCTGCCTTAACCTGTCTGAATCTGGATCACAGTCTTGGTTGAAGGTCCTGAGGTGTGTGACCAGTAAGCCAAAACTGGTGGGGACTGTAGAGACGATGCCCTCCTCATAGCTCTGGCAGCTAGGAAAACCCCAGCGATTTGGGGCAAAGCTGTCCCCTCTAGAAGCAGAGTTTTACTGTGGCAAAGAGCTCAAAAGTCAAGTAATTCACTGGCAACATGAGCAAGGAAAGGAAGCAAAGCAAGCACAGCCAACCAGCTTTAGATTCCTTTTTGGGGGACAAAAAGGATCAAAGCATGGAACAGGAGGAAGACAACACAGTCAGAACTCCTGCACCAAAAGCTTCCAAGAAAAATATGAACTAGTTACAGGCCACGGAGGAGCTGAAGAAGGATTCTGAAAATCAAGTAAGAGCAGTGGAGGAAAAATTGGGAAGAAAAATGAGAACAATGCAAGAAAATCACAAAAAGAGAGTCAACAACCTGACAGAAGAAAATTACATATTAAAAAATAGACTATCTCAAATGGCAAAAGAGGCCCAAAACGCCGAATTTCCCAGATAGAAAAAGATTTTCAAAAGCTCACTGAAGAGAATAATTCCTTCAGAATTAGACTGGAGCAAATGGAAGCTAATGACTTTACGAGAAATCAAGATACTATCAAATAGATCAAAAACAAATGAAAAAATAGAAGGCAATGTGACATATCTCATTGAAAAAAACCACTGACCTGGAAAATAGATCCAGGAGACATAATTTAAAAAATACTGGACAACCTGAAAGCCATGACCAAAAAAAGAACCTAGAAATCAACCTTCAAGAAATTCTCAAGGAAAGTTGAACTAGTATTTTAGAACCAGAGGGCAAAATAGAAATTGAAAATCCCATAACCTCTGGAAAAAGATCCCAAAAAAAGAGTCAACCTTACTCTAACGGAATTTGGCTTATGAAAGGAATGACATAAACTCTAAACTGGGCATTTTGCCACATAGAAGAGTTGGGGGAAGGGGGATGAGAGGTGAGGTGATGGAGGAGAGAGCAGG
>CM053586.1:233833694-233854802 GCA_028646515.1 Pseudochirops corinnae
AAAAAAAAACACTATGTACTTACAAAGGACCATTCAGAAAACAAAAATAAGACTTTGCCTACACAAGGGATTGGACTAATGAATCAAAAAACAACAGATCACATCCCAGTTGTTATTCCTATTCAGTCATCTTCATGGGCAAAATAAAAAGACGATTTGGTGATTGATATAACTGGATTAATTATTCTGTGACTAATTGCTTGTTGGCAACTAATAACTGGGATGACCCAGAAAAATCCAAGAGACTGTCATAAATCAGTCTGGTGACAAGTTCAGAAAATGCCTACATAGCAAAAGGTCATCATCTTCACAACAATCAGAAAAAAAATATTTTCTAGAACTAGAACATAGAAATTTGTATTAAAAGAGATCTCTAGTTAATTTTAAAAGTAGAGAATGAAAAAATGGACTTCTCAAAAAAAAATACCCAAATAATTTTAGTGCATTTTTGTAACCTATTAAAAAATATAAATTAATAAACAATTAAAACTGGTTTCCCTTTTGTAGCAAAGGTAAAAAAAAATTCAAACGATCCTTTTTAATAGTTATCAAATCAAACTATCAAATTATCAGTTCCAAAATGACACTGATTCAGACAGTATTAATCAAAGAACTATTCTGAAAATAAAATTATTCAAACAAATCTATTTAAAAATAAACAGCTCATAAGTGAGTAGTATTTTTAATGTCTGGAACTAGGTTGGTTAGGGAGAATCAGATTTCACTAAATAGAAATGGGAGAAAAAGGAAACCGCTTTTTTTTTTTTGTAAGCTACAAAAACACCACTAAAAAAGCAGTCACTAAACTAAATGTGCACATTACTTCACTAAAGAATATGGAATATTTTGCTTTTGCATTCAGTTCTTCAAATACTTCTTTAATGCTTCACATATAATCATTTAATGCGTCTTTGTGATAACTAGTTCACAAGGAATTTGATTAGATATAATGGATGTAAAAATGCTTAAAATGAATGCAGCTAATAACAACAGGACACAATTATTAGTTTCTCCAAAGTGTTTTTTTTAAGTCTGCTTTCAAAATATAAGTATTTAGAAACAGGAAAAAACCCCACAAACCACTGAAGTCTCAAAGAAGAGACAAGAGAAAGTACTTCCTACCCCTATTTAGAGGCTGAGGACTATGAGTTTGAAATACTCCAACGTCATTTTTTTTCAATGTGTTGGTTTATTTTACTGAGCTGGTTTTCTTTATTCTATGTTGGAAAGAACAGTATTCTGGGTGAGATTAGGGTGAAACAACAATGCATAATGTGATGTAAAAACAAAAGCTGTCTATTAAATTTGTTTTCAAACTCCTGGGTGTTGCCATTTTGGTTCAGTCTTTAATATTGACCCCCTCCTCCTATCATAATTTCAAGGTCTAATCCTACTAATCCTACAAAGAAACTCATTACTAGGTAGGCCACAAGATAATTAATTTTCAAGCCATAGCAATACTTCAAAACTACCTATTTATAGCTCTCTATGCTTACTTCAAAAAAAAAAAAGAGAGGAAAAGCAGATCAACTAACTGGGCAACAAAAAACGCAACAAATTATAAACATGATGAAAACCGTTTCTATGATTTGTTGTTTTTTTGTTTTTTTTAAGAGGGGAAGGTAGGGCAATTGGGTTTAAGTGACTTCTCCAAGGTCACATGGCTAGTTTTTTTGTGTGTGTTTATGTTAAATGTCTGAGGTCAGGTATGAACTCAGGTCCTCCTGACTCCAGGGCCGGTGATTATACCACCTAGCCGCCCCTATGATTTGTTCTTTGATCTACTCATTCTTTGGGATGAGATCTAGTTTATAATCAATTTTTAATTTTCCAAGGCAGCTTTATTAAATACAATTTTTATTGCGTTATGGTCCAAAAAGAGTGTATTTAGTATTTCTGCTTTTTTGCATTTGTTTGTGAGGTTTTTATGCCATAATGCACAACTGGTTTTTTTTGAAGGTACAATGTACAGCTGAGACAAAGGCATATTTCTTTGTACTCCCTTCTATTTTCTCCAGAAGTCTATCATATCTAATTTTTCTAAAATTCTATTTGACTCCTTAACTTCCTTCTTATTTATTTCATTGTTAGATTTATTTAATTCTTAAGGGAAAAGTTGAGGTCCTCCACTAGTCTAGTTTTACTATCTATTTTCCTTCTGTAATCCACTGACCTTTCCCTTAAGGATTTAAATGCTATGTCAGCTGGTGCATATATATGAAGTATTGATATTACTTCATCATCTATTGTTCCTTTTAACAGTTCCTTTGTCTTATTTAGTTCCTTGCTTATCTCTTTTAGTTAGGTCTATTTTTGTCCTTGTTTTGTTGAGATCGTGATTTTTACCCCTGCTCTTTTTTTTTTTTTTAATTTTTGAAGCATAGTAGATTCTGGTCCTGCCGCTTATTTTAACTCTGTGTGTCTTTTTGTTTCAAGTGGGTTTCCTGTAAACATCACACTGTTGGATCTGGTTTCTAGTTGATTTTGCCATCTTGCTTCCATTTTACAGGTGAGTTTATCCCATTCATATTTACAGTTATGATTACTAACTATATTTCCCTTCATTATATTTTCTTCTGCTTTCCTTCCCTTTTCTAACCTGTCCTTCAACCTGTCTCTCCTCAAAATTGTTTTGCACCTGACCAATGCCCCTCAATCTACCCTCCCTATTGTAACCTCCCTTCCACCCCTCCTTTTTCTTATCCCCATCCCTTCTTACTTCCTTGTTAGGCAAGACAGATTTCCATACTCAACTGTGTGTCTACGTGTGTGTATGTATAATGTACATATAGAATATATACATATATGTATATACAAACATTATGTGTATACACATATGTATATAGACACATTTTTCTCCCTCTTTGAACTAGGTTGGATAAGAGTGAGGTTCAAGTGTTGCCTATCCCCTCCTACATTTTCCCCTCCACTATTAAAGCTCTTCCTAGCAAATTAAGGGGATGCCCATCAACTGGGGAATGGCTAAACAAGTTGTGGTATATGAATGTAATGGAATACTATTGTGCTGTAAGAAATGAGGATGAGATGAACTTCATATTTACCTGGAAAGGCTTATATAAACTGATGCTAAGTGAGAAGAGCAGAATCAGGAGAAATTTGTACACAATCATAGACACATCATATGTGTGATGACCAACCTTGATAAACTGGACTCTTCTCAGCAATGCACAGCTATTAAGACAACTCTACAAGTCTCAGGATGGAAGGAGATACCTACATTCAGAGAAAGATCTAGAAAGAACAGAGTTTAAATGGAGACTGAAGCAACCTACATGCTATCGCTCTTTTCCATGTTTGGTTGTTTCCTTTTTCCCATTGTTCACTCCATTGGTTACAACCCTTCTATACAACCAGACTAATGTCCAATGTGGAAAAAAAAAAGCTCTTCCTAGCACATTTCTTTTATGTGAGATAATTTTCTCTGCTCTTCTTCTCCCTTCCCACTTCTCCCAGTGCATCCTTCTTTTTCAACCCTCCAATTTTCTGAGATCATCCAAACATAATCAACAAAGATTTGTGCCCTCTATGTAGACGCCCTCTAATTGTCCTAATTATGATAATGTTCTTAGCAGTTATATTTCTATCATCTTCCCATATAGGAATGTAAACAGTTTAACCTTGAGTCCTTTGTCAATTCTCTTTCATGTTTACCTTTTTTATGCTGTTCTAGAAGTCTTGTGTTTAAATGTCAAATTTTCTATGCAGGTCTAGCCTTTTCATCAACAATGCTTCAAAGTCCTCTATTTCATTAAATATCCCATTTTTCCCCTGAAGGATTATACTCAGTTTTGCTCAGGTAGATTATTCATGGCTATACTCCTAGCTCTTTTGCCTTTCAGAATACCATATTCCTCTGTTCCTTTAATGTAACAGCTGTTAAATTTTGTGTGATCTTGACTCTATGGTATTTTAAAGATTTCTTTCTAGTTGCTTTAAATATTTTCTCTTTTAAAGAACTGTTGCAATCTGAACACAGACTGAAGCACACTGTTTTTCATGTTTTTCCCCACTCTGGATCTGTCTTCTTGCACAACATGACTAATATGTTTCACGTGACTGCACATGTAAAACTTGTTTAAAAAAAATGTAAAAACATGTAAAACTCAAATTGCTTACTGTCCTGGGGTAAGGAAAGGGGGAGATACAAGAAAAGGAGGAAGAAAATTTGGAACTCAAATTTTTTTTAAAAATAAATGTTAAAAATTGTTCTTGGATGATTAGAAATTAGAATTATTAATTAGAAATACTACTACATGCAATTAAAAAATAATATTATTTAAAAAATATTTTCTATTTGATCTAGAAGCACTAGAATTTGACTAATAATATTCCCCTGAGTTTTCATTTTGCATTTTCAGATCACTTCCAGGAGGTGATCAGTAGATTCTTTCAATTTCTATTTTGGCCTGTGGTTGTAAGTCACCAGAGCAATTTTCTTTTATAATTTCTAGGCTTTTTTTTTTATCATGGCTTTCAGTAGTCCAATAATTCTTAAATTATCTCACCTTGATTTATTTTCCAGATCAGCTGTTTTTCCAATGAGATATTTTACATTTTCTTCTATTTAAAAATAAAATATTTTTAATTTCATTGTTTCTTGATGTCTCATGCAATCATTAGTTTCCACTTGCTCAATTCTAATTTTTAAAGAATTTCTTTAATGAGGTTTTTTTTTATCTCTTTTGCCATTTGACTAAATCTGTTCTTTAAGGTATTCTTCAGTTAAGTCTCTTTTCATAATTTCCTTGCATTGTTCTCATTTCTTTCCCCAATTTTTTTCCTACCACTCTTATTTGATTTTTAAATTTTTTTTTTTTTGCTCTTTTAGGAATTCTCATTAGGCTTTTGTCCAATTTGCATTTTTCTTTTTGGCTTTGCCTGTAGATGTTTTCACAGTTGTCTTCTTCAAAGTTTGCATATTGAGCTTCCTTATCACCACAGTAGCTTTTCGTTAACAGGTCCTTTTTGTTCCTGTTTGCTCATTTTTCCAGTCTATTTCTTCCTTCAAACTTTATGTTAAAATTGAGCTCTGCTGACCGTGGGGGAAAGAAAGTCACTACTCCAAGTTTCAGGCTTTTTTTTGCTGTTCTATTTTCATGGCTAGTTCTGGGGCTTTGTAATTTTTCATTGTCTCCAAGGTGGTATCTGGGGAGAGGTGTAATCAATGCTCTTTTGGTCGGCACACTGATCCTTACCCAAGAAGGCTCCTACTTCCTTGTATGCATAAGTGCTAGTATTCCTCTTTGCCTTAGAACTGTGAAGAGGGGCCTGGCCCCCTTGTAACTGCAAGTCCTCTTCTCCACCCTGGAAGTCCAACCCCAGAATTTGACATGGGCAGTGGAGTTGCCAAACAATGCCTGGTCCTGTGCATGATACTAGGACAGGGGTCCCATATAATCTTTTTCTGACCAATTTTCTAATCCCCTTACCATCTCTGGATGGTGAGAGCTCCTGAAACTGCTGCTGCTGCTATAACTTCCACCACAGCTTACAGGTGATATTGCTGCCATGTGTATTCTGGACTAGCCCCCATTCCATGTTCACAGATTTCCTCCTAAATTGTCTCAGGTTGTCTCACCCAATCTTTTGTTGGCTATGCCACCCCAGAATTTCATCTGGGGTGTTACAGTTGTTTGGAGAGAAATGCTGTAAAGAGTTCAGCTACAATGTTCCCTGTACTACATCATCTTGGCACCACCCACAGGCACTCTCATATTTTATGTTAATACTTTAGCAGATCCATGATAATCAACATGGGTACTTCCTCCAACCACAGACTATAATCCATCCAAGTCTTCTAAACCTATGTGATTCTTGGTCATGTCCTCCCATAAATCCTCCATAAAAGATGTACCCAATATATCAGACACATTCTTCTAGGACTTTTAACATTCCATGAATACTAGAGTAGTATTAAAGATTTCTATCCATATCATTATATTATACTTTGACAAAGGTATGAGAAGGGACTACTAGGTTTCTGTAAACAAGATTCTATAAGATCATATATTTACAGTTGTATGGTTAGTTACTGAAAGGTTTAAAGAATACAAAACTTCTTTGGGGAGGGTTTGTTAACTATAAAAAAATAAATTCAAGTTGTTAGAATAAAAATGCTACTATACTCTTCCAACAAAGAGTCTCCAATATATCTGCCAAAAGAACATACTTGCTTTAAATACATAAAGATCACTTTGTTCAATGAGTCTCTGATTATTAATATCAATAACATGTCCACCAAAGTGTTTGCAGCTAGCCTACAGGTTGACCAAAAGAGAGATTCCCTATTGATGAGGAAATCTTCACTATATTCCTGTTTGGAGATAGCATTATTCCAAACGTCAAGCACTGGAACACTGCTGACCTCCTAAATGAAATCTATAATTACTCAAGAGTATCTGCCCTAACTATCCACACTGGAACAAGTGAATTATCCACAGGTATTATCCACACAATAAAGTGCAACTATATAAACAAACCTTAAGTATGGTCAGTTAGTATGCAAATCTTGGACAACGATCTAAGCCTAGAATTTTAAAAGGAAACGGGCTGCATTTTATAAACTACACGGTACTTTTAATGACCCCCAAGCTTTCTACAGCATCTTTTAAATATCCCCTAAGAGACCCTTAAAGCTGTATCTTTTAAAAATCAATATCCTTCCAATAATACTATTAGGTTGTGAGTCACAAACTGTTAGTCTCTGAAGCTTTAAAGTTCCATAGCTAAAAACCATTCAATATATTAGTAGGGAAGACTAGAATCACACAAAGAAAATCATCACAGATCGATGCATAATAAAGATAATGAGTCAGTCATATAACAAGAACAAGGAATAATGAATTATCCCCATGCCATATTAGCACTCAAATATTGGCAAGAAATTTAGAGAAAGATTCCCCAGTATGCTGGATAGACTCCATTCTCTAAATGGAGAATTTGAAAGAAAGCATGGGCAAGAACTGCACAGTACAGAAAGGCACGAATAATTGTTAAGGGTACCTAAAAAGGTAACATCACAAATCTAGTAAAGTAGATGCTACATAAGATGCTAAATAAAAAAATAGGGAGATAAGCAAAGTAAATAGTTTAAATACACTAAAGATTAATGAAATTTTTAGAGTTGGAAAAACAACATAAATCCAATCTTCTCATTTTGCAAATGAAGCAGCTGAGATTATAAAGCTAATCTGGCAAGCCCAGATCAAAAGCAAGGCCTTATCTCAGTTCAATGCTTTTTTAATAATATCATGATGTCTCAGGAGATTTGCAATGGATTAAGAACATTAATGAAATAGTAGAAGTTAGGAGGTTAAAGAACACTAAAATGCACCAAGAACACTGATCAAAATGTACATCTATCTCTTATTTCTTCCATCTGAACGGGCCACCAAGAAGCCACAGTGATATAATACAATGATAAGCTGTTGAAAGGAATAGGAATGTTATGAAAAGGCCAAGTAAAATTAAAAACTGTTTAAAAAATATTAATGTGTTCATATACTATGAAAAAGGTTAAGAGGAAGTATTACCTGTAATTCTATCCTGCAGCAATCTTCAGAATGGATAAGAATTTTAATTTAATATATACATCTAATTTTACACATATATATATAATAAGAATATATATGTATATATATAAAATATATATGATTTCAGTAATGGCCTACTTTAGAAAGCTAAGTATTTCCACAAAATATTTTGAAAAAATTCAATACTTATCTTGACCAAAGTGTGTACACACACACACACAGACACACACACACACACACACACACACACACACACATCAAAGATAAAAGAAGAAAAATATCTCTGGACTAAAAAAAAAAAATCATTTACTTTTCAACAAAAGTTGAAACCAAGATTCAAGACAAAAAAGTCTGAATGTTCAAGAGACCTAAATAATTTCTAAAACACTAAGCAAACTTTTGACCTTCTATCCCTCCAAGAAAAAAAAAAATCCTAGAATATATAACTAAGCTATACCAGCAAAGTGGAATTTCTGGTAGATACTATACCAATTTGGAAAGGCTTAGCTCTAATGACAGACTGTGTATATGATATCCAAAGACTCAGCATAATTAAATTCAGAGAAGTTCACCACCATCAAAAAGTTGCTGCAGAAAAAAAGATTGTGAATGTTTTTTAACCGGTCAACTCAAAGATCTGAATCAGTGGTGGTAATAGCTCACATAAATGCAATCTCAGTTCCTTCAAGGGTATACACACAAAGCTGACAAGAAAAAGTTTCTTAGCTTTCATTCATACTACACACATATCAATACAGTTCAATGCCAGCTAAGAGAAGAGACCTTGAGGAAAGAGCATCTTATATTTGCACTACACTTAGAATTTATATAGTACTTTCATTTTTCAGTTTCTGATTCTGATCCTGCAGGCAACACAGGAAAGTAGGAAGAGCAAGTCTTACCATCATAGAAGGGTTTTTAAAATGAGGAAAGGGAAGTTTAGTGCTTTATCCAAGAACATGTGCCTACTGATGGAGCTAGGACTTAAACTGAGCCCCTGACTCCCAACCTGGTGTTTATTCAATCACTACCCCATGGTATATAAGAAATGCAACACGGGCCAGTAGATAAAGAGTAGGCCTCTTATTCAGAAAGACATGAATTCAACTCCCACTTATGACTCATACTGGCTGTGTGACTCTGTACAATTTACACAACCTCTCAGTGCTCCAAGAAACTCTCTACCTCTATAAAATGAAGATCAGGTACTAACATTGATAACTGGAACGCCTCATTAGGAGTCCCTTAAACCCATAAAATCATAGGTCTGTTTAAAAAAAATATCATGACAGTAAAGACTTTAGTCTTTTATAGGAGATTTACAAATTATTCTATGGGTTATCACTGTAAGCTGAACTTAAACATGTCTCAAAAAATATAATAATTTTTTTACTAGCTTCTCCTCAGGAGAATAAATATGAAAGGGGAAAGAAAAACTGCCAACTGCTTCTTGAATTAAACTTCCTACTATATATTCCAATTACAGTTTTTAGGTCTGGGCATACCCCATATAAGTCTTCCCTGATGGATAGATTTTCAGAAAAATATTAATATGTGAGAACCAAACCTCATAACGAGGTCTCAAAATCTTTCTACAGCATCACGTGGTGTACACTGTTTCAATGGAATTAATGTCTTATCTGATTTCACCAACCATCATGCTTTCATGGACTCAATTTATATATGGTGTCTTAAAAGTCCCAGTGCAGTTTTAAGCCTTCTTTTTTTAAGCTAGTTTAAAATTGCACTAAGACTTCTGAGACAACCTGTATTGTGAGACAAGATGTGTGCCTGTATGTCAACAAATGGAAGACAAAAATGGATAAAGAATTCATCTAGTTTCCAATATTTAAGATATCATATATTAATTACCTGATGTTCTACCTCCTGGAGGAGAGACTCCAAAAGTTCTGTTTCTTGTGTGAGAGATGTTTTTTGACCTGTTTAAAAAATAAAAACAAAAAAGAACAATACTCATCACCATTATCATGTGAAAATGAAGTCTTATAATTTTCAATAGAAACTGTGCTTATTCTTCATTTTGTTTAAAAATTCTTGACATAAAAACTATTTTAAGGAAGTTCAAATTCTAAATTAAAGTTATAATACACACAATACCCTAAGACCTTCAAGGAGCTATCAATACAACTTTTAGGCTTAATGCAATTTAATTCTCAGAAATTTATTTCAAATCAATAAATACTTTTGGGTATCTGTTATCATTAGCATTAAATATGGTCTTCTTAATATGGATAGTATCCCTAAAATAAAGTTATAGCAATAGTAGACATCAGCATAGCACTTTAAAGCTTGCAAAGCACTTTACATATATTATCTCATTTGATCCTCAAAACTCTGGAATAGAAATTATCATAATCGTCATTTTATAGATGAGGAAGCTGAGATTGAAAGAGGATTAAGTGATTTACTCTTGTCACACAACTGATAAATCTCAGAGTTACTAATCTATTTGAAAGGAAGGGAAATTTGTAAATATGCACTGAAAAAATAATATTACTTATACCCTCAATTAAAGTAGGAACTGGAGAAAAAGTACAATCTATATTCAGACTGCGACACCATATACAAAGAAGTATGCTAGGCATGGAAACAGACAGAAAAATCAAAGAGGGGGACGAATACTGAAGAATTAAGGCTAACTCCTAAAGTTGCAAACCCAGCTGACAGATAGTAGGGCGTGGTAGACCAAAGGGTGATTGTAGGAATCTCTTTGGTGGTACTGAGGCAGGATTTTCTTGCTTTGCCCATGCTTGGATCTGGGTCACAGTAATGGGTGGAGGTCCTGGGATGAAGAAGAGTGCTGGTGTGGTAGAGCTAGTGATGATGGTGGAGAGGGAATCCTTATCACAGTTCCAAGGCAGAAAAGAATGCTTGTGGTCACTCACAGACCAGAGCACAGGCCAGGAAAATAGTAAGCACGCCTCCTTTCATCATACAACCTTGGAAACACTGAAAATTTACATGTCCCTAGAAATATCTCTGAAAACTGCTGCACAAAACCCCTGAAGTGTAGGACAGTATAACCTCCACACTGAAATAAGAGAACTACCTTAACAAAGAGCTAAAAATCAAATAATTGGCTGGGGAAACTAGCAAACTGCGGAGAAACAAAATCAGACTGTAGAATCTTACTTCAATGACAAGGATTATCAAAACATACAACAAAAAGACAACAAAGTCAAAGCCATCAAGTTCCTTTGGAACATGATGGAAATAGGCCAGGACCTTGAACCCAAGAGCCTTTGGAATAGCATCATTCTTCTAGCCCATTTCCTGTAGTTATCATCCTGGGAAGCAACCTCTGTGGAAATGTAGACTAGCAACTGCAGCCTCATCTATTGAAGACTCAGGAAAAAGAGTTCTCACCACGAAAGTCCTTGGCACTGTCAGGTGGTTCAACATCAGAAGATGCTATGATCTAATTAAACATTAAATTAAAGGCTTTATCATCTGCATTGCCAGTGTACCCTAAGGACCACAAGACGTTTTCATCTGACTTGTAATTAAAACCTTCCATATGTACTGTCTCCCTCATTAGAATGTATTTCATTGCGAGCAAGTACAATAATTTGCATACAGTAAGCAATTAATAAATGTTTTATTAAAAAAAAAAAAGAACAAGGACCGCTTCACTTTTATCCTTATATATCAAGCTCTCTAGCACAGGGCCTGGCATATAGTAGGCACTTAATAAAACATTTAGTGATTGATATTAAGATACAGACGTTATCCTTGACTCTTCTCTCTTTTACCCTATTCCTATCCAATCATAAGTCAAGTCTTCTCAATTATGCCTTCAAAACAATCTCACCCCCTTACTTTCTTCTCTAAGGACTACGAGTTCCAGATCATCATCACTTCTTGCCAAAAAAATTATAGCAGTCTCTTAGTAAAATCTCCTGTATCATGTCTTCCTTCTCTAATCCATCCTCCATTAGACCACCAATATGAACTTTGTAAAATGCAAGTCTGAACATATTACATCTCTGCTCAAGAAACTTCAATGGTTCCCTAATAGTTCTAGGATAAAATGCCAGCTACTTAGCTTGGGATATGATATCCTTCACAATCTGGTTACACCCTATTTTCCAGGTTTAATCCACAGAACTACCTTTTAGGTACTGTATGTTATAGCCAAATTGATTTCCTTCTCATTCCTCAAATGTGGCCTACATACCTTTGCACAGGTTGGCCCCTCGTGTGTACTCCTTTGTCGTCTCTCTCAGCTTTTTAAAATCCCTAGTTTCTTGCAAGATTCTATGTAAATAAAATCTATAGTAGGATTTTTCTAACCCTACTGTTGTTTTTTTAATTAAGTTTAATTTTTTTTCAATTAACATGCATTTATTTTCTATCCCTTCATCCTCCTCTTCACCACTGAAAAATAAAATCAAACCTTAGTAACAAATATTCATAGTTAAGCAAATGCCCACACTAGTTATGCCTAAAAAAATGTCTCATTCTGCACCTTGAATATCTCATGTCCATATCAAAAGTTTAACATGCTTACTCTGAAATCCTGGTTTGTCATTGCATTGATCAATATTCTCAAGTCTTTCAGTTATTTTTCTGGTTCTCTGCTCAGTTCACTCTGCATCAGTTCATATAAGTCTTCCCATTTTCCTTTTAAACTGCCTCTTTCATCAAAGCTAACATTTATATATTACTCTAAGGTTTGCAAAGCACTTAATATATATTATCCTCTTTGATCCTCACAACTCTGGGAAATAGGTGCTATGGTTACTTTATTTTAAAAAGGAAAATGTGACTAAGAGAGGTTAAATTACTCCTCCAGAATGATGTAGCTAAAAGAATTTATTATGTGCTAAGTGCCAAGTTTTGCAAAGAAAAAGCAAAAAATATTCTCCATCTTCATGAGGTTTATAATCTAATGGGAGACAACGTGTTCATTTATAGATATGAATAAGCCACAAAGTACATACAAGTTAACTTCAGAAGTGAAAGGACTAGCAGCAGGTGAGGTAGGAGGTTCAGAGGACACCAGAAACAGTCACCTGTCAGGTGGCACTTGACCAAAATCTTGAAGGAAGTCAGAGATTTTAAGACAAGGAAAAGAGAAAGGGCAAACATCCCAGGTGTGAGGCAGAAGATCACTTCTTGTAAAATGAACAAGAAGTAGATCAGTATTACCAGACTGCAAAGGAAGTCAAGAATACTGTATAAGAAGACTGGTAAAACAAGAAGGGAGTAGTTCGTGAAATGTTTTAAATGATAAACAGAGACATTTGATAACAGAGGTAACAAAGAGCCACAGGAGTCTGAGAAGGAAAGTGACATGGTCGGACCTGTACTTTATTTATTAATTTTTTTGCTTTTTGAAGGGGGCAATTGGGGCTAAGTGACTTGCCCAAAGTCACACAGCTAGTTTTGTGTTAAGTGTCTGAGGCCAGATTTGAAGTCAGGTCCTCCTGACTCCAGGGCTGGTACTCTATTCACTGCGCCACCTAGCCACCCCAATGAACTTGCTTTTTAAAATATTTTGATATAGTAAGTTTCCTTTGTAATCCTATGTATTTTATTTTATTCATATAAAAACATTATTCTGAAAAGGGGTCCATAAGCTTCACTATACTGCCAAAGGAGTCCATGACACAAAAAAGGGGCCTATGACACACAAAAAAGGTTTAAGAACCTTCTAGTCTAGAGAGAAATGTCTCTGGTAGGAAGAAGGCAGAGAGGTCTCACTAGGCCAGCAGGTTCTCAGAAGAACTAATACAGAATAAAATAAGCAGAGCCAGAGTATACAATGATTACAATAACATAAGTGAAAAGAACACTAAAAGGAAGTAGAACTCTAAATAACTACAATAATTAGTTTCGGTCCTAGAGAACAAAAATGAAACATCTCTGCCAAGAGGACAGGAACATAAAGGGCAGATTTTTACAAACAATGTCAGGCACAGTCATTGTATCAACTGTTTCTGTTTAACTGTTCTACTTTATCACGACAGAGAATTCAATTTCTGAAACTGGGGTAAGAAAGAGATGGATAATATCCAGAAATGACTAGGAAATAAAAACAAGGGGCATCAATAAAACATTTTCAAATAATGAGTTATTGGAGTCGATAACATTAGATAAAAGTTCATCTGTTGAATGCAATTATCTGTAGGAAAGAAATGTGGATCCAGAGGACAGATCAGAAATCATCTTAATTTGATAGTAAGTGGCAGGGACAAAAATAACAGTATGGCGCAGTCATAAATAAAAGCCAGAAATTAAGTAAAAATCTAAACAGAGGTTGTTAGACTGTCTGGAAAAAGCTATCCTTGCTCTACCCATTTAGTCATACAAGCAAAAAAAATGAAAACAAATGATAGCTTATAATTTTCTACAATCTGAATTATTTGCACAAAAGCAGGGAGATATTAATTGGCAAATAAAGACATTTTAAAAAGAGGTTCTAGTTTAAATTCAAAATACCTTTTACAAATAAAAATTTATGAAAAAAGTAAAATTTTGATGACAAAGTAAAAGGAATGGCCAAAATCCTGAGGGGCCAAGACAAGCAGGTAAAAAAATTATCTGACTTGCTAAACTTTATTTAATATTGGACTATGGACTGCAATATCCAGGTGTTAAAAGGTACAGTTCATAAGCAAAGACTTGTTACTTCATTTAACAGTTGCTAGATTCTTCCTTAAAACCTATTTTTAATCCTATATTTAATTCTAGGTTTCACAATTTAAGAAGGATGTAGAACTTTTATATGGAAAGAAAGGAGAACAAAGAAAAAAATTAGAGCGAAAAATGAAATTAAAAACTTAAAAAACAAAAGTTCTTTATCCTAAAGGAGAAAAGTTTCAGGAATTACATCAAAGCTAAGTATGAAACCAAACACAACTCTTCATTTTTACACAAGATAAATTAAAAAGAAATGAATCAAAACTCTAACAATAAGAATTTTGCTTACATATGAGAATTTCTCTGCTCTGGCTAAAAGCGTACCACTAAATTGATAAAAGACATTATGGCCTCTTACTTCTCTATATGTCTCTATACACACATAAAACAATTGTCTGTCTAGGTAGGATATGTAAGAGTAAATAGTGAAGGCCCATTATAGATGTAGAGCTACAAAGGACCTCCGAGGCCGCCTAGTGCAAATCCCTCATTTTACAAGTGAGGAAGTAGAGGCCCAGGAAGATTAAGTGACTTGCTTAATGTCACACAGGCAGGAAGCATCAGAGACTTTGACCTCAGGTCATCTTGTGAGAGACAGCAGAGTTAAGTTTCCACAGAGCTATTAAAAATTACAGAAGGAGCAGCTAGCTGGCACAGTGAATAGAGCACTAGCCCTGGAGTCAAGAGGACCTGAGTTTGGCCTCAGACACTTGATTTGCTCACTAGCTGTGTGACTTTGGACAAGTCACGTAACCCCAACTGCCTTGCCTTCCGTCTCCCCCCTCAAAAAAAGTGCAACATTCCTGGGCAAATCACTTAACCCCAATCGCCCTGCCTTCCCCCCTTCAAAAAAAAAAATTACCAAAGTAAAAACTACTGATAACACATTGTGAGAAACAGTAGGGAGTTAAGTTTCCATAGAATTGTTAGACATTACTAAAATAAGATAAAGGGAGTTAGCAGACAGCAGATGGACATGACTAATCAGAAAGCAGACAGCAGCCTTGGGAGACCCTCAAACCAGAATAAGGACTGATCTGCTTTAAACCAGTGACGAGTCAATGACCAGGTATTCCAAAATTACTACCGTGCTTGCTTAATAAATCTCATGTATATTATCTGACACGCCCTCCGTAAAATTAGAGCCTCATTAGCAGAACATGGAATGCATGATGAAGGGAGGGGGTCATACTTGTACATATCTTGGAGAAATATGTATTTGTTGGATGGGGAAAACTGAAATCCTAAAGAGAACCAATCTGTCCTCTAAAGAGAGTATCTGCAATAATGATATAGGTGTTTAGTTCCTCTGAATTTCTCCTCAATAAACTTCTTTTAATACCCATTTTGGTATCAAATGTGTTTGTGTTTCTAACAATCTTGACTCCACAGCCAGAGCTCAGACCACTATAACACAAAGAGCTTGATGATTTCCAAGTACTTTCACAAACAGTATCGTTTCTGATGATCACAAAAACCAAGTGAGGACAATTATCATTTACATTTCCCATTAAGGAAACTAAGTTTCAGAGAAATTAGCTGACTGGCAAAAGGACACAGTTGTAAATGTTAGAGATGGACCACAACCCACATCTAAAGGCAGGGGCTATTTCAAGGACACCATCACGTCTTATTTCAAAAGTGTATACTCAAATAATGTGCCACATCATCACTTTGTAGAGATGTAAAATAATTTCCCAGTAAATCTCAAGAGGAAAGTCAAGGTGTTAGAAAACTGGCAAAAATCACTTACCCATTAATGTTATAAGTTTATTCTTCAGCTGTGTATCTAAACGTGCAATCATCATCTCCACAGCATTTCTAATTTCTCGAACACGTTCATCCTTTGCATTTCGTACTGCCTCTACATTTCTTTCCTAAGGGATTAACAAGTTAAAAGTTTTATAATTTGAAAATGTCAACAAAAATAAATACAGCTTGCTACTCAATTTTTTTGGCAGGCTCTTGACTGCCAAAACCTAACAATAAAATGTAAACTAAACGTATACAAAAAAAGTTGCCATGGACCTGAAAATAATTTTTTTAAATGTATTTCTCAATTCAAGTCTAAGTTGAAACTTAATGAAAGGAAAACTCACAGATTCTCCTATATGAGGTTAAGGAGTTAGGTCTTATTATCCATCAAAGGGCAATAGGTAGGTAAAGGTTGAACAGTGGAGAGTTTCTCTCTCATTCAACATTTAAGGAGGGGGCTCAGACAAGATGGCAGAGTAGAGGGAACATTCTAGCTGAACGCTTTCCAATATTCCTCTCCACAGAACTTTAAAATAACACCTAAAATAGGATTCTGAGTGACACATCCAACATAAGGAAGGAATAAAACATTTTTCCAGACTAAGACAACTCAGAAGGTTGGAACGAGAAATATATGACACTGGGTAGGGGCTGGCCAGGAGTGTAGTCTGAAGGCAACACCAGCTATAGGCCTTGGAGGCATGATGGTAACAACAGCAGCAGCAGTTTCAGGAACTCTCACTGCCCAGAGACAGTAAGTGGATCGCACAATGGGTCAAAAGAGATTAGAGAGGACTTCCGTGCTGGCACTGGGTGCAGGATTAGGTGATGTTTGGCAATTCTACTGCCCATTACCCAGTTCTGGGTTGCAGTTCCAGAGCATCAAGGAGTGTCTACAGTTGCCAGGGAGCAGGGGGTCTGGTCACAATTACAGGACAGAGAAAGAATGGGGCTTCATCCCAGATCACACTAGGGTTTGTGGTCACAAGGCTGCAGGGCCCCTACCTGGGTAAGGACCAGAGTGCAGACCAGGAGAGCAGTGACCACACCTCTCCCCAGATCATACCACCTTGGAAGCATGGAAAACTTACAAACCGTCAGAACTAGATAAAGCTTAAAGCTTGGAGCAGTGACCCTCCTCCTCCAAGGTGAACAGAGCTCAACTCTTATCATAAAATTCAAAGTCAAGAAACAGGCTGAAAAAATAAGCAAACAACAGCAACAAAAAGAACCTGACCACTACCGTGGGGATGAAGAAGCTCAGGACACAAACTGAAAAAGATGACCATGTAAAAACATCTATATAAGCAAAGCCTCAACAGAAAAATGCAGACTGGACACAAGACCAACAAGAATTCCTAGTAAAAATAAAAAAAAGGGGGGTGGGCAGCTACATGGTCCAACGAAGAGACGCTGGCTCTAAAGTTAGAACCTAAGTTCAAATCCAACCTCAGACACTTGACATTTACTAGCTATATGACCCTAGATAAGTCACTTAACCCCAAATGCCTCACAAAAAAACAAACAAAAAATTTCTGAAAAAGTAGCCAGAGATCAGCGCCTTTTTCTATTTGTATCCTCAGTGCTGTGCTTATTATTAGCACAGTGATTCATAGTAAGCAATTAATAGAAGTCTGTTACTTAAGTGAAGTTTTGCACCTACTGTACTAAGGTGTTTATTTTTCTTTCAATTCAGTCAAGTTTTCATTTCCTTTTCCATTCTTTACTTGACTCCATGAAGCAATAAGAAATATTCTAGTACTGAAAGACTGAAAAACACCAGAAGATTTAAGATATTTCCAATCAAAAGCAACTGACAAAGAAAAGAGATAAAAGTTGAATAATCTAAGAATCATTAAACTACCAGGAAAAACCCAATCATACATAAAACCTATATACTCTATATTTAAAAAAAAAAATGAATAAAAGCTATCCAGACCTGTTAGAACCAGAATACAAAGTGAAAATAGAATCTACCAGTCACCTTTAGAAAGAAAACCAAATGAAAATTCCCAGTAACATCACAGCCAAAATTCAGAGGTTTCTGGTCAAATAAAAACAATCTCAAACAGCTAGAAAGAAAGAGTTCAAATATCACCGCAAGGATCATACCATAACTGGACATTTGTTACCACTAGAAAGGAGAGGAGTTTGGAATCTCTTATTCCTAAAAGCAAGAGATAAGGCCAACAACCAAAAATAACTTACCTTGAAAAACTAAGCATAATATGGGGGGCAAGGAGGTGAAGGACAGAAAGAGGTGGCTTTTTCATGTCTATTTAACTTCCCAGTATTCCTGATGAAGAGGCCAGAACTGAGGATATTTTGGAATATAAACATAAGAGGCAAGAAAAACACAGAAAAGCAAATACATTTGAGTAATTATAATGGATTTCCTCAGAACCCTAATGCCATCAAGAGTCATAGGGACAGTAAATAAGACAGAGGGCTTGGGAGTTTTGTTATAAAAGGGAAGAAAAAAAGGAATAAAGTAGGAAAAAAATGAGAAGTCAACTTACTATATCCCATATATCTGGTTCCTCATTCAGGAGGCCATTACAAAATTGCTTGTTCTGTTTTATTTTTGCTTTCTTTCTGCTTTAGATTCTTATCTTCCTCCAACGCTGCCCATGCCTTCAGCAATAGCCTTAAAGTCAGATTATGACTCATCTGGATCACAAACTTTCAAACCCCACACTGAACCTCTTCGGTTTTGTTAGATATATGTAAAGTTCTAGTCTAATTAACTTAATCAATACTATATCCTTGCGAAATATTGTTTTCTGGCTACAGCTAAGTAAACTGCCTTTTGTTAGTTCCTAGATGATCTACAAGTGCCTCATTTCATTCTAATCCCAAACTTGAACTATCAGAAAGGCTTGAGTCAGAACTGGCCTACTATAACTAGAAGTCTCACAATGATAAGAGGTTTTAAGGAAGGCAGTTATTACTAAAGATATGGGAAAGCATGGAAAAGAGTTGAAAAGGATGTACAGGCATGGCTGTGTTTCAATCTGTATCACTAGAGGAAACACCAGTATCAATGAAATCCTAAATTTGGGGAGAATATTCCATACAATAAAGTAATTAAGGCTACATCACAGTCTATAAAATTCCAAGAGTGAATTATCTCTTCACCTATACTACAAACTAGTTTTGAAAATATACCGAATTTTACAGGAACTAATAGGAATATGTTTGCCGAACCAAAAAACATACTGAACCCTTAATATCTCTGAAACAAATAGAAAAAGCATTCATCAAATACTATGTGCTGGACTAAGCCCCGAAAATAAAAAGTACAAATATCAAGAGCCCTTTCCTTCAAGGAGTTTACATTCTATTAGTGAAAGACAAAACATACAGGGAAGAGCAGTACCCAAGGAAAGGTATTTTGGTCTAAGAAGTCCAAGCTTTGGTGAACAGAGTTATAAAGCAATTAGTGGATGTACTTTTCATAATGGTAGAATTGATCTGATTATTGTTCCCAAAGTAAGAGTCAGCAAGTTGGGGAAGCGGGACAAGGAGTGGGAAAATGAGGTTACTGGATAACATGGCAGGAAGATGTCTAAAGTGCAATGTGATAGGTCTGGGGATACCTAAATAGGGCAAATTATCAACAAAGAGGGTGCTGGTCCTCCAAATGAGACTCATAGTATTGA
Source organism: Pseudochirops corinnae (assembly GCA_028646515.1). Lineage (NCBI taxonomy): Eukaryota > Metazoa > Chordata > Mammalia > Diprotodontia > Pseudocheiridae > Pseudochirops > Pseudochirops corinnae. The sequence goes on from CM053586.1 coordinate 233,853,331, forward strand.
GTATAAGGAAGAAGAAGACAGCAGAACTCAGTACTAATATTTTCTAATAAATATCAAGATGCGAACACTATACATTGAAGAACAAAAGGACTGGGCTTCTAGCCAAAAATATCATACCCAACAAAGCTAAGCATAATTCTGAATGGAAAAAAAAAAGGAAATTTAATGAAATGTCAGACTTTCAAGACTTTGTTTTAAAAAACTGAACTTAATAGAAGATTTGACATACGAGAGTCAAGAAACATAATGTACATACCACAGACCAATTACAAGGGACTTAGAAAGGGCAAAATGTTTACCTTTTATGTGTATAAAATGTAAAATGTATGTCTATGATTGTTATTAGTAATTAGGTAGTACATAAGAAAGATTAGGGTAGATCTGAGCATGATATGACTTCAAAAAGTAAAAACAATCAGGATCCGTTAAAAAGAGTAATTATCTTATACAAATGAGATGGGATAGGAAGAACTGATACAGAGTAATTATATGGGGGAAGAGGGCTGTTAGTTCTGGAAACCTACTTTTATTGGGAACGTGTGTGTGTGTGTGTGTAAAAGAGTATAAAAGTCCTCTAAATTTAGAAAGACTTATCTCCAAATATTTGGTTACCACGTAATAAAATTTTTTTGGCTTTAGAAAATTTTGAAGACCATGTACTAAAGCAAGGTTATAATCTGTTATGATGTTCGAGTGAAGGCCCACATTAAAGAGATAATACGTTTTTTGAATTACTGAAATACAATAATAAATGTATTTTATAGATCAGTGTGTGTGTCTGTGTGTAAGTATGAGAAACGAGAGAGAGACAGAGAGAACTCAATACTGTGATGCTTTTGTAAAATTGCTATATTTTAGAATTAGAAGACATGGGTTCAAATTCCACCACTGCCACTTACTACTTACTACCTTTGTTACCTCGGGTAAGTCATTTAACATTTTTTAGGTTTTATTTAATTCATCATCTGGTAAATGAGAGTATTGTATTAGATGACCTCTGAATTTTAGCTCCATTTATAACACTGTCTATGGGAAAATGCATACTGAGTTCCAAACAACTCCATCCCAAATGCATATAAACTGTTCATAATTTGGGGCACTGCCTGTGGCTAAAAGTTAGATATATTGCTAAGTCCCCTGTTTTTGAAAACCCTACTCTACTGCCACAGCATTCCTATATTGTTCAGTTCCCCAAACCCTGGAATCTGTGTATGAATTTCACCTCCCTTACTCAGAAAAGCACAGTTTCAGGCATCTTTATATTTATTTTCATCTTTTTTTAAATTTTAGACTTGAATACTAAAATTTAAATACAAAATGTAAAAAGAAAAAGAGGGGGCGGAGCCAAGATGGCGGCGTAGCAGCAGCAATATATCGCAGCTCTCACATAGCCACCCCCAAATACCCATGGAATAGGACTCTGGACCAACCTAGAACTTCAAAAACGCACACAGATACTTCCCACTAAAGTC
>CM053586.1:233855302-233882294 GCA_028646515.1 Pseudochirops corinnae
TAACTCAAAATCTTGTGGAAATGAATGATGCAAACTATAATAAAATTAAAAAAAAAAAAGACTCATATGAACTAAAACTGAGTGAAATGAGCAGAACCAGCAGAACACTGTACACAGTAACTGCTACACTGTGCAATGACTGACCTTTACAGACTTAGCTCTTCTCAGCAATGTTGAAAACTAAAAATTAATTATTAAAAAAAAAATGATGAGCAAGGAGAGTTTAGAAAAACCTGGACTTATATGAACTGATGCTGAGTGATGTGGGAAGAACCAAAACACTGTACACAGCAAAAGTAACATTGTGCAATGATTAACTATGATGCACTTCACTCTTCTCAGCAATACAATGACAATTCCAAGACAATTCCAAAAGACTTGTGATGGAAAATGCTAACCACATCCATAGAAAGAACACTATGGAGTCTGAATGCAGATCAAAGCATACTATTTTCACTTTTTTGTTTTTCCTTTCTCGTGATTTTTCCCTTTTGTTCTGATTCTTCTTTCACACCATGACTAATAAGGAAATTTGTTTAACATGATTATACATGTATAACCTATATCAGACTGTGTGCTATCTTGGGGAGGTTGGAAGGGAGGAAAGGAGAAAAATCTGGAACTCAAAATTTTACAAAAATGAATGTTAAAAAACTATCTTTATGTGTAACTGGGGGAAAAAATAAAATACTATTAAGAGAAAAAAATATGGAAAGAATTGCATAAAATAATGAGTGAAATGAGCAGAACCAAAAGAACATTGTATACAGTAACTGCAACAGTTATAAGAACAACTTTGAGCTAGAAAATTATTCTGACTACTATAAATATCCCAATTAACTATAAAGGACATATGAAGAAAGACACTATCTGCCTTCAAATAGCTGATAACTGTACAGAAAAATTTTACATATGCACATGCATATACATATATATACAAACACATACACACACACACACACACATACACACACACTCTCCAATTTGTGCCTAATGGTAGCCATCTCTAGAGTAGGGGGTGGAGGTAGGGGGAAAAAAAAGAAATTTACATGATAATTTTGTTGTATATTTAAAAGGAAAATCAAGTTATATATAGTGGTGTGGAGGGAATTATGATTTTTATAATAACTGATATATATGTAATGAATATACTAATAGATTAGATTTTTTAGAATTGCATTTTTCAGCCTGTGAATCAAACTCACAATGCTGCTTGAACTGATCAATCAAACTTTGACCAGGCTCACAATCACAGGCATCTTTCTGCCTTTATACCTGAAGTGAAGTGAATCAAAGATTATAGAACCTGTTCCTGTCACAACAAGACCCCCGAGGTCTTGAGCAATATTGCTCCCACAGGACTCCAGAATTATGGTATTGTCTTCCATTTGTGGGTTTGTTGTGGAAAACCACTCTGGTCCTGGAAATGATTGTTTGTAAACCACCTTCTCCACCTTCTTCTCATTTGTGATTTATGCATATAATCTCCATCTTCACTTCAGCAAGCTGGAATTCTGATAAGCAGAATTCCTGATTTGCAAATCTGTTCCTCATAATGAAACTAACTAAAGGACTACCTTGATTACTGGCACACTGTCTCTGGCCTGCTGTTTCATCATTCTCAGCTTAGAAACTGACTCAGTAAAATCCTGATAACAGTAGATTTACCATTTCATGTGCAATTATTTTCTTTATTGTATTGTTATGAAAATTCTTGTTTTATTTCATAAATTAAAAATAAAATCTAAAACATTAAAAAGTGTCATACTGAGTCTTTCGGCTTAGTAATACCTACCTATCCTTTGAGAATCCAGGGTTATCTTCATGCCAGTTGAGATAAGTCTCATTTCTGACTCTATTATCTACCACACATAGAATGTGCTTAATAAATGCTTGTTAACTGATCAGAGTAGAGATTTTTTGGGGGTTGTGGGAAGATTGGAAGGGGAGAATTAGCATTTATATAGCATCTACTATTTGTCTAGGATTGTGCTAAATGCTTTATAAATATTATCTCATTCGATCTTCACAATAACCCTTCGAGCTGGTACTGTTATGCTCATTTTACAATTGAAGAAATTGAGGCAAACAGAGATTAAGAGACTCACCAACCATAACTGGCAAGTATCTAAGGCCATATTTTAACTTAAGGTGTTCCTGACTCCAGGTCTAGTGCTAACCAGATTTAGTGCATAAAGTATAGTACTTTTTAAAGTATAATGTTCTAACTCAAAAGAGTTAAAGCACATCACCTTACCAAAACATCAGCTTTTCCCTCAGCAGCTATGGAGGAAAAGAGCTGAGAGGTAGCTGAGGAACTAACAATTAATTATTCGAATTTTTAAAGGTTCAATCACCACTTCTCACTTATTAGACTAGGAGAAGAAAGAACAATTGTTCCTATGGAAGGGCAGAGGGTAGAGAGTTCAATACAATCGCTACCTCTTTGTACTTCCATAAAACTAAAGAGTTCATAAATTAAGAAATATTTGTAGATTATAACATGTTTCTTAAAGTCCTTTAAAATTTCAGTCCACAGAAATTTAATTCGTAGGCGAACACCTGGAATATAAGGATGAATAAGAATGTAAGAATCAATCAGCCTTATTAAGCACTTATATGTATGACATTGTTCCAGACACTAGAAATTCAAAGATAAAAAAGAGCGAACGTCCCTACCTACAAGAAGCTTACATTCTATTGAGACAAAAAAAACCCATACAAAATAAATACAAGGTGATTTGGGGGAAAAGGGACTAACAACAAGGGAAGGAGATCAGGAAAGGTGTCACAAAAAAGGTATAGCTTGTGCTTTGAAGTAAACTAGAGATTCTAAAAGGCATAAGGAGGAAGCATATTACAGGAACGAGGGACAGACTGTGCAAAGTAATGGAGATGGGAGATGAAATATAGGTATAATAAGGACAGATAAAGGAGATGACGACCACAACAACAGTTCTGCAGGACTATATGATTTTTGTCTGAACTAGAAAGTACATAAAATGGAATAAAATATTATAAGGCTGGAAAAGTAGGCTAAAGCCAAACTGTGAAGGGCTTATGCCAAACAAGCGAGTGCATATTTCATCCTATAGGTAACAGGGAACCAAAGACTTTTATTAAACAAACGAATGACATCGAAAGTCCTACCACTTTGGCAGCTATGTGGAAGATAAATGAATGTAAAGACTTTTTAGGGCTATCCTTACCACTTCTTGAACCAAGCTTATTAATTCCATGAGTCGTCGACGAAGTTTTGCTACCTCTTCATTCACTTTAGTGACATGTTGCTCATAAATTTCCGCCAAAGGTTTAAAAGTGTGTCCACCATGCTATTTAAATCAAATAAGAAAAGTATCTTTAGACCATTTTAGGTTCTGCATGATTATCCTTTGGACATAAGTTAGAACATACTCAAAACTAAATTTCAGCCTTATAAATTTCTTTAATGTTATTAAAGCTGGTAATTTTCCTAAAAATTCACCTTATCTGCATCAAGGCTTCTGTATGAATGACTGCTCAGCAGGCCTGGACTTTAACAAAATACCTTAACATCTTCATATGTGCCCAGATCATCAGCAAGGACCCCAGTGCACAAGATTAACTTAACCAAGAGCTTTTTTCCTACCATTTTTGGAAATCAAGTTTTCATTCAAATTTATAATCAATTTAGAGTGTTACTTTTCCCTGTTAAAAAAGGAGGGGAAGTCTATAAAAATCATCTATTTGTACTAATACAACCAGTTTTTTAGTTAAAATTCAAAAAAACTTTTTATCAAATTCTAGCTCTTAATTAGAAATTGGAATGATTTCTGTTACAATGAGTTTCTCTCTGGCATTCTGAGAAGAAAAATAACAAGAACGGTCTACACTTCAGTGAACACACTTAGTCACAAACTTTAAGAGAAAACTGTAGAAAGTAAGATTTAATGTTCCCAATCAAGAAAATATAGGAAAGGATGGTGGCATACTTCAGTACCAAGTTGGAGGAATTTGAGTTTCCCTAAACAGTATATTAATATTCAAATTACAGGAGGGTCTCATGGAACATAACATTACTTGGTTTCCCTAAAATTAAAGGTTTTTAATGGAATGGCTTCATTTCTATGGCCAAATAAGATTTCCCAAAAAAATCAAACATACATACACAAACTCTCTCTCTCTCTCTCTCTCTCCCTCTCTCTCTCTCTCTCACTCTTTTGCTCCCTCTTGTAGGTAGGAAGGCACTATATCCAGAAATGTGGTATCTACAAGAAGCAACTTGTCATACAACACAGAAGCTGACCTCAGAATAAGATCTAGGATCAAATCCTACCTCTGACACATATGGTCAAATCACTTAACCTTTTAGCGTGACCAAACAACACACAGACTCAAACAATGAAAAAAACTTTGCATAAAGTCACTCAAGTAGTTTCAGGGCAAAGGCTCAGGTTCCTCTGATTCCAAGTCTAGTACTTTTCCCCCAACACTTCTCATAATAACAGAGCTGAGATTGCTCTAGCAAATGTGGGAAACACTAACTTCTAGACTAATCAATAAATAAAATGAATGATTTAGACTACATGATATCTAAGACAATTCTCAGTTCTACTAGTCTATGATTTTCCAATGAGTGCCCACTAGAATGTGCTTAGTAATATATGGTACTGGCTCAAAAAGTTTATCATCTAAATGAGGGACAAAACAATACAAACACATACACAAAAGAAAAAAAAATAACATACTTGATAGTTCTACTCACCATTCCTCCCCAAAGTGCACACTGATGGCAGATACATTTCTTACAAGTCCAGCAGAACACACTGAGCTTTTCATGGTGATTTTCACATCTAATTTTTTTAACGGAAAAGAGAAACACGTAGTTAAAAATTCATAAGGTTTTTTCCCCCAAAAGTCAGGCATTTTTAAGGCACATCTCAAGGAATATAGCATAAAAGTTCTGCTTTGGATCTACTTCTATAACTTTCATTAAATAAGCTAAAAAAAGTCATTTTTAAAACTATAAATTTTTGCTAACGGTCAAAATTAGCCCTTTAAAAACCACATGCCAACTTCTGAAACAGGATCACAAAAACAAACACCACATAACCAGTAGTTGAGGATGCTGATGAAGAATAATAATCATCTCACAGATATATTAGGCTGACTTTTATTCATTCTTGTATATGGATAATATCTATGATACCATGTAAAAAGCTTGGACTATTTAACAATATGTATCCTTCAGATCACCTGGCCACTTTATTTTTTTGTTTTGTTGTACATTTTTTAAAAAATTGTTAACATTCCTTTTTTAAAATTTTACATTTTTAACACAAGATCTAGCAACATCTACATTAAGGGATCGAAGGGCTTGGAATTTGATATTCAGGAGGTCAAAGGAGCTAGGATTAAAACTAAGTATCACCTATCCAAGAAAACTAAGAATAATGTTTCAGGGGAAAATATGGTCATTCAATGAAATAGAGGACTTTCAAGCATTCTTGATGAAAAAACCAGAGCTGAACAGAAAAATCTGACTTTCAAATACAAGAAGCAATAGAAGCATGAGAAAGCAAACAGGAAAAAGAAATTATAAGGAACTTATTAACGTTAAACAATTTACATTCCTACATGGAAAAATCATAATTATAATTCATGAGGCTTTTCTTAGTATGAGGATAGTTGAAGGGAATGTATATGTATGTATACATAGGTAAATGTTTATATGAGGGTGTATGTGTGTATAAATACATATGTAAGTGTATACATGTGTACATGTATACATAGAGGGCACAGGATCAGTTGAATAGGAAGGGATGATATCTAAAAAATAAAATTAAGAGATGAGAGCGGAATATAATGAGAGAAGAAGATAGGGACAGATAGAATAGGGTAAATTATCTCACATAAAAGAGGCAAGAGAAAACTGTTACAATGGAGGAGAACAACAGAAAGGCGAAAGGGTCAACCATACTCTCATTTAATTTGGCTTAAAGAGGGAATAACATACATACTCAATTGGTTATCTTACCCTATAGGAAAGTAAGGGAGAAGGGGTAAGAGGAGGGAGGATAGAAGGGAGCACAGTTTTGAGGAGAGGGTAGTTAGAAGCACATATTTTTGAAAAGGGACAGGTTAAAGCAGAAAATAGAATAAACGGGGGACGGGATAGGATGGATGGAAATAATCTTTCACAATATGTCTACTATGGAAACATTTTGCGTAACTACATATCTACAATTTATATTGAATTGCTTATCTTCCCAGTGGGGGTGGATGAGGAGGGAAGAAGGGAAAGAATCTGGAAGTCAAAGTTTTAAAAACAAATGTTAAAAAAAAAACTGCTTTTACATGCAACTGAGAAATAAGAAATACAGGCACTGGGGTATAGAAATCCATCTTGCCCTACTAGAAAGTTAGAGGGGGGATGGAGGAGGATATAAGAGCAGATTGGGGGAAGGGATATTCAGGAGGCTCACTATTTTGGGGTGGGGGGTAGAAGAAAATTTGTAACTCAAAATCTTGTGGAAATGAGTGTTGAAAACTAAAAAGAAACAATAAAAAAAAGAAATATTAAAAAAAATAAAATTTTTACATTTTAAAATTCTTTCCCTTTCTCTCAACCTTTCCCCTACCTATTAAGGAGGCAAGCAATATGATATCAATTATACGTGTAAAGTCAAGCAAAAAATACTTCCATATTAGCCAGGCTGTCCAGGCCCCCGCCCTCCACCCAAAAGCAAGAAAAATAAAGGAAGAGAAAAAAGTATGCTTCAATCTACACTGAAATCAATTCTGTCTGTAGGTGGACAGCAATTTTAATCATGAGTCCTTTGGAACTGTTTTGGATCACTGATCTATTGATCAGAGTAGCTAAGTCTTTCATAGGTGATTATCATTAAAATATTTCTGTTACTAAATACAATGTTCTGTTGGTTCTGCACTTTACTTTGCATCAGTTCATATATGTCCTACCAGATTTTTCTAAAAAAAAAAAACCTTCATCATTTCTTATAGCACAATAATATTTCAGCACAATCATATTCAACTTGCTGAGCCATTCCACAATTGATGGGTATCCCTCAATTTCCACTTCTTTGCCACCACAAAAAGAGCTACTATAAATATTTGTATATATGGGTTCTTTTCTTTTTTCCTTCTGATCTCTTTGGGATACAGATCTAGTAGTGGTATTGCTGGACATTATTACAGCCTTTTAGAAATAGTTCCCAATTGTCCTCCAGAATGGTTGAACCAGTTCACTACTCCATCAATAATGTATATTAGTGTACCTATTTTTCCACATCCCCACCAGTATTTGTCATTTTCCTTTTCTGTCATGTTAGTCAATTTAATGGGTGTGAGTGAGTATCTTAGAGCTGTTTTAATTTACATTTCTCTAATAAATATTTAGAGGATTTTTTCATGATTACTGATAGCTTTTTCTTCTTCTGAAAACCATGTGTTATATCCTTGGATCATTCATCAATTGAGGAATAGATCTTATTTTTATAAATTTGGTTCAGTTCCCTACACATTTGAAAAATGAAGCTTTTATCAGAGAAACTTGCCGCAAAAAGTTTCCTAGTTTTCTGCTTTTTTTCTAATTTTGACCACATTGGTTCTGTTTGTGAAAAATTTTTACTTTCGTGTTATCAAAATTATCCATTTTACCTCTTATGATCCTCTCTACCTCTTGTTTGATCATAAATTCTTTCCTAATCCATAGATCTGACAAGTAAATTTCTCGATGCTCTCCTAATTTATTTTTTATCCCCCTTCATGTCTAAAAACATTTTGACCTTAGCTAGGTATAAAGTGTGAGATGTTGGGTATATGCCTAATCTTTGCCAAACTGCTTTCCAGTTTTCCCAGCAATTTTTGTCAAACAATGCATTCTTGTCCCAAAAGCTTAGAACTTTTGAGTTTACAAAACACTAGGATTACTATGGTCATTTACTATTATATACTGTGTACCTAATCTCTTCCACTGACCCACCTGGTTAAACAAATTTCACTTTAGGATTTCTAAGTCTTAGACAGATGACAAGCTCCATTGTGTGTCTATGTGTGTGTGTATATGTAGTATGCCTATAAATACTGTTTGTAAAAGGGCTGCCACACATGGCAATTGACATAAATGTGGCTTACTGCCTTGATACAATGCTGCATCATCAAGGGAAATACACAAATCAATTCTATCTTCTCTCTCTCTCTCTGAAGAGGTACATTGCTCTATTTTAGGACAAGCATTTCACTTCCCAAGGCACTAAACATTCAGCGAACCTTTGAGTGAGCACAATAACACAACGATATTCCATCACAATCATATACCACAATTTGATGATTCCTTAGTCTGAATAGCAAATGAATCATTTTTCAGTTGATGGTATGAGTTGAATCTTCAAACTATACAGAATTTCTCACAAAATAAACAAAATTCAACGACATTTCTTAGTTGCCTACAAAAAAGAAACATTTAAAAACTGGACCATTTTGCTCATTTCTTTTAAAAGGCCCTTACAGTGAGCAGTCAGGACAAAAAACTATTAAGAAGTGACATCACTCTAGGCTGGTATATGAGACATTAGAAATCTTAAAAAAGGAAGGGACTTTGAAGATCTTGATTTTACAGTTAAGGAAACTTGCATTATAGAGTTAAATAACTTGCTTCCATCTAATTTTTACCTTGAGCCTTTCTTTACCTACAAAAATTCTCATTACTGCAGTTCAGACAATATTTTTGGAAAGAATTCAATTATTTCATGTTTTTAGAGGGCAGAAAGAAATCTGATCATTTCTGAAGTCTCTTCCAGCTCTAAAAGGGTGATCCCTCCTTCCTTCTCTCTTCCAAGATGGTTTCAGCAGTGCCTTGCCTGGAGTGGGAGTCTTGGAACCAGGTGCAGATCCTGAGCCCAGGAGTGAGAGCACAATGGTCACAGAAGACAAAAATGGAGTAATTTGTAAAAGTGTCTCAAGCAAATGAACTGTGTTATTATGGAGGGATTCATTCAAGATCTCTTTGATCTGTGTCCCAAAGAACATAAACTTGAAAATACAAAAAAGCACATCATTCCCAGCCAGCCAGTTTTAGAGTTTATGTTAATGAAGATTTTTGGAACCTGCAAATTAATATATTTATTAGAGTGTTGCTGCAAGACATTTTTCTTGACTGTGAAGCATCTTTGTTTGGAAGAATTCATTTTAAATACTATTATTATAGGACTGGTGAGGAGGGTATGGGTCCTATAAAAAGATGCTTTAAAAAAAAATTCTCTCTTTATATAAGCCTTTGTTTAGATTGCTTCAGAAGGTATCCAAGATTCAAACAATGCCTTACTTCAAAAATTTTACCTTTCCTGCTGAGTTTAAAGAATTTTTAAGAGATGCCTATCTTGATGTCATTAAAAAAGGGTGGAAGCCAAAGGAGTAACAAAATTGCTAAACAAATCATTTCTAGCAAAAGAGAAACTGAACAAGCCTACTGAAGAAAAAGCCTTAGAAATTCCCCCAAAAGCTCAACAAATGAAGATAAAGAGAACAGATAATGTGGATATTGGGAAGGCAGTGAAGAAGAGGAAAAAATACAGAGAAAAATCATCAGAGTTTGACCTGAAGGTCTTTTGCAAACGACCAAAGCACAAAGCTACCATGGACACCAACTTCAAGTGTGTATGTTCTGAAAGGAGAGTATAAAAAGATACCAGCTCATCGAGGCAAAATCTTTTACACAACTTTCAGAAGAAATCCAAACAGCCATTTTCTCGTGTATATGCAAAAAAATGAAGCATAAAGCCACTTTTCTGGGTAACAAACTTCTAAAAAGAAACCAGCTTAAACATGTGGAAGCTCAAAAGTTATAGCTTGCCCAAGAAATTGAACTGCATTAAAAATATTCATCTGTAACTTTCTTCTCCATGGCTTGGGTAACATGTCTTCAAACTGCCACCTGAGACTAATCAGTTCACAGAATAAATTTATAAAGTAGCAGAGGAAACCACAGAGAAAGTTGCAGCCCACTGTTCTAAAGGAAATTTCAACAGTTTCTTCATCAGACTGAGGAGGTGGTCACTGAAGGAGATGCTAAAAGGACATTCTCAGACCTTACAATTCATAGACCTGAAATGGCATTGAAAAAGAGGTAACTCACATGCAGAGAAAAGAACTACAGAGTCTGAATACAGATTGAAGCAAACTACCTGCTCTCTCTCTTTTGTGTTTTACTTTGTTCCTTCTTTCTCATTGTTCACTCCATTGGTTATAATTCTTCCTTACAACTCGATTAATGTTTAATGCAAAGATATTTGTAGAACCTATACCAGATTGCATGTCACCATGGTGGGGGGTAAGGAGGGGGAGAGAAATGAAGGGAAGGAAAGGAAAATTTGCAACTCAAGGGATTGTGGAATTGAATGTTGTAAACTAAAAGCAAATATATAAATTAAAAAAAGAAAAAGAGTCAACTGCTGGACAACAGAAATGTCAATCTTATTGAAAATTATAATGGTGCACTGAAGTCACCAACACTGGCTCCAGTAAAGGAAAATAACACTACATCAGAAACTGTTAGAGACAAGGATGACATTGATGATATTTTTTCTGCATTGGGAATTTCAATGTCATATATACGAAACTGCTTTAGTTTATTAAAAAATTTAGCAGTTCATAATTATGCTTGCTAGATGGGGCTCCATATTGTGTCTCTGAGTGGAAAGAGTTCTGCATTGTACCCAGAAGCAATGGAGGTATCTGCATCCATCCAGTCCTGAAAATGACTTTGAGAGGTTTCAGGGCCCCTAAGAGATTGGACTGGTTTGATTTGTTTACCAAGGATTCTGGGTAGATTGGCTTTGAGGAAGTTATGTGTATTTTGTAATAAACTAGGTCCCTAAAACTAAGTATGTGCCTTGTTCAGGACCCACACTAGCAGGCTGGCTCCAATGGATCCAGTATGTATGCTGTGAAACTGGAGGATGAAGGATCCAAAAGGTGACTGTTTGATGTATTAGCTTAATTATAATATAATGGCATTGCTACTTGTTATTTTTGTCCGTGGGGCATCAAGATTCCTAGTTTTGGGTGACTGTGTTGTCCAAATTTTTATATGATATAAATAAAATTGATCACCAAGAAAAAAGTTTGTATTACCACTGGTCTTATTACTGGGTCCAAATTAAATCAGTTTCCATTTTCCCATTTGAAAATAAACAAATAAATAAATGAGGATGACAAAAACATCCTTCTCACAAGGCCAAATAAAATCATATGTGTAAAGTGTTTTATAAACCTTAAAGCACTACAAAAATGTTAGCTGGGATTAGAATTCTATAAGAATTCACAAATTTATAAAAGCTTTAAAGAAGAATTTCCAAGAGTCAAGAGACCCAAGCTCTCTAACTTTCCTAGACTCCTCTGCAAACAAAAACAAGCACTCCCTCCTGCAACAATACTTGACACAGGGTCTCCATCTGAAAAATGAAAAAATCACCAACATTGTCCTGGCCATCAATATTTCTCAAAGTAGCACCAAGGAACAGCCAGTTTGGAAACTCGTTTTACCAGTCCAGATCTGTCATTGTTCTGTACCTCAGATGCTCTACAGAGAGCTGTCCTGGGGCACTAAGTCAGTATGTATCAGAAGTAGGACTTGAACGCCAGGTCAGCCTGACTCTAAGACTAATCCTCTACCCACTGACCATGCTACTTCTCTACACAAATACACGGTCCCCTAAAATTAAAGGGCTGTGATATTACTAATAATTGTACTAGGAGTGTGACTACGTCAAAGTTAACAACCAACAAATAGAGTTAACAGAGTAGTATTTTAAAAGATTAGATACTTGGTAGTATAATCTAAGAATCATTTGAACAAAATAGGATTAAAAATAAATTTTGGGAGTTTCCTCTCATTACAAATTGCAAGTGAAAATGGTTTATTTTCTGATCACTACAGTAAGCAATCATGACTTCTGAAGACTGATGATTAAACATGCTACTGATCTCTCAGCAGAGTAGTGATGAACTATAAGTACAGAATGAGAAATATCTTTCAGACACCAACAATATGAACTGTTTTGATATTTATTTGTAAAAAGGCAGATAACACAAATAGGTAGTAACAGATTAAAAAAAAGAATATCAATAAAATATTTTAAAGTATATACAAAAACAAAAAAAAACCTCAAAAGACAATATAAACCCAGCAATTTTGTCACTAAAATATAAAATTTAATATACTTAAAAACCTGTATTAACAGAGAATTCATATATAATCCTCTTTTTTGTTCTGTGTATATTGAAATATTCATGTTTATTAATAATTAAGTTAATAATAAAACAAAAACGAAAATTTTTCCCCAAAATGATTTTACATACTTGTCCTTTTCATTTTCTTCATGTTTGGTGAGACTGCAAAGTTGAAGAGTGTCAAGCTGTTGGGTAACCTCTTCTGCCCAACGACAATTTACCAGTTCTCGGAGCTGGAGGGGAGCACTGAAAGAGGTAGAATCTATGGTCTATATCAGAAACTCAGGATTTTAGCATTTAAAACAACATATAAATAAATATTTGTTACCTCTTTCATGTAGTTATTCACTTGCAACAATAATTATAACATGAAAACAGTAAATTATGCTTATTTCTACTAAGTAAACTAATACTAAAAGACAGAAAACAATAAAATTCCTAAATGAAAAAAATGGCAAAAAGACAAATCATTATCCAAACTCCTTGAGTGACTTTTAGGCAGATAAGTTAGTTATGTTATCCTTCAGGACAGAGGGGAAAGAGAAGTTGTTTCTTTTACCATTAATCAATCAAGTATTAGGGTACTAGGAGCGGGGGATTCAAATATAAAGAGCTGTCACAATACCTACTCACAAGGAGCTAATATCCTAATGGGTAGGGGGTGGGAGAAAGTTATTAAGTACAAATATATATACCAAGTTATCCAACACAAGGTAGAGTGGGAATGGGCTTAGCAGCTATGAAGATCAAGAAAGGCTTCATGAAAAAGACAACCCTTAAGCTGTATCTTAAAGGAAGAGGAGACTCTAATATGAAGGAAAGGAGGAAATAGATCTAAAAACTTAGAAGAGCTACTACAAAAGGCACAAGGGTGGAGTGTCACATATGAAGAACAGAGAGAGCCCATCTGGCAAGATAGTAGAGTATAGAAAGTCCAGTGAGGTTGGAAAGATAATTTAGGGCCAAACTCTAACTACACTTGATTTAGTGTATCGCCAGGCGACAATAAGAAGCCACTGGGGTTAGTTGAGGAGGGGAGTCACAGTCAGATCTGGGATTAAGAAAAATGACTGGCAGAACTGTACAGAATATAGGAAGAGAGGTGAGACAGTTTGGAGGTTAGTGCAATAATCTAGCCAAGAAGAAATAAGGGTTTACACTAAAGTAGTAGCTGGGAGTAAAGAAAAGCGGTCAGATGTAAAAGATACTATGAAGGTAGAAATAGTAAGATTTGGCAACTGAGTAAATATATGGGGTGAGGGGAAATGAGGAGTCCAGGTTAATGCTGATATCATGAACACATTACACTGGAAGGGATGGTGGTGCCTTTAATAGAAACAGTGAAGTCTAGAAGGGTTTCTGGGAAAAGAGTTCTAGACACACTGAGTTTAAGATGTGTCCAGGACAGTCAATTGGTAATGTAGGATTAAAGCTTGCAGGGGAGAAACTATTCTTGTGAATGATGGATGTTATGAATAAGAAATTCTCCTACACAGGTTATTATGTGCTTTTAACCCAATCCTTTAATGCTAGCATATTCATAAAAATTATATGAAAACACTTACCGACAATGAGGACACTGAGCTCTTTGTTCTGTCAGCCAACGCTTAGGAGGCAAGAGGGAAAAAAAGATTTTTCAGTTCCAAAAACATGAATATTTTACAAGTATTAAAACGTAGTTTCAGATAAGTCTGATGGTTTAAGTTCTCTCTTATCAGGTCCAAATTTCACAAAGATTCTATAAAACATATTTTCAGATAGTGAACTCTATCCTCCATGAAGCAGGGAAAACTGAAATCATTCAATTGTTTCCACTGCCTGGTATAGAAGGAACAATACTAGCCCAGAATTTAACTATATTAGAAGGAGAGGCAGTATATAGAACTGATAAGAAGAAGTCACTCAAAATTGGGGGAGGCAAATAGCCCAGGACAGGCTAGACAGCATAACCAAGTGCCTTATGTGTAGATTATCTACATATTAATGATAAGACTAACTAAAGCAAAAAGCAAAGATTATTGATGACAAGATTCCAGATCACACTATAAGAAAACACTCATCTGGAAAATAATAGGTCAAAGTAGATACTGACTTAATGTTCATTATCTCTTAGAAAATTTAACAAAAATAAAAGTTACCACAATAAGAGCCCAGAAATGGCTACACTGAACAAATACTTGATAAATGTTTAATGTAAAAAATTTGCTAGTGTTTCCACAGCAATCATTCCTGATCATCTGTGACATCAGTAAATACTCCCTTTATCAAATGAATTAGGGTTACTTTGGGAGTCTGCAGAAAATCACTGAAGAGAGGAACTCAAGGCTCTCTCGTCCATCACTAGAGAATACAAGACTCTGCATTTACAGAAAAGAATTAAGTCAACAGGGACAGGTAGGTGGCACAGTGAATAGAGTACCAGCCCTGGAGTCAGGAGGACGTGAGTTCAAATCTAGCCTCATACACTTAACACAAAAGACTAGCCATGTGATCTTGGGCAAGTCACTTAACCCCAATTGCCCTACCTTCCCCCCTCCAAAAAGCAAAAAAAAAAAAAAAAAAGAATTAAGTCAACAGAACAAAACAGCTTCAAAGTTATATATCAAATAATAATAGTAACAATAATAATCATTTACATAGCACTTAAGATTTGCAAAGAACTTTACAAATGCTATTTCATTTGATCCTCACAACAACCCTGGGATATAGGTGCTATTATCCCCATTCTGTAGTAGAGTAAATTGAAGCAAAAAGAAGTTAAGTGACTTGCCTAGGATCACACAGCTAGGAATTATCTTTAGGCTGGATTTGAACTAAGGTCTTCCTGACTCCAAGTCAAGGGCTCTATTACCCACCTACTTTTCCAGTATTCTTATACCTTACACACTCCTCTCCTCCCCAATCCCCATACCCTTCAATTCAATGACACTGGCCTCCTTGCTGTTCCTCAAACAAGATACTTCATCCTCAGACCTCTATTCACTGGCTGTCCTCCATGACTGCTAATTCTTACCCTCATCTCTGTCTCCTGGCTTCCTTCAAGTCTCAGTTAAAATCCCTTCTACAGGAGATCTTTCCTAATTCCCCTTAATTCTAATGTCTTACCTGTTGATTATTTACAATTTACTTCCTGTACAAAGCTTGTGGGTACATAGCTGTTTGTATGCTGTCCTTCCCCATTAGACTGTGAGCTCCTTGAGAACAGGGACTGCCCTTTTCCTTCTTATATCCTCAGCATTAACACAGTGCCTAGCACAAAACAACCACTTAATAAATGTTTATTGATTATCCCATGCATGTATAAGCTTACGCAAGATTCACTGATATATATCCAACCACAAAGAAAACTATATCCAAAGATTCCACGATTATCACTTTCAAATGAGATTAAAACAGACAGGATATATCCTTGCCAAAATTATTTACCACTATCATGAAAGATGTCCTGTGCAGAGTCTAAACAGATTAGGGATTCCCTGTAGATGGTAAAAGTCAACAAGTGCTCATTTGTAGACGATACTCTGTTGATGGTATCAAGTTCCAGAACATTACAGGGCTCAAGAATATTAATGAATATAATGAGATTCATGGCCATTAAAAAGAAATTGGCTTAATAAATCACACAGGAAAAACCCAGTAGATGAACAATATATATTGCACAAAGTATGACCTGCAAATGGATAGGCATCTATTGAGTCAAAACATTTTTCTATATGTTGGCAAGACACTATAGCTAGACAATGATCTTCATCCAGAATTTAACTGAATTAACAGAAAAGCAGTCAGTCAAAAACATTTATTAAGCATCTACTATATGCCAGAAACCATTCTAAGCATTGCAGATACAAAGAATGGCCAAAGACACCTGCTGCTGTCAAAGAGCTCACCATCTAATGGGGAAGATAACAGGCAAACAAATATACACAAACAAGCTATATACAGGGACAGTTTACAAGCAAGGTATATATAGGATGAATAGGAAATAATCAATAGAGGGAGGGTATTAGAATTAAGGTGGATTGGCATCTTGTAGAAGATGAGATTTTAGCTAGGATGTGAAGGAAGCTAGGAGGCAAAGATGAGAAAAGACAGCATTACAGACATGAAGAAATGCCAGTGAAAATGCTTGGAGCTAAAAGATGGAAGTGTCTTGTTCAAGGAACAGTTAAGAGGCAAATGTCACTGAATCAAAGAATATGTGGTAAAGCATAAGACAATTGGAAAAGGGGAGGGAGGGAGAGTTTACATAGGGTTTTGAACATCAGAGGATTTTATATTTAATTATGAAGGTGATAGGGACGCACTGGAGTTTACTGAGTAAGGAAGCTGGGGATGTGGGGAAAGACACGATGGAACAAGGTCAGAGACTATGCTTCAGGAAAATCACTTTGGCAGCTAAAATGAAGATGGAGTGGAGTGCAGAACAACTTGTAGAAGCACCAACAGTCTATTACAAATGCCCAGGAATGAGAAGCTACATCATTCATGGTGGTGGTAGTATGAAAAGAGAAAAAGGAGCATATGTGAAAGATGTTGCAAAGATAAAACAGACAGGTCTTGGCAAGAGATAGGATATGGGGGGTGAGAGCCAGTAAGGAGTTAAGGATGATACTTAAGATTGCAAGCTGGAGAAGATGATTTTTCCCACCTCAATAATAGGGAAATATGGAAGTGGAGAAGGTTTGAGGGAAAAGATAAAGAGTTCAGTTTTGGACATGCTGAGTTTAACGTGTCATAGGACATCTGATTCAAGATGTCTAAAAGGCAGCTGGAGATGCAAGACTAGATATCAACAGAGAGGTTAGGGCTGGATGAGGAGACTTGAGAAATATTAACAAAGAGATAACAATTGAATCCATGGGAGCTGGTGAGATCAACAAGTAATTAGTGAACCTGACTTGGATGAAGAACAAGCAAAGGAGACCTAGAAGTAACTGTTGATAGGTAGGAGGAGAACCAGGGTAGAATAGTGTCCCAAAAACCTACAGAGAAGACCAACAAAGACGTGTGGGTGGACAACAGTGTCAAAGGCTAGAAAGAGAATAAGGATGAAGACTGGCAAAAGGTCATTGGATCTGGCAATTAAGAGATCATTAGTAACATTGGAGAGAGCAGTTTTAGTTGAATGCTAACATCAGATGCCAGATTACAGAGATGAAAAGAGGAAACGAAGTAGAGGCACCTACTGAAGAAGGCCTTCTCAAGGAGTTTAGCCACAAAAAGGAAACATATGGAACAATATGCCATCGGGGATGAAAAGATCAAATGAGGGGTTTTTTGAGGATGAGGGAGACTTTTGCATGTTTAGAGTCAGGAGACAGGGAGAGATTAAAGATAAGTGAGGAGGATGATAGCCAGGGCAATTTGCTGGAGGAGACTATATGAAATGGATCACTTTTGAAGGTGTAAGGGCTTGCCTTGCCAAGGAGAAGGGCCACTTCTTCATCTGAGACAGGGTTGTGAAGGAGAAGACAGTGACAGGATATATCTGAATGATGTGAGATGAGGAGAAATAAAGAGGTAGCTCTTGGTGAATGTCTGCAATTTTTTCAGTAAAACATGAGGCAAGGTTCTCAGCTTACAATATGGGAAGAGAGGAAGCCATTAGAGAATTGATGAGGAATAAAAATGTTTGAAAGAGCCACTGCATTTAGTGGGATAGTGAATTAATTAAGGAGGTGTAGAAGAACTGCCTTGCCTAGGAGCAGCGAAGGCCCAGTTGAAATTATGTAATACACATTTGTAGTGTCCCCACTCAGAAGGGCTGCATGATTTTTCTCCACCTTGGTTCAGCAGCACCAGGAAGATAACATATATAACAACAATGTAATGGAAAGAACTATCAAACAAAAGTGGACATTAATTATGATGGCCAAGATGGAACTTCTCAAGCACTTGAAAAAATTGACCTCCTTCTCCTCATTGAATAGGTAAGGGACAATAAGTAAGGAATACTACAAATATCTTCAGAAGTAGTCAATGTGTTGGTTGGTTCTGCTGAATTACCTTTTATCTCTTCTTGAGACCTTTATAAGGGTAAGTGGATGGATTATTTGGAGTGGAAAGTGGTTAAGGGACATAAACAAACAGTTCTCAAAAGAATTCAAAACTATTAACAACTAAATGAAAGAATGATTCAAATCAATAACAGATGAATGCAAAACAAAATAATGCTGAGATTTCACCTTATACCTAAGAAACTGACAAAAATGACAAAAGAATATTCAATGTTGGAGTGGTTGTGGGAAAACAGGCACACTAGTGCACTGTAGCTGGAGCTGTGAATTAAGAGAACTATATTTAAGAGAAAATGTATTTCCTGATATTTGACCCAAAGATTCCACTATAATACTGTGCTTATTCTGCAAGAAATATCCCATATATACCAAAATATTTGAAGCAGTATTATTTGTGATGGCAAAGAAATGACAGCAAAGTTGATAATCTACTATTTGGGGACTTGTGAGATGGTATGTGATAGCTACTATGCTGTAAGAAAAGATATGTGACACACATAGAAAAACATGAAAAGACCTACATGAATTAATGCAAAGTAAGCAGAGCGTATACACACACACACACAATAACAACAATATAAATGTAAAGAACAAATAGCACAAAACCACTGAAAGTCAATGCTGTAGAACTGCATGACCCCAGAGAAAATATATAAGAAAACACCCCTACTCCACTCCTTTGCAGAGGTGGGGGATAAAGTCAAGTCAAGAAGCATTTATTAAGCACTTAATTACAAAGCACTGAGCTAAACAAAAGCAAAAACAGTCCTTGCTTTCCAGATGCTTACTGTCTTAACGGGGAGACAACATGCAAACTACATGCACAAATAAGATATGTAGGAATAAAAATGAAAATAATCTCAGAGGGAAGGTACTAGAATTAAGGGTAATGGGACATCAGGGAAATCCACAAGCATGGAACATTGAATATTTTTTCAGATGTTTTTGGATATATTCACTAGTTATGCTGAGTTGTTTTTTCTCTTTGTCTTCATACTTATTCTTTAAAAAATATTCTGTTATATGGGATAGCTCTCTGAGGTAAAGGAAGACAGATGGGGAAGGACACTAGGAGAAATGTAGGTGATATAAAAACAAATGATGACAACATCTTTTTTTTTGCTTTTCGTAGGGGGGGAGGGCAGGGCAATTGGGGTTAAGTGACTTGCCCAAGGTCACACAGTTAGTAAATGTTAAGTGTCTGAGACTGGATTTGAACTCTGGTCCTCCTGACTCCAGGGTTGGTGCTCTGTTCACTGCACCACCTCAACAATTTTTTTAAAATTTTAATCTAGCTAGCCTTAGATCATGCTTTACATCTATCCACCCAGCACAACTGGCCATCAGCCATCTTACTATATGACATTCCCATCCCATCCTGCTTTCTATCTCTTGACCTAGGAAGAGTAATCAAATCAATACTGTCACTCCTCCTGGAAAGAATATGACAATCAAATGCTCCAAGGTAATCTCCTCCAACCAAAACTCCCTCTCCTTTACCACTATACCCTTAAATGTACTGTTTCCCTTTGAAAACATAAGCTCCTTGAGGTCAGGAACTGTCTCACTTCTATATTTTAAACTTAGTACCAAAGTTTGGCATTAAGTACTTAAGAAATGCTTTTTCTCTTATTCATGACAAATCCAAAAACCAAAAGCATACACACTATTAACAGTGTATCTTTTTCACAGTGTCAGTAAGAGATGTGAATACAAATAAGGAAAACAGTAGTGAAAGCCCTAAAAGATGAAAATGTAAAAAAAAAAAAAAAAAAGAATTATATAGAGGAAAGAGAAGGAATCCTAGAAGAAACCCTGAAGATTTTTCAGAGGAAGAGGTAGAGCTTTCAAAAGGGTTAAAATAGTAAAAAATTGTCAAAATGGGCAGAAAGAGAAAGTATTATGCTATTGCATAAAGGGAAAAGGTAATAGACCATAGCTTGAAACTTCTAGTGAGGTGGTTACAGAAGACACTGTAAATTTCATTTCAATGCTATCAGTGGAAATTAGACTCAATAAGTTATGGAGAGTTGGATAAACTGAATCACAAAGATCAGAGAAATCTTGGGAGATAATATGGTCTAACCCCTATATTTGACAGATGAGGAAGCTGATGTAGATAGACATAAAAAAAGCTGAAGTAACTTGCCAGCAAAAGCAGGACTTAGATCCCAAGTCCCAATATGGTGCTCTTTCCACCATACCACAGATTAAAAAAACTGGGGAAGAGGAGGACAGTGATGACAAAAGAGAAATGGCTTTTGCAAGGCACTCACACTAAAGCAGTAGGTAGATAAATGTCTAAGATAAATGAAGTTAAAGGATAAGGAAAAAAAATCATTAAGAGGTCCCAAAGTATAACCATTATGTTAATACCTCCTGTCACCTGAACACATTCTGAGATAAGTTATTTACTCAGAAAATGACAATGAAGCACAAGGAAAAAATTTAATCCAAGCCTTTCCCATTAATTTCTCTGACAATAAAAATTATCATAGTTTAAAAGAATTGCAACAGACATAGAAGAACAACAGAGAAATGGAAAGTCCATTTTAGCAGTCTGTCAGAAGTCTCTTTAAGTAAATGCCCCAATATACTTACTCATAACCAAGAAGAGAACTTACCCGAATGCAGCTGAAACAACAAAGCTTGGAGCAATGTGGACACAGACGTGCATCACGCAACTTCTCCATACAAATGAAACATCGGAAAACCTCAGCAATACTCTAAGAAAATAATTACAACCATGATACAGAGTTTCCACTACATTAGGCAACTAAATAATAAATGCCTTACTCATAATCTTAATGGGAATTCTAAATGTATTTTGTGAGAGATACTAGTTGAACAATTCAATAAACATCAAGCATCTATTACGTGCATGGCAGTGTACTAAACACTGCAGATTCAATAAGAACCAAGAGAAAAAGAAAAAGATCCTAACCTCAAGAAGTTTATATTTTATTAGGGCAGGGGTTCCCAGCCTGGTGTAAATGTTCCCCTAAGAAATAAGAGAACCTTGTCAAGAGGGTGGAGAAATATCTGGTAAAAAAACATATTAATCCACTGAAATATTACAAAAGTAATAGTGTTAGTGAAAAAAATTAGTGGATTGAGGGGAAGTAAATGGTGAAGAGGTAGGGGCAGGGCAGGAAAGCCAAAAGCATTCTAAAAATTTGAAAGAGACAAGATAAGGAATAATTTTTATGGGCCAAAACCAAATAAATGAGGTTTGGAACATGAAACTTTTCATTTTGTGCTAGAAAAAAACATCAACATCCCAGCCAAGTGAGTCAATTCATCTTGACAATAACTAGAGATTCCAAATTGATTTCCAATCAATAAAGTTACAAAACTTCAGGTATACCTTTGTAGAACCATAAGCCATTCTTATGTGTTCACAAAGCTTTAATTTTAATTTTATTCATAACAACTTGTCTTTGCGAATCAGGATTCTCAATTCTGTTCTCAATTAAATCTACAGCAAGGAAAAAACTGGAAGCTGGATATGATGTGCAGATACCTCCTTCAAAACTTGTACCAAAAATAAAACTGTTGACAAGAAGCAGAATGAAAAGTCTCACTAATTTATCTTGGTATGTTATGACAAAATATTTGATGGAAAAAAACTTAATATTAATATTAAATAGTAAATAATAATAGTAAATAATAGTAAATAATAATATTAAACAGGTTATGTACCAAATAAACTTTTCTTTATAAAAAACTAATTTCTACTTCATTTCTTATATGCATATACATAGTAAACTCTAGAATTTATTTCCTTTCATATTGAATAAAAGGGTACTGGAAAGCTTACTGAAAGCCAAGGGATCTGAGGATCCAATCCAAAAAGGTTAGGAATTCCTGAAGGGGGAGGGGTGGTAAAATACAACATAACGCAATGTGTATGGGAAACAACTGTATAACATAACTGGAACGTAGTGTATGGGGAACAGCTAACAAGACAGTATGACTGCAACTGCAATTACATGAAGAGGAGTTAAAAGTAAATAATTATGTAAGAAGTGTATAAATAAATAAAAGTAATACGTTTTCCTCAACAGCATTTTGTTGCTCAAGGTACCTTAGGTCATATTCTAGAGTAAGACCCCACCCTTTTCTGTAATATTCGTAAAAATAAGTTATCTCTTCGGCCATTTATTTTTCCCGATCCTGGGAAGTGAGGTTAACCTCAGATTCTTGTTTCCCTTGCCTCTGGCTAATTGGGCACCTCCGAGTCCAAATTTCTGGACCTGTTTAACCACCACTTAAGGGCATGTAGGTTCTGAAATTTTTACCAGGCAAAAAAGAAAAATGTATGCCAGTTTATTAAAGGCAAATTGGGGCACCCACATGAACCGGATGCACAAGGTGCGGGCAACAAGGACATCAATGCACTCAATTTCCATTTCTAGGTAGTGATAATTTTGCAAAGGCACCTCTGGAAGAGTACCAGATGTGCATCCAGCTGACGGCGGCACGGGGAGGGGGGATAAAAAAGGGGGGGCGTGGCGCTGGGAAACGAAGCAAGCCAGGCTCCTGAGGGGAACCCGCCACGCCCCCCTCGGAAAAGGATGGGGAGGGTCGGAGCTGCCCAGGCGAAAGGCTCAGGATAAAGAACTCCCCTTCCCCTCCTAGCCGCTTCCCTCCCATTGGCAGTGACGTCGCCCCTCTTCTCTCACCTCCACACTCTGCTCATCCATTGCCTCCAGCTCCCGCCAGGCCCCGCGGTATCCCGCGGAGTCCCTTGTTCCCCTCCACCAGGTGTCAGAACGAGGTCGCCAGGTCCGATTGGGCAGAGGGAACAGCACAGTGCCCGGGGTGGGGGTCACGGGGCTTGGATGTACCTGGTCCCACCTCGGCACCCCGTCGCTCCTGACTCCATGCCGCCTAACCCCATTTCGCCATTTTTATCCGCTCGCGCCCCACCCGGGCGCTCCTGCCTTCTCCAGTCAGCCGGCCCAAGCGTCAGGATCAGCCCAGCCCAGCCAGCGAGCCGGAGCCCAGGGACGAGCGGGCGAAAAAGCAAGTGACCAAGCGCGAGCCCCACAGCGGCTCCCTCCCCGTCTCTCTTGTGAGAGAGGCAACGGCTCTATCCCAGCTAAGTGGTGTCGCGGTACTAGGAGAGGGGAGGACCGGGACACCAACGGTAACCAAGGCAGCTGGTGGCTAGGGTGGCGGCGGCAGCGGGAGGAAGCAACGCGCGTGCGTAGGAAGCCTCCGCAGGAGAGGAGAAACGTGCTTTTCGCGACGCGGCAGAGCACGAGACCGTCCGGCGGTTGCCGCAGTGCCGCGCGCCGCCCCCCAGAGGCCTATAGCGGCTGGCTGTGAGCGGGACGGCGGTTGGCTCGGAGTCCGCGCGCCCTCGAAGAGGGGTGGGGCCTGAAATACCGCAGAGGGCGGGGACTAACTGGAGGAGGGGTAGGAAGTGCTCCTCCCCACCCGCCCTAGAGACCCCCTGGAGGGCGTGCTGACCCCGACCTCGAGACCTGCCGAGTTTTCGAACAGTCTCCTGGCTCTTCTGCCCCCAGTTACCGCGCGGAAATCGCCCGTCCGCCTCATGGAGATCCGCGCGGGGCGAGTAGGGCGGTGCCAAGGACGGGCGGTTCTGCAGACTCCCCCCGCCCCAGTGTGAGCTCCCGGGCTTTCTCAGAACTGAACTAAGGCCAAGTGTCCTGCGAGACTGCAGGAAAAGAGCCTGTGTACCCGTTGCTAGTGCGCAAATTTAAGAGACCCTGAATGGTGAGTGGATGGATGAATGCATGAATTGGAAATAAGCTTTGCTTGTATCTAATTCTGGTCACTGGGCCAGTAAAATGTGTCTGCCAGTTTACTGAATCCATTTCTAGCACGTGGTAACCCCTACGTGGGAAGATTAATATCTTCCTGTTATTATCTACAGGAAACGAGATTCCCCTCCCACACACCCCAGTGAAGTTCAGAAAATGCACCAGAAGGAATAGTGATAGGGATTTCTTATTTTATTCTGGATTTAATACCAAATAGAGTGAACATTTGTTCATTCAGAACTTACACATAATAGAATAGGAAAAAAGAAAGAGGATTCTATATGGAACTGCAGGTCTCTGATGTACAGCTTTGCTTTTCAGGTGCAGGCCTTTTAATGTTCTGTTACAAAAGGGCCCAAGTTGGACATCCTGCCTTTAGGCTGTGATCCTGATGCCATTTTACCTTGGAACTTCCCTCAGCTACTGGGGCTCTTTAACCCTAGAATATCTTTACACCATGGAGGTGGGGAGGAAAGAGAAGGAGGAGGATATCAGCTGCCTTTTGTGTATTGTCTTCCCCTATTAGAATGTAAGCTACCCGAGGGCAGGAACGGACTTTCTTTTTGCTTATATATTTATTCCCCAGCTCAGATGTTGCTGGGCCTCATCCTGACCCAGGGCCTTGCTCTAAGGACTGTAATCAAGTCATTCTTACATTGCTTCTGGAAAGGGAGTGTCATGAACTTTTTTTAATTATTCCACTCAGCATTCCCACTACTTCTGATACCAAAACAGGCTTTCCTAATAAAAATAGCATTTAGATGGTGCCTACTGTGTGCCAGCTCTTTACAGATACCCCATTTGATCTTCACAACAACCTTGTGAGGTGCTGTTATCTCCATTTTACAGTTTACATTTTACAGTTAAGAAGACCGAGGCATTGTATGTTACTCTGGACAAACACAGTGAATATCAGAAAAAGGGATTTTCTCTTGATTACACATGACAAATACAAAAAGCAAACAAACCTCCAAAGAAATAGAAAATAACATAGACTCAGCACAAGAGATAAAGGAAAGAAACAAGCATTTATTAAGCACTTACTGTGTTTAAGTGCTAGGAGCATAAATGCAAGCAAAAAGAAAAGTCCCTACCCTGTAGGAGCTTATATTCTAAGGAGGGAAAGCCACACACACTAAAGAAAGCTGAAGGGGACTATGGAGAAGGGGAAGGAGAGGTACTTGGCACAAGGGCAGGGTTTTAAAGTCCAGAAAATCGAGAACAGATTAAGGAGGAGAAGGAAGGCAGTCTGGCCTGGTAACCATCACAAAATAGAGCCCTCAGGAGGAACTTGCCAGTGTGAGAAGGATGACAGACTTGGGGAGAAATATTTCAGGGTAAGCAGGCTGCAGGGTATTAGGCAAGGAGGCTCTTGGAATAAGAACAGGGAAGTAGGCATTTCAGCAGATTTGTTCTCAGAATCAAAGACAGTCACCACAATTCTGCATTGGCTTGAGCTGTAGTGTTTTCCTAGCATCTCATCACTGTTCCCCACCAGAAGTAGCCATTGTAGTAGTGCTGAGCACCCACCAGCAATTCTAATTATCTGTCCAGTCTGATTTTCTTCCCCCTCCTCAACTTAAGTTGTTTACACACCCTCTTCCTTCAGGACTAGTTCCCAGTTGTTGATTTAAAAGTACACTGAAGACTTCTGTCCTATCCTGAAGGCATCCATCCCAGCTGCATTTTAATTCCCTGGGTAAAAGGCTCTACAAATGCTTTGTTCTTGATCATTCAGGTTTTTTTTTTTCCCCAGACCTGGGGGTTAAGCCAAATCATGTGTGCTGACAACTAATGCAGTTGGCTGCCCCAGTAATGATGTCATGTTTGGTGAATGACATATTGAAGAGGTGCTGAATAGCCTATGTAATATATTTTGGGGTAACTTTATGATTTTATTAATTCAGTTTTGTGTTAAGTTGTAAAAGCCACATTTCTTAACTGTTTCTCCCCTTCCCCCAGATGTACTTTGTCTTTCCCTGCCCCAGCCTAGAGATATTTCCTCTCAAACCATTAACTCTTCATTCAAGGTACTACCTCCTTTTGTCCTAGCAAACCAAACCCATCCACTTGCAAATCAGGAAATCAGGATGGGTGCATCTCATTTACCTTGACCTCAAATCTGACCACTAGTGACCTTATGACTTCTCAGGGCTCAAACCACACCCCCGCCCCTTCCCTCCTGCTGGTTGTCTCAGCATATTATGGGTAAAACACATGCGCAGTTGATGTCAAGGGTGCATGTCCCTTTAAGTATTAACCACTCCCTGGTCCCTCCCTAACTCCACCTTTGTACACCTCATTAGCCTAATAAACTTATGATTGACAGCCATATGTCTTAAAAACTGTGTTTCACTTCCTTTCCTTAGCAGATGGCCCTTTCTAGCCTTTTCTCATTCTAGCAAGCCATCTGCCCGCTGCAGGGCGTCACACTTCCAGACTTTCTCTGACTCCCCCCTGCCCTTGCCCTTGGGAGCTTTTCCTAGCCAGGTTTCCTCACCCTACCCCTTTTTGTACTGTGAATCAAAAAACTTTTGTAAATCTGCCAAAAGACAGCTGAGCCTGTAATTCTTTTCAGACGGGAACCTAGAAAGGATTTCTCATTAGAAATCCCCCCAAAACCTATCCCTCATCAATATCATGAGCTATAGTCTGTGCCAGGGGTGGGGAACCTGTGACCCTTTGACTAAATCCAAACTTCACAGAACAAATGTTTGGAGGAAGAAAAGTTTGGATTCAGTCAAAGGGCCATGGGTTCCTGTATCAGCAATGCAGTATTCACAATGCCTACAGTAACTATAAATATGCTGATATAGTTATTAATCACAAAATGGAACAGGCTCTCTACATAAGAAATATAGATAGTGCATTCATTTAAATACCAGAAGACTGAGTCCCAAAACCAGAAAGTCAAAGCCAACCCAGTAGTGATGAAGTTGGCACATGTGGTCA
>CM053586.1:233882794-233911517 GCA_028646515.1 Pseudochirops corinnae
CCTGCCCTCCCCTCCATCACCCCACTTCTCATCCCCCTTCCCCCTACATATACTTGTATTTGTATGGGGTGTATGTGATAGGGTTGGCGCGATGATGTCATCACACCAGGTAATCGTATGTGGGCATATCTGCATGTGGACGGACCTGCCTGGAGATGGATAGAGGAGCAATGTCTTGGTTCCTAAGACCATCAGAAATATGTGTTTTCCGATGGTCTTAGGCAACCCCTGTGAAAGGGTCATTCAGTCCCCAAAGGGGTCGTGACCTACAGGTTGAGAACTGCTGGTCTAGAGGAAGTTGCACCTATTTTGTGTAAAAAGGAGAAGAATGAGAGTAACTTATTGCTTTCTTTTCTTTTGATGCCCTTTTTTATTTTGCTATTTACAAATGACTCATCTTTCCCACCCCATACTCTCCCACTGAATAGAAGCCTCCTTGTAACAAAGAAGAGTTAAGCAAAACAAATCAACACATTGGGCATGTCTGACAAAGTATACCTTTATTTTCCTGTGAGTAACCTTGCTACAATGTCTTAATTAAATTCTTTCATTCCTGCACAGTTTGTGAATGGAGAAAACATTGGATAAGGAAGGGCTCAAACTCTGACCTACATAATTGATTATACAAAACACCATGAACTGGGGTATAGTTTGGGATCAGAAAGAAGATAAGATAGTCCCAACTCTAAAGCAGTTTATAGTTTAATTGGGGGGGGGGGGGGCGAGTTCCAATAACTATGTGGATAATTATATAAGAACACTTGAAAGGCACAAAGCAAAATGTTTAGGGAGGGGCAAATTTGTTATCAATTAGAACTATGAGCAGGGGAGGAGGTAACATCTGAACTGAGCTTTTAAGGAAGGCAGGGAGTCAACAGATGTGGAAGGAGAGGGACGACATTCTTAGAATAGGAACACAGCAGGAGTAAAGGCATATGGAAAAGCATTGAATGTGTGCCAGAGATTTAGCTCTGTGGCTATAGGACAGCATGTGTGAAGGGAGAAAATGTAAGATAAGTCAGAAAAGGTAGGATGCTACCATGTTCTGGAAGATCTTGAATGCCAGGCAAAGGAATCTGAATCTACTTCATAAATTCAAGTGCTAATTAAGGTTTGTTTGGGTTTTTTGCAGATTGATGACCAAATCCATAAGGAAGCTAAGTATGACAGTGGACTAAAGGTTACATAGGAGAGGAGAGAGAGTGAAAGAAGATCCATTAGGAGGTTATCATGATAGTTAGTGCAGGTAGGTAGTAATGAGGTCTTATACTAGGCTTGTGGCAGTGGGAATGGAGAAAAGGAGGATGGACGGATGTAGGAAATGCTGAGGAAACAAAAGTAACAAGCCACTAGTTAGATGTGACAGATGAGGGAAAAGGGAAAGGTCAAGGGAGAGTAGAAGCAAGTTTGGAGGAAAAGATAAAGAGATTCATATATGTTGGATTTAAGGGCCTGTCCTTCTAAGTATTTGGGAATCAAAGGATCACAAATATAGAAATGGAAGAGCCCTAAACTAAGGTCCATAGAAGTGACTTGATAGAGATCACATAGCAGAGACAGGATGTTAACTCAGGTCCTTTGGCCCCAAATCCAACACTCTGTCCATTGGATCACCCTGCCATAGCTCTGTTTTAATGGGATAAACTTGCCACAGGTTCAAGATAGCTTTGAAGCTCAGGAAGTTTTTCTGAGGCCCAGAGAGATTGATTTACCTAGAGAACTTGACACTGGAGAAGAGGTGAGGAAATGTGCCACCCTCTCCTTCACTACAGATGAAGGGGACTGTGGATATGGAATATTACTGTTTGACACAGTTGATGTACATATTAGTTTTGTCAATTTCTTCTTTTCCTCTTCTTTTTAATCTTTGTTATAAGGGATGACCCTCTGGGCAGAAGAAAAGAGAAAGATAGATACAGCAACAAATGTAAAGTATCAATAAAAATATGATAAAGTTTTTAAAAAATCCATGCTTTTTTATTTCCTGTTCAGAGTGTTGGGAACTTTACAAAAATTTAAAATAAACCCAAGTAATCACATCTTAGAACTGAGACACACATTTTACCACTAGCAAATCAAGGGAAAAATTTATTCCACATTAAAATAAAATCCTTAAGCATAACAATGATGGTTCATCCTCCTACTGTGGGAAAACTTTATTGCATTGTTTGACTCTAAGCCCTGTGTGTCCAAGAGACCAGGCTTGTTGCTTAGAGACCAGATTTGTTTAATGCTTAACTCAGGACAGCAAGTTATGCTGATTTCTGCCCTCCTCCAAAAAATAAAAAAAATAAATAAATAAAATTTAAAACAAGACACCCTTCCAGGATGCAAGGAATATAAGGAGTTTCCTTCTGTTTGTCCATCTCAAGCAACCTATTTATTTGGAAACGGTCTCCACGCTGGCTAATTAGTGACCATTTGCTTGTTCCTTTGAACTCTTAGAAAATGTAAAACTTACAGAGAATGGGGAGGGGAATTTGGGGTAAGGAGGCCATATTTTTTGACTCTCCTCATTGCTGGACAACTTAGTAAGCTTCTAAATATTTTCAGTTCTGAGTTTGTTTTCTGCCAATACTATGTATATGGTACACAATAGATGGGAAGAACTTAAGAAAGGAGGGTTAGGGGGCAGTTCTATTTGAGAACTCTGATGCTTTAGTTATTTATGAAATCTTAAAGCTGAATGAGCTTCATTTGGCTCTTGAACTATTAGGATGAGAACTACAGAGCAATTTTAAAAAAGCAACCTAAATACATTGACATAATCATGTTGCTTGTAGGAAACACTATCTGCCTATCTAGCCTCTTGTCCTTTTTCAATCCTGTTCAGTGGAAAAGAAAACAGTCTGTTCTAAATCTATCTTTTCCTCATCCAGGCCAAGTCTATCTTTGGGGACCCAAAACAAGCTGGAAACTTGAATCATTAAAGGCATTCACTATTTTCATTTTAAAATGAGCTATGTGAAAAATGAAACAGCATTCACCAAAAGCAAATACAAACTACTCTATTTGGCATTAAATGCCCCATGTAACTTGACCTCAATATATCTTTCTAGGCTAATTATAAATTTGCTCTTCTTGGTCCAGGCAATCTGCCTTTGTTACTGTTCTCTACATGGCCCCTTATTCCCCATCTCTTTGCTTTTGCACCTGAAATTCCCCACACATGGAATGCACTCCCTTAGTTTCTTTCAAGACTCAGCTTAAGCATTCCACCTGAAACCCTTCCTCATTTCCCCAGCAGCTAGTTTCTCCCCTCCCACCCTACTTTAATATAGTTGTATATGTATATGTTAGGGCAGCTAGGAGGCATAGCGGATAATGTTCATTCATCTTCCTGAGTTCAAATCTGGCCCCAGACACTTATTAGGTGTGTGTGACCCTGGGCAAGTCATTAACCCTGTTTACCTTGGTTTCCTCATCTGTAAAATGAGCTGGGGAAGGAAATGGCAAACTACTCCAGAATCTTTGCCAAGACAATCCCAAATGGGGTCACAAAGAATAATATGCAACCAAAAAATGACTGAACAACATGTATATGTTCTCTTTCCTATAAATTGTAAGCTCATTGAAGAGATATTTTCATTTTTCTCTTTGTATCCACAGCATCTAGTGTATCACCCGGCACATAGTAGGTAGGCACTTAGCAAAAGCATTGCTGATTATATCAACTTGAGCCAATTAAATTGTGATTAATTCAGAAATGTTCTGGATTGAAATTTACTTTTAGGTGTTTATCCCACGTCTCAGTGCCCTTTGGTATGAGACTCTCCTTAGTTGTAGAGATGAAGGCCCTGTCCTGATGAAGCAAGGCAGTTGGAGAAAGACAAGAGCTTCAATTCTAAGCCAGTCTACCTTTGGATATTCTCCAAATGACTCTTAAGTCAAGTTGGCTTTTTGCTTCCAACTTCGAGAAAGAAGATGGAAGAGGCCAACCCCACTTAAAGTTGCTGAGGGAAGACTCTGGAAAGACATGGTAGGAGTGGGCAGTTTCCCTTATGGCCCTATTCCCAGCTAGCCAGTTTCATTTTTTATTTTTTAAATTAGAAAGAGGCCATTCCTTGACTCACTTCTTTAAGAGGCCAGAGATCTATTCACTGAATGGGCATCACCTCACTCAGAGAATCTGAAAAGGCCTTAGCCTAAAAGGGCCAGGGTCTCCCATTGCATCCTGAGCTGTCTCTAGTCCTGATGAATACCTGGCCACTGGACCCAGATGACACTGGAGGAGAAAATGAAGCTGGTGACCTTACACAGCCCTCCCTTACTCAGATTAGTCAACTGCAAGTCATGTCATCATTTCCCTAATGCGATGGTCCTCTGAAAACAAAGGACAAACACAATCCCCAGCTAGTCACTGTAGAGACTTTGGGAAGTTTCCCCTTGGATGAGATCTAGGACACTCAGCTGAGCTGTTATCTTGATCCCAATGAGAGAGCTCTTTCACTCCTATGTATACTTTCTCTTGTTTCTGTTTTGCTATGATTTGAATAGATGAATTTCTTTGTTTTCCTATTCTCTATGTATGTTCATTGTGAAATTGGTATTTGGTGGGGAAGGTGTCAAGACTGGGATATAGAACTTGAGGTTTTCCCTTCCCCACAAAATGACAAAGCAACAAAAAGTTAGATGGAACCTGACCATATCCCCTAGATAAACAATAAGGGAGCAGATATTCTTCTAGCCTTGTACCCCCTCTATCTGAGGAGAGGAGTGGTAGCCTTTGGCCATAACCTCCAGGCAGGAATGACAGTCTCCCTTGTAGAAGAGTGAGGGGGAAAGAAGCTGGAGATGTCTATTCTATCTTCCTTTGAACCAAACAAGGGCAGCAGCATCTTCCACATGGGTGGGCCCCACACTCTATACAGGTGTTTATCTCTTCCTTCGGAAGTTTTATTTCTTAAAACTAGGTTCTGGAGCAGCTAGGTGGCACGTTGAATACAGCAAATCCAGCCTCAGACATTTACTAGCTGTGTGACCCTGGGCAAGTCACTTAACCCTGTCTCCAAAAAACAAACAAAAACCAGGTTCTTAGAACTTACTATTTATGATTTCAAATAAAACTATTAATTCTTGAAATCCAGCTGGCCATCTAGGCCAGAGTTAAGGGTACCAGATGGAGAATCTGAGAGTTGTATCACTACTTATGAAACATAAATGAGACCTAGAAGGCAGCCTTCCTTCCACATGCTGGATAGCTCTTCTATGGAAGGACTATAGGAGAACATGGACAAGAATTACATAGAATGAGGTATGGATGAGTTACCATTGGAACAAATGGAAGGAGTACCCATGTAGATGAGATCATAGATTCAATTAAGATTATTTTATGATTCACTCTTTACTGATTCAGGCAGGCATGCCTTACCATTTAGCCTAAACTAATGGCACTTAAAACAAATACACATAGATTCCTGAGAATTTGGTTTTAGGAGTAATTGTACATTGGTTGTATGAACAATGAGCAAATGAAGAGAGCTTTTATTAAGTGTTTACTATATGCAAAGCATTAGGAATACAAACAGAAAAGCAACACAATCCCTGCTTTCCCATTTTAATGGGAAACTCAACACATATGGAAGGTTTTAGCTGCAAATCATAAGTAAAAGTCCCATGGTCCTTAAGGTTCAGTGATGAAAGCAAATGGTATTGCTTCTTCTTTAAAGTTATTTCCAATGATAAAATATTATAGCATATCATAAAAACAATATCTTACTTTGCTGAAACTTTTTATGTTACTGAAGAATTCACATCTTAATTTAGGCCCATAAATCAAAAGACAAATTTTTTGTTTTTTGAGGGGGGAAGGCAACACAATTGGGGTTAAGTGACTTGCCAAAGGTCACACAGCTAGTAAGTGTCAAGTGTCTGAGGCTGCATTTGAACTTGGATTCTCCTAACTCCAGGGTTGGTGCTCTATTCACTGAGCCACCTAGCTGCCCCCAGACAACAGTTTTTGATGTGTTATATATAGAGTAATAGAATGAGTGTCTTTGATCTCACTTGTCTGATTTTATGTTTTATAATTATTTTTACTTGTTTGTTTAATTTTAAATATTTTATATGGATTATCAGGACGATCTTTTAACCTTAAAAACTTTTCAGAAAAAATACAATTTTGCTTGTTAAAGGTGTTGGAATATTTTAATTTAACAAATCCAATACAATGATATTAATTAGCACAAGTATTGCACTTACAAGACATGATAAACTTAACGGATTTATATACAAAATTTGAAATAAGAGCTGAAATAAAATACTTCAAATGACCACTAGGATCATGGAAACCAAAGAGTAATAATTAGTATCATCACAGCACACCAAGTAAAATAGCAAAAGGAAACATGCAAAAAGCTCTTCAACTTTTCCCATTAAAATTACATTGTACTCTTTAATTCTCAAAACACATGTTAATATTTGTCTTCTCATATGAGCTTATGGAGCCACTGTGGATACCGTCTATTTTATCTTTATCAGGTTAAGGAAATAAAAGCAGGCATTTGAAAAAAATTATTAAGTGTAAATTACCAAGTCTAGACACATTTTAAAATCAAGCAAAGCCAATAAAACTTCACATGCTGACAATTCCTACCCCCAAGGAATTTGTTTGTGGATACAATATTTCCTTCATCTCTGGGAGGTGGATAAAATGAACTAAATCTCAGTTTGCTAAAGGGAAAAACTAAGACTGGAGAGGTTAAATGTACTTCTCAAATAAAGAAGTTTAGGAATTGATCTCACTACTAAGCTCTCAAAGATTTCTGATTTGAAGCTCTAAAGAAACACTCTACTTCACTGAATAAAGAACTTAGATTAATTCCCAGGATACAAAAGTAAAACATGATACAGTTAAAAATAGTATGTAGATGGCTTACAGATTTTTTTTTTAATTTTTTTAAAGGAACATTTATTACAAATAGTCAATACAACACAAGCAACTCTCACAACACATTTATCACCATATCCTCACTGTCAAAATAACAGCTTCCTGGCACAGGAGTTGATAAAGACCCTTCGTCTTTAATCTGCCTTGTCTATCTTACTACTTCCATTTTTCTTAACTTCAGTTCTTTCCGACTCCATAGCCTAGGCTCCTGGCTTTCACATTCATCTGCATCATTTGTTCATTGGTATCATATTCAGTAGAGTTCTATAAAAATGGGGGAAAGATCATTAAAAAAGATTAGGAAGACTAGTTCCCAAAATTATTACATTGGTCAAATTTTTTCTTCCAGGTGTAGACATCTATTGCCAATATTAAATGAAAATTCAAATTTGTTAATTTTTCAATTTAAGTTGACAATCAAAAATGAAATTTTATTATCCAGTTTCTATTTATCCCAGTAAATAAATGTACAAATCACATCCCCTAAAGTTTATTTTATTATAAGAAAGCCCACTGAGAAACTGCGGATTCAGCTAGCAGAGACAATACTGAATATAGACTGGAAACACTGTTGCCCACAGTATGGTTGGTTAAAAGAGAAATTTTAAGTATCCATTGATAAATGGGCAGTGAGAGGGTACCATCATTCCTTCAGGTGGGCGTAGACAGTGTTTGGCAGGTTGAGTCCCAAATTGAATCTGAGTAGTTTTAAATGTATTCTTATTAGCAACTGCTGCCCCTAGCAAGCTTATTACCTCAGAGCAACTTTCCCTATCCCTATCTATTCCCAACAGACAGGTGAACAAAGTCCCAAGATTTTCCTTGGATCAGTAGCCAAGGCCCTATCCTAGAAGCCTTACTATCTCACAGGAGGACTAATGGAGCTGGACCATAGACTATTATAGAGGTAGAGAGTTTCTTTCCAGACTCACATGAACTCTCACTGTCAAATTACATTGAGTACCTCACAATGTGTAGCAACCTCACAAGCTTACAAAGGGGTAGGCAGAATTGAAAAGGGAGTGACTCTGTTGACCAATACATAGTAGGAGCTCAATAAATATTTATAGAATTTAACTAAATTGGGCCATCAAGAGTCCACAACACAGCAAGAAGCTAATTCCATTAGGGTCACATGATTACTTGAAGCTTGTTGCTAGACATCCCTAAAGTCCCTTGCCATACTTTTAGCTCTTGGATTCCTTAATATAAATATGTAGCAGGTGGGTTTGTTCTACCCTGACTTTCAAGAGCCCTAAGGCATTTATCATATGCAAAAAAGCTCACCACAAACAAGTTATTTCATTTGACTCTATGGTCCTAGGTCAATTTCTGTATTTTGTACATCTCAGATTGTTCCCTAGCTGGGATCCAATAATCTCCCTCTATAAGACCCAGTCAAATAACATAAAGCTGAAAAAAGCCCCCGCAGAAGGTCTTTTGCCGGTGGCAGATGATATAGCCCTCACCAACTCTGGCTAAATTATTTACCTTAAATAACTTCATAGGTATAATTCCTTCAGGATAGATTCCAAATGTTGTCTATCACATCCAAAATGGGAACCCTTGATTTCCCTCCAAACAATAGCACCCTTACACTTCCTAGATGTCTCTCTTAAAATTCTAAGCTATTTTCCTCAACAAAGTGGGTCTTTTCATCTAGTATTTTCTCCAATAATGAGCAAGTCTCAACCATAAATGCTCAACTACTGATCACTTCTATACTCTGTTCTATCTCTAGGGGGGAAATCAAATAACTGCAGAAGGCTTATAATTCTTTATTATTGTTTCATCAGTCTTTGACTCTGGATAGGAAATAGCTGCAGCAGTTCTCAATCTGTGGGTTATGTTCAATTTGTAACAATGAAAATACATCCTGCATATCAGATAGATTCATAACAGCAGCAAAATTACAGTTATGAAGTAGGAACAAAAATAATTTTATGGTTGGAGGTCACCACAACATGAGGAACTGTATTAAAGGGTTGTGGCATTAGGAAAGTTGAGAACCACTGAGCTAGAGGATGACATAAAATTAGAATCTAGAATCTACCAAAACAGCTGCATCTCCTTCCTTTTAACTTATAATGTGGTATCACTCTGAAATGCAATGATCTATGTATGTATTACAACAGTGGAAATAGAAAGACAAACATTACTAATGCAGATGACAATTTTAGGTTTAACTAGAAATGGACTTGAGAAGTAGTTGTACTTGTTGGCTCAGTACCAACTATATATATTAAAACTAAAATCACTGTATTGGTAAATAGGGCTGGACCAGTTTACTTTCAAGGGTCTTTCAAAGTGTAACATGCTGTTTAAATGAACAGTACTAAATAAGCAAAACCTTTATTTAGGTCAATTCATTATGCTAATTTACCTTGGTGGACCCATTGAGGTACAATTTTTCTTAAAATTCAGATACTTTATAGAGGCTATCCAGAGAGCTCTTGTGATTGAGCTGGAGGATCATTAACACTTGCCTTTAAGTGTTTTCAGGACTCAAAATTCTGTTGCAGGTTAGATACCGTTATAATACTTGGACATCTCAACCGATTATTGTCTACATCAGCAGTTCTCAACCTGTGGGTCACAACCCCTTTGGGGGGTTGAACGATCCTTTCACAGTGGTCAAGGTTTTAGGAACCGAGACACCGAACTCCTCTATTGTCTCCAAGGGGGTCCGCCCACATGTAGACATGCCCACATATGAGTATTAAAGGGTTGTGGCATTGGGAAGGTTGAGAACCACTGGTCTACATGATGCAGCAGATCCAAAGCTGCCTTTTGAGGAAAAATACTAATTAATTAATAAACAAATATTAAAGGCCTATTATGTACCAGGTACTGTCCTAAACATTGGGGAATACAAAAAGAGGCAACAGGCAGTCTCTGCCTCAAAGAGCTTACAATCTAATGGGGGAGACATGTAAACAAATACATACAAAATAAGTTATATACAGGTGTATATAAGGAGAATTTTATTATCTTTTTTAGAGTTTAGTTTCTTAGGATCCATGGACACAGCAATATCTAGTTTCCAGGTATTTGATAATAACTCCCAGAATAACTCTAAGGATCCTAGATAGTAATTCCTAGAATCATAGTGACAGACAGTCCTATTGTGACTGCACCATGAGATAAGTGAGTGATGTAACTGATAGCTACTACACTTGCACAGAATGACAATGTTGTTAAAATTAACCTATGAGCTTAATGCTGGCAAGATGCCTTCTTTGTCTGTTGCCCTATAAAGCAAGTGGGCACTGGTCAGTGAGTGGGGAATCCATAGGGGAAACTACAAGGAATCCACAGGGGAACCCATCTGAGATTTGGGTAATGCATAGAGGAATGTATGTACCTGCCTCAACTGGCCCCCACTGAGGCTTGAGAGGATTTAGAGTAGTATACAAGCTGTGCCTGTCTGAACTCATTGAGATATAAGGGTAATTGCCCTTCCTTCACACTTACTGGCCCCTATGAGAAGGGTGATTAGGGAATGCTGTAGGAGTTAGTGCTCCCATATTCAACAGCTCCCTTTTGAGAAGGCTAGACTGGACTAAAGTAAGATTATTAACCCCTCCGAAGATGTCTTCCTGTCCATCCTGTCTAACCAGATCAAGAGTGAACCTGTTAGAGACTGGAGTACAAAAACTCCAGTGCCTCCTGTGTGCTATCTGTGAAACAACAGTATAAATAGGGAATAATTAATAGCGACAAGTCACTAGATTTAAGGAAGGTTGGAGAAGTCTTCCAATAAAAGATGGGATTTTAACTGAGACTTAAAGGAAGCCAAGGAGGTCAGTAAGAGAGAGTAGAGGAGGGACGACAGTCAGAAAGAATGTCAGGAGCCAAGAGATGATCTTATTCATGGAAGAGGTCAATGTTACTGGATTGATAAATAAGTATTCTGAGAATAAGGTGTAAGAAGACTGGAAAGGCAGGTGAAGGATAAGTTATGGATGGCTTTGAATGCCAAGCAGAGTACTTTGTATTTGTATTTAATTTTATCCACAGGTACTCCTGCATCCCACATCTGCATGGAAGTGGGCTATTACTTTGCTTCAACCAAGAGCAAGTCATACTCCAAAACCTTCATGACAGAATTTTTCTGCTACTTTTGGTACGGTTGATTTCCAAAACATATGGACCCTTCATTAATTAGCAAAACAATCAATACTTCAGGAACTTATTATAAATTTATTATAATCCTATACTTGTCATCAGGTTCTTAGAGATGTCTGGTATTTGAAAGACAGTTTAACAGATAAGTTAACTCTCCTTTATTCTAGACCAGTGTTGTCAAATTCAAGTAGAAACAGGGCTACTAGTTAAAAAATAAGGATCCTTTAAAAAATGAGGATCCCTATGGGCTGCATATTGACTTAGAAAACAACATATTAATATTATCTGTTTAATTGTATTTTGTTAAATATTTCTCAATTACACTTTAATCTGATTCAAGTCACACTAGGGAATGTAGAGGGTTGCATGTTTGCTATCTTTGCTCTAGGCTCATCAAACTGAATTAATCTGGCTCATCACAAAGTAATATACCTAGATCATATTTGCTCAGCTGAGGACAGCAATGCTTGAGTTAAAATTTAATGCCATGCCTTCAGTTTTTAGAGAGTTGATATAAGAAATGTCAATTTCAATTTGTGTCTTCTATAAAACCACTGCTGTTATCCAACATCCTTGACATAAGGATCCATGTGATAAATGTTTTTCCTTGAAATTCAACACCAGGAAAAAGACTCTCCAAACAAACCTGCACCTTTTCTTTTAATCAGACAGTAAGAAATATATAAGCCAACACATATCCCCTTTTTGTCTTAGCTGCCAGAATACTCAGAGCTAAATTTAGTGTTCAGTTTTAGTAATGAACCAATTTCGGGTACCTGGTAACATTTGCTCACTCTGTTTGGTCTGCTTTTATTATGTGTTTTTTGTTTTGCTATGTACTTTAGAAAATTTAAGTTGTCCTGTTTTAGATACTTAGTTTTACAAGCTGCCTCAAATCTTCTTGGAAGAGGTAAGGTGTGAATTATTAAAAAGTTTATTCCCATATGCTTAATATGATTATTCATATATAGCCTAAATAAATCAAGAAAGGGAGGGAGAAAAAAAATTTGGAACTCAAAATCTTATAAAAGTGAATGTTGAAAACTATATTCATATGCAATTGGAAAAAATAAAATACTATTAAGTGTTTTATAGGAAAATTTTTTTAAAAGGTTACTTCACATGAAAAAAAATGTGACATCATAAAGTTAAAAGAAAAAGCTTATTCCCTTGGGATGCTAACATTCAACTTGTATTAATCAATAATCTTACATCTTATCAGACTAGTCAAAAGCTCCCACACTAAAGTCTTCCTCTGACACCTCACTGGCATGAGAATCAGGAGGTGAAGGGACATCTAGAAACCTATGCTATGAGAATACAAGCTCTGGCAGGTTCTACAAAGTCAGACCAGCTTTGCCTATGGGCTACTTATGGACTACCACCTAAGAACCACCTCATCTGAAGATCAGACTGGCTGAGTTCAGAGAGGATCATTAGGGGATGCAAAGAAATAGAGGACACGGTTCCAGATTTCCAGAACCTTAAAATTTGATTTAGGAGATGATATATCTTAATCTTTACAATATAAAAAAGATGACTTCCAGACAAGATGGCTACCTGTACAGGAGGCAGCCCCACCCCAGCCTAACATATCTACTCCAGCAAAACACTGACATTCACACCAGACCAAATAATACTCAAAAATTTTAGTGAAAAACATAGTAAAAAACTGAAAAGGTAGTAAATTTTGTTAGTTGTGTCTTTCCCTCCATTTACATAAAACTCTTCCTAATCAGATTTCTGAATAAGGAGATGTTTGTATATTTTTAAAATATGTAGTATACAAATATATATAAAACACATATATGTGTGTATACATATGTATGTATGTCAGTGTATACCTATATATATCCTAAATCTATAGGTTACTAATACAAATATCTTTATTTCAGGCTTGATGAAATCTCAGCTCATTTGTTGATGAAAGTCACCATTGTCAATCATCTCCCCATAATGAGTTCAATAAACCATTGTACCTCCTCTATACTTGGTTACTGTCTATAGTAGTTTCTCAGCTCCCACACGATACTGTTTTTGTACTAATTTGTTGATGATCTGAGTTTCCTCACTCCTATAAAAGCTTGATAACTTGCAATGAACTATATTACCAGAATCTACCTAGAGCAATCCTGTGGGCTTGGTTTTCTTGGCAGCCTACCCCATAGCAAGGATAGAATTGTTCTGCTCTTCTTTTTATGTAAAGAAATGTTTAATTTAAATTAAAATATTTAAATGGACTTTTCCAATAGATGTTGATTTTTTCCCAATTCTTAAATAAAAAGCAATGTTCTTGATGTCACAAAAATAACAATTAAAAACTATCCACTGTTAACATCCTTTTACCATCATCTGCCTAAAATAGTAACTACATTGCTGCAATTGCAAATTTACTCCAAATGAAGACCCTTAAATGAATGCTCAATCAGTGTGAGGGCTCCAATAATTATAAGGTACAAATACAAACCGGTCATTTTCCTATCCTTTTTCCTTCGGTAAATTTAGGGGAAAGGACAAAGGAGATGGTTTCAAGTACAAGTTTACACAGTTTTAAAGGACTACAGGGATCTCTTTGTCCTTTATAAGAGGCAGAGACCAGGGCATATGGAAGAGGAAAGAACCAAAGAACCACGGAGGGTATTTAGCTTCTATCTAGGGAAGAGCAAAGGAAGATTGGTATTTTCCCTGCTCTGAGTGCCCCCTTGTGGTTAAGCATCACAAGAGTCTTTTTAATGTAATAACTATCCTGGCCACTCTTAATATGTGCTGAGTGCAGAAAATTCTTTCAACTTCAATATCTCTGTACTTAAGTCCTCCCCAGTTCTAGACAGGTTGAGAAGGTGGCAAATAAAAGGTTTTTTTGGTAAGTATGGTTCAATAGTATCCATTAAGAACTTGAAAGAGTATTCAAATATTTTGATCTCCATATCTTTAGATATGCATTGTTTTAAATACTTATGTTAATTAAATTGAATCTATTAGTGGAGCTTTGGGAAAACTGTGGGCTTAGACCTAGAGAATCTGAATTACATCTACCAATGAATGAGTATCAAAAAGTTATCCCTGATGTACTTAAAATTTTTTTCTTTAAGTTATGCTCACTCTTAGGTTAAGGCAACTTACTTTTACAAGTACACCAAAACAAATGCCTTCATAATAACTTAAGAAATGATATTTTTCCAGAAGTAACTTCATCTAATTGATTTTCAGAAATGGTAATTCATTAAAAAAACAATGAAGGCTGTGTAATATGAAGTTTTAGGTTTTCTCAATGTCTACATAGGCTATGAGGGAACTGGAAGACCTAAAATTGTATTATTTTAGCTAGGTTTAGCAATGACAGACAGTCTATCTACAATTCAATTCAGTAAGGATTTATTTAAATGTCATCTATTTGCAAAGCACTCTGCTAAAAGTAAGGAATATAAAATGAATAGCTCTGATTAATTTAATTATAATTAAGTATTAATTATACTCACTAAAAGGATTATCCTAAAGGCACAATCTTCATCTATCACAACGAGCAAATTTTAAATGAATCGGTTTGAGAATTGTCTGATATAAATCACAAACGCTTTATGCAGGAACAAAATCATACATACATATAACTTTTTACAAAGTTGATTTCTGTCAGAAGTTTGAAGAGCATTTACCTGTTTGAGGTTGTGATGAAAACTTCAACCAAGGTGACTGAAAGGAAACAAGATAAAAAAATTTTCATATTTTCTGACTTCTGATTTTAAAAATTAATCATCTTTATGAGTTGTACCATTTAAAACAAATATTTAGTACTATCAACTATCTCCTTATCCAAGGGCTGTTTCCCATCCCTTTCCAATTTCACCTATACTAACTAACATTAAGTACAGCTATCTCAGACCTACCACACAGTCTGCTCAGCTGCCAGGAAACCCATTTAGGAAAGTTGCCTGTCTTCTCTTAAATTAGCTCAAGTAAAGAGGCTGCTTGGAGCAAACTATCAACATAATCATATTATCATTTCTTTAAACAGGAATAAAAAAAATCTTTTATCTTCTTTCAAAAACAACAGCAAAACTTCAATTACTTGCAAATTTGGCAGGTTTTTTTTGGCTGAAATTGGCATTTATCTCCCATCCTTATATTGCCTACACTATTACTGAAACCTAACGGGCAAAAAAGACTGATAATTAACAAGGGCAGCTGCACTTTTCTTTGAATTCTACTTATGTGGCTTTTCTTACGTACAACATAAAAACACCAAATAGAAAACAATTGCTGTGCAGAGGGATGGATAAAAGTTGAATCAAAATACAAGGATTTTCTGAAACATTACAGAGACCATGGCCACCAGCTTATGGGAAACAAGAGCAGCCAGGCTAGATGTCGGGGTGAACAGAATGAAATTTCATGGACCACATAAGAAGCCAGTTTGATATCTCTTCAGATATACTTCATATCTTTTCATTTATGCTTCATATTACACAGAAGGCCAGTAAGTCACAATTAGGCCATAATCAGCCACAGGGGTACAATTATTTGCACCAGTGATGTCTAAGCATAAAAAATAATATAGGTGATATCATTTTTATATATCCTTTTTCCTTTAATTTCAGAAGTACCTTCATCCATGTTTTCTCTTGACTGGATGACTACCCTCACAACATTCCTGTGGGGTAGGCTGGGACAGGCATATTATTCCCATTATGCAGATGAAGACACTGAACATAGAGATCTTAAGCAACTGCCCAGAAGTAACAAAGCTAGTCAGGGCAAAACTGGACATATAACTCAAGTAACCAGACTGGTTAAACTACTTAAAATCACTACTGAATACTATTCATCTAAATATGAGTGTGTACATAAAATCAGGAAAGTATCTAGCATAATAATTCATACATAACAGGTGTTTATTGTTAGATGAATAAAAGCAGATGGAAGAATTCATATGGAGCAAACACTGTTCATCTGCAGACACTTTTATTGTCCAGTCATCTCTTGATTTCTTATTAGCTTATT
Source organism: Pseudochirops corinnae (assembly GCA_028646515.1). Lineage (NCBI taxonomy): Eukaryota > Metazoa > Chordata > Mammalia > Diprotodontia > Pseudocheiridae > Pseudochirops > Pseudochirops corinnae. Next base: position 233,898,810 of record CM053586.1, read on the forward strand.
GTCTTATGAGCTTCCCCAGGGTCCCTCTGTATCTTCCTCCATCTCCCCCTCAGAATTTCCATATCTACTATCTCAGTCATTAACCTGTTTTTTTTCTTTACCTTGGATTAGACACTGTGCATGTATTTTTTAAATTGGACTGAATTTTAATTATCTGATAGTTATACAAATTATATAAATGAAAATTTACATAACACACATAACCTAATAGTTCTTTGAAATATTAACATATTTCAGGTTTCCTTCTAGATTTAATAGTGTTAATTATTCTTTTCTCCTTTCAAAATAAAGACAGTATACAAAGAGAAAACAAAATATTAAATATGTACATACAAAAACTCATACCAGAAAACTACATTAGACTTGTCTTATGCGAGTTGATCCCTCCTGAAGTCTGGCATGTTGAATGGGATTGTAACTGCTGTACTGCAGTCTGCTCTTCTTTAGTCAGAGGTGACAACTTGATGAAAAAAGAACATAATATGGTCCTTAATTCATATTATTTAGGCTTCTAAGTTTTACAGTAAAATGCATTTTTTTTTTTACAGTTTTACTAGTTATATGATTTAAAATTATGGAAGAGAAAGATGAATCAATTAAATATATTACGTTATGCTATGCTAGTTATTAAGGAGAGAGGCTGTATCACATTGATATCTACATCTCTCTCCTTCAGTCCTTTATTTTATATTTTTCTTCACAACCCCATAAAATAAACCCATTTTTAGAAAGGGCAAATCAGATTTATATAAAAATAATAATAATGACAATCAATATTTATTTAGCACTTTACTGTGTGCCAGGCACTATGCTAAGCACATTACAATTATTCTCTCATTTGATACCTCCTGGGAGGTAGGTGCTATTATTATCATTTTATAGATGAGGAAACTGAGGTAAACAGAGGTCAGGTGATTTGCTCAGGTTCAAAAAGCTAGTGAGTGTTTGAGGCTGTATTTGAACTCAGGTCTTCCTGACTCCAGGCCCAGCACTCTATTCACTGTGCCACTTAGTAACCTAGGTGAACATGAACAGAAATCAGCAACAAAAATGCATTGAGCACATGCCCTTTGTACAATGCACTGTCTTAAGTTGAGGGGGAGGGGGAAGGGAATAAGGGGGACTGGTAATTATATCATTAAAAAAACGTTTCAAAGAATTTATAATCTAGCTGGAAAAAGATAAAATTTAGGCAATAAGCCAAGATTTAACAAAACAGAACATGAGTAAATGCTGAATGAATTACATGGATAATAAGTGTTAAAGGAGTTGAGAAGTGGTAAAGGTTACTATGGGCAAGAAAGATTTCACAAAGGAAAACAGATTGAACTAGATTTGAAAGGAAGAATAGAATTTGGACAGCCAGAGAGAAGGAGGGGACACATTTCAGAGTGGACGATTAAGGTTGGAGTGAAAAGCTATTACAGAGGTAGAATTGAAAGAAACATTTGACTGAATGTGCTTGTATTGGGGGGAAGGTAAGAGATGAGGAATCTAAGAAAGCACTGGTTTCCAGGCAGGGTAATTGGGCTAATAATGGTGTCCTTACATGAAATATATTAGGAAGAAGAACCAGTTTTAAATTGAAGCACTGGAAAGATAGCTTGGTATAGATGTCCAGTAGGCAGCTAAAAATGTCAGTCTGGACACTGGCAGAGAGGTTGGGGGTGGGGCGGGGGGTTGTATGCGTGCATGTTTACACACACACACACACACACACACACACACACACACACACACACACACACACACACACACCCCTGACTATAATCCACAAAGATGTGAAAGTTGCAGCCATGGAAATGGATGAGATTACAAGGGGGAAGAATTCAGAGAAGGGACAGGGTTAGAGTCTTTGAGTAGCTTCACAATGATGGAATAGGTGGAGAAAGAGGTGGGAAAGATTGAGAAGAAATGGTTAGAGAGTCAGAACCAGATGAGTTCAGTGTCATAAAATCAAGAGAAGAGACCTTATTAAGAAGGCAGAGGTACTCAACAGAAGCAAATGTCACAGAGTAGTTAAAGAAAATGAGGACTGAGAACAGGCCATTAGATTTGGAAATTAGGAAATTATTGGTAGCTTCTTCCAAACAGCAGTTTCAGTAGAGAGATAAAGGCAGAGAACCTTTGCAAGGGGTTTAGAAATGGGTGCGGCAGGATATAGGTTTCACAATGGCATGGGCTGTTTTCTTTTGTCTCTGTATGCCCCACTACAGTACTTTAAAATCAATCACAATCAATCACCCAGAACTGATTAATCATCTTCTATGAGCTGGGATAGGAGGAGGGCTGTGAATACAAAAATGAGATAGTCCTTGACTTCAGGGGATCTACTACAGAGATCTGACCTCTCCAGAGAGAAATGAATACAAGATATACAGGAGAGTACATTGGGATCAGGAAAGGCCCTTGAACCTCGAAAGGAACTAGGAATTTTATGAGGTGAAGAGGGAGAGCATGCCAGCACAGGGTTCAACCTGTGTTCAAGCAGGAGACAAAATGTTGTTTATTATGGGGGACAGCAAATAGGCCAGCAGCATTTAGCTGGAATTAGGATGCCACAAGGAAAGTTATGACTCATCAGTCTGGAAATGTGAAATGAAGTCAGACTAAAAGATTTTAAATGCTGAACAAATGAGTTTGTATTTTACTGTAAAGGCAATGAGAAGCCACTGAGGCTTTTTGAGTAGGGGAATGAAGACTCCTTGTTATAAGTTTGGCAGCTATACAGAAGGTGGATTGGAAAGAGAAGTGATTGAGTACAAGGAGCCAATTAGAAAACTATTACAATAGTTCAGAAGAGTGATAAAAGTTTGGACTATTGTGTGTATTCTATGACTAGAGAAATGGGGACTGGCATGGAAGATGTTGAGGAGATGGAATCAATAAGATTTGATGACTGATTAGATATGGAATTGTGAGTGAGAATGAAGAGCTGAAGATGACTCAGGTTTTGAACTTGGGTGAGTAGAAAAATGAAAAAATGGCAGGGCTTTGGCCATAAATAGGAAGTTAGGAGGAAAGGGAGACTTTGAAGGAAAAATTATGTATTATACATGAAGAATTTCAGATGGTAATGTGACATCAATTATCAAGTCTTGTCAATGCTACTCTCTCAAAATCGCCCCTATCTTCCTCCTCCTCCTCTCCATTCAGAAAGCCATTATCGTAATCTACTAGTCACATTGGCCTACTTGGGGCTTATCACATAGAAGACTCCTTCCTGCTCTGAGCCTTTGCCCAAGCTTGGAATCCCTCTCTGCTCACCTCTGCTCCTTAGAATCCCTAGCCTTAATTAATCCCAACTAGCCCTTAATGTCCCCACCCAAAATTATTTTGTATATTCGTTTGTGTTTATTGTATTTAGTTACATATGTACATGCTGTTTTCCCTAACAAGCTCCTTGAGGTAAGGGGTTATTTCTTTTTTGACTTTGTATCCCAGTGCTTGGCACAGAACAGGCAATAAATCCCTGATGATTGCCTAATGAGATGGTAGCTGAATCTATGGAAGGTGATTAAATCACCAAAAGAGAGAAAGAAGAGGTTCCAGGGCTGAGCTGGGGATTATACATACATACTATGCACAAGGAACTGGATATGAATTAGGATCCTGCAAAGGATCACAGGATCTAGAACAAACTAAAGTCCAGAGAGGTTAAATGAATTAAAGTACATGCAGTTAAGAAACCTCAGACGTGGGATTTGGGCCTAAGTTCTCAGACTCTAAATCCATAGCTCTTTCTATTGCACCATACTGCCAACCTAGATCTGAACCCTAGGTCACCTGACTTCAAGTCCAGGTCTCTATTCATTGCACCAAAAGGTCTCTATAGGCCTTTCTCCTGTATGTTTCTTAGGAAGAAGCTTTGTAAATTTTATTGCTATAAGCACAGTAAAGGAACTGACACACCAATAGAAGACTACAACCAATAGTGAAGATAAAAATTGTTCTAATCTTTAAGTCTCAGTTTCCAGGGATGGAAAACTCAAATTTTTTAGACTTCTATAATGAAACGAAATGTGATAGGCTAGGCATGAGCTTGGTAGAAATATTAAAAATTACTATTCCCATGGTTTTAAAAGAGTTAGATTCTTTAAAGTCAAATGAGAAAGAACCAGTGGAAAAGGTAAGATCAAAGTTGTAGGAGAGCAAAGGGATATGCTTTGGGAAGGCAGGAAAGGATGGGGTAGAGCAGTGGTTCTCAACCTTCCTCATGCCGCGACCCTTTTAATACTCATGTGGGCGTATCTGCATGTGGGCGGACTCACCTGGAGATGGATAGAGGAGCAGTGTCTCGGTTCCTAAGACCATCAGAAATATGTGTTTTCCGATGGTCTTAGGAGACCCCTGTGAAAGGGTCATTCAACCCCCAAAGGGGTCATGACCCACAGGTTGAGGACCGCTGGGGTAGAGGATACAAGTAGTAGGGTTAATTTCGGAAAAAAATAAGCTATCTTTTTCGACAGAAAGGAAGGAAAAACAAGTGGAGATGAGAGAGTTGATAGGACCCGGAGAATGGGAACTGAAGGAATTCAGTCCAGTTATCTCCAATCTTCCTGAAGTCACTTGCTTAGAGCAGGGGTATAAGGTTTGAAGAAAATGGAAACTGTTTCTTGTAAGCACAGATAAAAGAACAAAAAGTTCTGAAATCCTGATACCGTTGTTTCTAAAAAAAGATCAAACTGCTAGTATTGGGATAACGTGCTTCCCTCTCCCAAAGTATTAACTTAATCCCTTCCCCCAAATGAAGCACAATATACTAAGGACTAGCTACATATTATTATGGGACCTGAATTTAGAATGTAAAAAGACAATGATTTGAATTGTGCCTTTAGGGAGCCAAGGATATATGTCAAATCAACTGGTATAATCCTAAGTATCAAAGTCACTTAAACATTTTCAATGGGTGGTTTGTCCTTTCCATTCTGTGACACAGATAACTTAAAATTAGCATTACCTCCAGATCTGCTTGTTGTTCTAGTTGTTGTACCATTTTCATGGTATTATTCAAAGTAGCACGAATACAGTTCATAGACTCTTTCTGTTCAACGGCAACTTGTTCCAACTGGGCACACAAAGTCTTATATCTAGACTTCATCATTGACAATTCCTTTAATAGTGTAAGTGGATTTTCCTATATCAGATGGAAAACACACAGAAAGGAGAAATTACATTATGTTTAAATAAAAAATTAATAGATTCACATCACAGTACAGTAAATCTTTAGTCATTTAAATTGGTATCTATTCACTACCAACTATATTCAGGATATTATCTGGATATACTTTGTTACCCTCAATGTGAGAGAGGCCCTGCCTTCAAAGCAGTTATAATTGCTTGGTATATACATGTGTGTATACATATATACATAGCCATATACGTGTAGATACACATATATGTGTGTATCTACATATAAAATCATACACACATGAAAACTTAAGTTCTAAAGTCCTACTTGAATGAAGAATTATACTAAAAAGTCACTAAACAGAAGCAAATTTTGACCCACACTGCTAATAGACGTATACTAAAAGGAGGTTGAAGAACAAGGGAAAGGTCTCACATACACAAAAATATTTTGGAGCAGTGATTTTCATAATGGAAGGAAAAGTAGGTATTCGATGATTGGAAAATGACTGAATATACTGTGGCATATGAATTCAAAGGCAAATACTATGGTACCATAAGAAATGGCATTTACGAAGCAAATAGAGAAACCTTATGAAATTTATATGAACTGACCCAGAGTGAAGTAGAACCAGAACATTTTCCATGATCATCACAATAATACAGAGGAAAACAACACTAAGAGATTTTAGAATGTCAGTAAATGTAATGATGATGAATTATGACTTCAGAAGACTTGATGGTAAAGGATACCTCTTGCCTATCAGCAAAGAATTAATGAACAATTGGTGCAGAATGTAGCAAGCATTTTCAGATATGACCAAATTTTTTATTAGTTTGCTTGTCCGCATTTATTTGTTACAAGGGATAGTTCTATTTTGGGGAGAGGGATTGCTATTTGGAAATTATAGTGATGTTTAAAAGAAAGCAGTATCAATGAAAAATGTTTAAAAACTGATTTACCACCTCAAAAAAAAGTTCATTTGAGGATACACTAAACACTATTTTCTGCCCTTTTTACAAGTGTGCATGTGAATTGCTAGTTATGGCTTTGCAGTTCTTCTATTAATTCTTTGTTAATTCCCTAGATTAGCAGTTCCAAACTGTCAATCTCCTGAGCTTCTAGTCCCAAACACCTGCTACCCTCTTCTGGTAGTCTATTTTATCTTCTTTATAAAGGAACTTGAAAACCTTCAGTAGAAGCTCAGACTTCTCTCCTTAGGGCCTCAGGATGTTCATTTCTATGTTAATACTCTATTCCTCCCTTCTAGCTCAGAGGAATAGATTTTTTTCTCCTTTCATTAGCTAATTTCACCATTCTTGTACCTTTGCCATCTCTGATGCTTCCATCATTCCTCTTCTTCAGAATATTCTCAGTTCAAATATGGTCTTAGACACTTGAGCTATATGATCCTGGGTAAGTCTCTTAACCTTTGCTTACTTCAGTTTCTTCAAATGTAAAATAGAAGCAATAATAATATAATCTACTCCCCACGGTTATTATGAGGATCATATGAGATAATATTTGTAAAACAGTGCCTGACACAAAGTAGGTTCTTAATGCTTGTTTCTTTCATTCCTTGCCCTTAGCTTAACAACTGAGATCAATATCAAACCACTATCATAACTAACATTTATATAAACATTAAAAATTTGCAAAGCACTTTATACATGTTATCTAATCTGAGTCGAAAAACTACTCCGCGAGAGACTCATAACTATCAGACTGGTTAAGATAACAAAAAAGGAGAATGATAAATGCTGAAAGAGTTACCGGAAAACAGGTACACTGATGTACTGTTAGTAGAGCTATTAATTAGTCCAACCATTCTATTCTCTAAAGCAATTTGGAACTATGCTCCTAAAGCTATTAACTGAAAACCCTTTTGCCCAGTATAGACATGGTCTATAACCAAGTCTATAAAGAGGAAAAGGACCCATGTGTACAAAAAAGTTCTGTAGTAGCTCTTTTTGTGGTAGCAAAGAATTGGAAAGTAAAGGGGATGCCTGTCAATTGTGTAATGGCTGAACAAGTAATAGCATAGGAACATGATGGAATACTATTGTGTTTTAAGAAATGATGAAGGGGATGATTTCAGAAAAATCTGGGAAGACTTGTATGAATGGAAAGTAAAGTGAGCAGATCCAGAGGAACAATTTATATAGTAAAAGCAATATTGTAAAGATAATTAACTTTGTAAGACTGTGGAAATCTGATCAACACAAGACCAATCACAAATCCAAACGACCCATGGAAACATACTAGCCACCTCCACATAGGGACCTGATGGACTCAAGAGTACAGACTGAAACGTATTTTTTGGACATGGCTAATTTGGGAAATTTGTCTCGCATGACTATTTGAATTTGTAATCAAATTTGTTTTTCTTGCCTTATCAATGACTGGAGGAGGGAGAGGAAGGAGAAAATTCAGAACTGAAAACAAAACTGAATTAAAAAACAATAATAAAAAAAAGAATTAGGCCTTTAGGAGTACCCAAAGTTAAGAGTAGGAAGCAGAGCACTGAAAGAAACAAAAGGAAGTTAGAAAAACAGAATAGTGTAGTGTCATAAAAACCAAGGCAAGAAAAAATTTTAAAGAAAGACAGTGACATAACAATGTCTAAATGCAACAAAAGTAAAAGAAAATAAGAAGAAAGAAAAATACATTGAATGTAGCAATCAGTCAACCTTGCTTTAAAAAAAGTAGTTTCAATATAGTGCTAAGGATAAACCATGTTAAGATAACCTAAGGAAATGTGGCCTTCTCCATCATTTTATTTCTGTATGGAAGCTAACTTTTTACCGTATAGCAGTAAAATTTTGTGAAGAAACAGAAGTCCTCAAATGTATTATGTTCAAAAAATTTTGTGAAATAGCTATTCAGAACCTGGAACACAGTACAAACAGTAGTCAAATTCCCACACGAGATCATGAAAACCTGCTTGATTGATAATGTAATTGAAATACTATACTTTCTTGAAGAATATTTTCAAATATTTTATTTTTTTCAATTACATATAAAAACAATTGTTAACAGTTTTTTAAAAATTTGAGTTCCAAGTTCTTTCGCTCCTCCCTCCCCCTCCCTCACTGAGAAGGCAAACAACTTGATATAGGTTGTACATGTGCAGTCATGAAAAACATATTTCCATATTAGTCATGTTGTGAAAGAAAACACAGACCCCTCCCCAAAAAATAAGAAATTTAAAAAAAAAATTTTTTTTTTTTTTTGGAAGGAGAAGGCAGGGCAATTGGGGTTAAGTGACTTGCAAAAGAAGAAATTTTTAAAAATTATGTGTTGATCTGCATTCAGATTCTACCAGTTCTTTCTCTGGAAATGGATACCATTTTTCATCATAAGTCCTTGGATCATTATATTTCGGAGAATAGCTAAGTCATTCATAGTTACTCATTGTACAATATTGCTGTTCCTGTATATACTGTTCTCCTGGTTCTGATTACTTCACTTAGCATCAGTTCATGTAAGTCTTTTCTGGTTTTTCTTTTTCTTTTTTTTTGGTGGGGGGAGGGCAATTGGGGGTAAGTGACTTGCCCAAGGTCACAGGGCTAGTATGTCTTAAGTGTCTGAGGCCAAATTTGAACTCAGGTCCTTCTGACTCCAGCTCTGGTGCTCTATTCACTGTGCCACGCAGCTGCCCCTTTTCTGGTTTTTCTAAAGGTATCCCTGCTGATCATTTCTTAGAACATAATGAAATAATATACACTTTCAATGGAGATTAGTAGGGAAAAATATGGTTGCTATACTAGTAATTAAATAAAACTACAAATGAACATTTTTTTTACTTAAATGCTGATGCCTGAGAGTTTTAAAAATAAATTCAATTGATATCATTTTAAAATCACCTAGAATTCCCACTGCATCTCCTCTTTCCTATTCCTAGAGAGTCACCCTTACAATAAAGTATAAAAAAAGGAAGCAAAAAAAACTTCACAAAACTAAACAACACATTTTTGAAAGTCTGACATCATACACAGTGTTCTATAGCCATGGTTACCCACTTCTACAAAGGAAGCAGGTTGGGGGTTTGGAGAGATTAGAGAGGAAGGAAGAAATTGATTTAATTAGATCTAGATGGATTAAACAGCTGGAGAGAGTTTTGTAGAGATTCTAAAGTCTTTTGGATATGTTCAAGAGTCTCTCATATTAATGGAACTGATTTTTAAAATCTTCTCTAATTTCATTTGAGAATATATAGCTTTTTTTCTTTGATCCAGTTTTGTCACTGACACTACTCTTTACACTTAGCAGCACTTTGGGGATAATGGTTTAGCTCATGAATGCAATGAAGAGAAGATGGAATAATGTAGAAATTTTCCTGATATAACAGGGCAAGAAGTGGGAGAGAAGGAACAAAAGAATGTGTGTTGGGGGGTGGAGCCAAGATGGCAGAATAAAAGCAGGAACTTGTTCGAGCTCGCACCCCAACGACCTCCAATATCTGTAAATAATGACTTTACACAGATTTTAGAGCTACAGAACCCACGAAATGACAGAGTGAAACAAATCTCCTGCTAAAGTCACCCTGGCAGGCTGACAGAAAGGGTCTATTGCACTGGGTTGGGAGTGGAGCAAAGTCCTGCGTGGGCCATGCTGGTACAGACCAGTGGCACAGAATGGCCAGAGCAGACCTCAGGTGACTGAATCACTGGCAGCTGTGGCGGTTTCCAGACTTCTCAACCCGTAAACACCACAGAGAAAGTAAAAGGTCACTGGGGAAACTCTGTTAGACCTGGGTAAGAGAAGAACTCAGTCTGACCCCTGCCCTCAGGGTCTCTGGAGGTGGCAGCTGTGGCAGGAATCTCTTTTCTGGTACTGAGGCAGGATTCTCTTGCTTTACCCTGCTTGGATCTGGGTCGGAGTCTTGGGTGGTGGTCCTGGGGTGATGAGCACTGGTATGGCAGAGCTTGTGACAGCTGTAGAGAGTTCTGAGGCAGGTACCTAGAAGAAGCTCTGACAACAGCTGCACAAAGCTCCAGAAATTTGGGACATAGCACTCTCTACTCTAAAAGCAGAGTTCTACTATGGCAAAGAGGCCAATTGGCTGGCAAGATGAGCAAACAGAGGAAGCACAATCAGTCTATAGAGTCGTTCTTTGGTGACAAAGACGATCAAAACATAGAATCAGAAGAAAACAACAAAGTCAAAACTCCTGCATCAGAAGCCTCCAAGAAAAATATGAAATGGTTGCAGACCACGTAGGAGGTCAAGAAGGATTTTGAAAATCAAATAAGTAGAGGAAAAATTGGGAAAAGAAATGAGAGTGATACAAGAAAATCATGAAAAACAAGTCAACAGCTTTCTAAAGGAGACCCCAAAAAATACTGAAGAAAACAACACCTTAAAAAATAGACTAATTCAAATGGCAAAAGAGACCCAAAAAGCCAATGAGAAGAATGCCTTTAAAAGCAGAATTGGGGTTGGCTAGGTGGTACAGTGAATAGAGCACCAGCCCTGGAATCAGGAGAACCTGAGTTCAAATACAGCCTCAGACACTTAACACTTACTAGCCATGTGACCTTGGGCAAGTCAGTTAACCCCAATTGCCCTGCCTTCCCTCCGCCAAAAAGCACCCCCCCAAAAAAAACAAAATTGGCCAGATGGAAAAGGAAGTTCAAAAGCTCACTGAAGAAAATAATTCCTTCAAAATTAGATTGGAACAAATGGAAGCTAATGACTTTATGAGAAATCAAGATATTTTAAAACAGATCCAAAAGAATGAAAAAATAGAAGACAATGTGAAATATCTCACTGGAAAAACCACTGATCTGGAAAGTAGATTCAGGAGAGATAATTTAAAAATTATTGGATTACCTGAAAGCCAAGATGAAAAAAAAAGAGCTGGGACATCATCTTTCAAGAAATTATCAGGGCAGCTAGGTGGTGCAGTGAATAGAACACGGGCCTTAGAGTCAGAAGGACCTGAGTCCAAATCCAGCCTCGGACACTTAACACTTACTAGCCATGTGATCTTGGGCAAGTCACTTAACCCCAATTGCCCTGCCTTCTCCCCTCCAAAAAGAAAAACAAAAAACAAAAAACAAAGGAACAAACAAAAACAACCAAGAATCATCTACCCAATAAAACTGAGTATACATCAGGGGAAAATATGGACATTCAATGAAATAGAGGACTTTCAAGCATTCTTGTTGAAAAGACCACAGCTTAACAGAAAATTTGACTTTCAAATACAAGAAACAAGAAAAGCATGAAAAGGTAAACAGGAAAGAGAAATCATAAGGAACTTATTAAAGTTGAACTGTTTATATTACTACATGGAAAGATGATACTTGTAACTCATGAGACTTCTCTTAGTATTAGGATAGTTGAAGGGAAAATATGTATATGTGTGTGTGTTGTGTGTATGTGTGTGCATATATATATATATATATATATGTACATAGACAGAGGGCACAGGGTAAATTGAATATGAATATGATATCTAAAAAATAAAATTAAGAGGTGAGAGAGGAATATATTGGGAGAAAGAAAAAGGGAGAGATAGAATAGGGTAAGTTATCTCATATAAAAGAGGCAAGAGAAAACTGTTACAATGGAGGGGAAGAGTAGGGAGGTGAAAGGGAATGAGTCAACCTTACTCTTACTAGAATTGGCTTACGGAGGGAATAACATACACACTCAACTGGGTATCTTACCCTATAGGAAAGCAGGGGGGAAGGGGATAAAAGGGAAGGATAGTAGAAGGGAGGGGAGATTGGGAAGAGGGTAGGCAGAAGCAAACACTTTTGAAAAGGGACAGGTCAAAGGAGAAAATAGAATAAATGAGGGGTGGCATAGGATGGAGGAAAATATAGTTAGTCTTTCACAATAAGACTACTACAGAAAGGTTTTGCATAACTACACATGTATAACCTATATTGAATTGCTTGTCTTCCCAGTGGGGGTGGGTGAGGAGGGAAAAAGGGAGAGAATCTGGTACTGGAAGTTTAAAAACAAATGTTAAAAAATTATTTTTACATGCAACCAGGAAATAAGATGTACAGGCAATGGGGTATAGAAATCCATCTTGCTCTACAAGAAAGTAAGGGGGAAGGAAGTGGGGCAGAGGATATAAGAGAGGGTAGATTGGGGAAGGGGTGTTCAGTATGCTTGCCACCTTGGGGTGAGGGGTAGGGGAGAGTTGAGGAGAAAATTTTTAACTCAAAATCTTGTGGAAATGAATGTTGAAAACCAAAAGCTAGCTTAGGGGTCTGATCATGTTTACATGCATTTACATGCTCAATGTCTCACCATGGCATCAAGTGAACTTCAGCGGTTCTCAACCTGTGGGTTATGTGCAATTTGTAACAATGAAAATACATCCTGCATATCAAATAGATGCAGAACAATAGCAAAATTACAGTTATGCTGTATTACAAAGCAGCAGTCATCAAAACTGCTTGGTACTGGGTAAGGGATAGAGTAGTGGATCAATGGAATAGATTGGGTACAAAAGACTCAATCATCAATGATTATAGTAATACACTATTTGATAAGCCCAAAGACCCCAATGTCTGGGATAAGAACTCATTATTTGACAAAAATTGCTGGGAAAA
>CM053586.1:233912017-233958778 GCA_028646515.1 Pseudochirops corinnae
AGTCAAATCTATAAGAATATAAGTCATTCCCCAATTGATAAATTGTCAAAGGATATGAACAGTCAATTCTCAGAAGATGAAATTAAAGATATCTATAAGCATAAGAAAAAATGCTCTAAATCACTATTGATTAGAGAAATGCAAATCAAAACAACTCTGAGGTACCACATCTCACCGGCCAGATTGGCTAAGATGACAAAACAGGAAAATGATAAATGCTAAAGAGCATGTGGAAAAATTGGAACACTAATGCACTGTTGGTGGAGTTGTGAACTGATCCAACCATTCTGGAGAGCAATCTGGAACTATTTCCAAAGGGCTATAAATAAGTGCATACCCTTTGACCCAGCAATACCACTTCTAGGGTTATATCCCAAAGAGATCAGAGAAGTGGGAGCAGGACCCATATGTACAAAAATATTTATAGTACCTCTTTTTGTGGTGGCAAAGAACTGGAAATCAAGGGGATGTCTATCAACTGGGGAATGGCTGAACAAGCTGTGGTATATGAATGTAATGGAATACTATTGTGCTATAAGATATAAGGAGGAGAAAGACTTCATAATAACCTGGAGAGACTTATATAAACTGATGCTGAGCGAGAACAGAACCAGGAGAAATCTGTACACAATTACAGATGCAATGTATGTGTGATGACTAACTTTAATAGACTGGGCTCCTCTCAGCAATGGTAGGTTATAAGACAACTCCAAAAGACTCATGATGGAAAGAGATACCCACATCCAAAGAAAGAGCTGCGGAGTCTGAATGCAGATTGAAACAAACTACTTGCTCTGTTTCTTTTTCTTGTTTTGTTTCCTCTTTCCCACTGATCATTCCATTGGTTATAATCCTTCTTTCCAACCTGACTAATGATTAATGTGAAGATATTTGCAGATCCTATATTTGAGTGCATGCCACCATGATGGGGGGCGGGGGGAGAGAGGGAGAAAGGGAGGAAGTTTGAAACTCAAGGGACTGTGGAACTGAATGTTGTAAATAAAAGTAAATAAACAAATTAATTTTTTAAAAAATGAAAGCTTAGAAGCTCATCTTATTCAACTTCATTTTATAGATGAGGAACCTGAGCCCCAGAGATGAACTACCCAGTTGGATAGGTAATAAGAGAGCTTATATTTAAATTCAGATCCTCTGATTTCAAATCCAGTGTTTTTTCCACTATAATACACAGCCCTCCCCATAGAAATTATGAGGAGCCACCACTGAGCCATGACAACTAGGAAGAGTCATAAGAAAGAGGGAAAAAGGGGCAGTGAAGAAAAATCAGGCCTACTGAATTCTAAGAATTCTTATGGACTTGCTTTCTAAAAAATCTCAAGAGCTGTGTCCATTTCAGAGATTGCATTTCTAATCCCTGTAATTTCTACAGGGATGGTACAATTCAGTACTCATAGGTTTTCTTATTGCTAGATATTTCTAGAAAGTATCTTCTGTCAATCAGATATATTCTGCCATTCTCTACTAGTAACTACAACTCAAAATTCAAAATGATATTGAAGGACACAGCTCTAGAATAATGAACTATTAAAGGAGAAATGGAGTAAAGGATGTTGTCAAAGAAAAGGATGCTTGAAAAAAGAACAAATGGCCTGTGTATCCCACTGGTATTCTCATGATCCTAAAATCATAAATTTAGAACTGGTAGGGGCCTTAGAAACCATTTAAGCCAGAGGTGAGGAACCTGTGGCCCTCTAGGTCCTCAAACATGGCCCTTTGACTGAATCCAAACTTCACAGAATAAATCCCCTTAATAAAAGGATTTGTTCTGTAAAACTTGGACTCAGTCAAAAGCCTGCACCCAAGGACCAAGAAGGCCATATGTGGCCTCAAGATCACATCTAAGCCAACCCCCTCATTTTAGAGATGAAGAAACTGAAGTCCAAAGAGTTGAGGGAAATGACTTGCTTGAGATCACACAGGGTAGTAAGTCAGAGACAAGATTAGAAACCTCAGTCCGTTAGCCCCAGAATCAGTTCTCTTTCTACTATGTCTCTCAAGGGAAAGTGAAAAAGGTCCCTGTATGTTAGATTGACCTTCTTTGGAGAATTTACTGGAAGACTTGGGTAAGAGGTGACTTTTGTGTAAGACTGAAACTGGTATTTTTGGAAGAAACCTTCACAATTATAATCTCACAAAATCAAATAGCTTGTTACACAGCTGGTATTACCAACAAAATACATGCCATAAGACCTAATAGCCACAAGTAATATCTTATTTCAAAATATTTTAAAATAATACATTTATTGTACAGGTTACCTCTCCTGACGAATCATCAGGAAGACTTTTCTTGACTTCAAATTCCAGCTTGTGTTGAATGTAATCCAGATCAGATTCTGCTTTCTGGAACTAAGACATGCAAGAGTAGACAAAAAGGTATTAATTTAAGAAGCATAAACACATAGTTTTATTACCCACTCCTCTCTTTCCCTTAGATTTTTAATTTAAGGTCAAAATATTACATGTAATTGAAAGGTCAACATAGAAAAACAATGACTGAAAAGATCAAACAATGTGGTACAAGAAGTCACTTGTAAGGTTGCATATTTTTGTATTTATATATATATATCCTTTTCCTGTGAGCTAGGAAGGAATTCAAAAGTTCCCAAGAAATACTGAAACTCTCCAGCTAACTATATGCTATTTTTGTTGGAACAATATATGGTTAAGAAACAAGCCCTCCCCTCAATCTTTCCAAATTTAAATCATTTAAAACTTTATGCTTTATATTTAAGACCTGAAAAATTTCTGGGCAACATGTTGTCAGGATCTATCAACATGGATTATATTATACAAGAGGGTATTATGCCTTCTCTTTTTAAGAGGAAAAAAAAGTTTAAAATAAATTGTTCAGATATAGCAAATACTGTATTTATCTTTTGAGGCAGAGGGAATGAGAGAGTCAAGGGGAAGGAGAAAGCTACTCTTCAATATGGGGAATTACATAAAATTCAAAATGGATTTAATAATTAATGATACTCTCAAATTATTTGACTACAACTTACAACTATTTTAAATCAGAATTTATTTTTAGTTTTCAACATTCATTTCCACAAGATTGAGTTCCAAATTTTCTCCCCATCTCTCCCTACCCCCACCAACTATTTTTAATAGTATTTTAATTTTTTCCCAATTACATGGCAGAACAATTTTTAGCATTCATCTTTACAAGAGTTTGAGTTCCAAATTTCTCTCCCTCTCTCCCCTCCCCTCTTCCTTAAATGGTAGACAATTTGATATGTTATATATGTGCAATCATGTAGGACATATTTCCATATTAATCACAGTTGTGAAAGAAAAAACAGATGAAAAGAAAAAATATGAAGAATGAAGTAAGTGAAAAAAGTATGCTTCAATCTGCATTCAGAATCCTTTATCTGGATATGGATAGCATTTTCCATCATAAGTCCTTTGTACTTGCCTTAGATCATTGTGTTGCTGAGAAGAGCTAAGTCATTCACAGTTGATTATCACACATTATTGCTGATAAAATGTATGTTTTCCTGGTTTTCCCCATTTCACTTTTTATCAGTTAATACAAGTGTTTCTAGGTTTTTCTGAAATCTGCCTGCTCATCATTTCTTATTGCATAATAGTGTTCCATTACATTCATATACCACAGCTTGTTCAGTCATTCCCCAATTGATGGGCATCCTTTCACTTTCCAATATTTTGCCACCACACAAAGGGCTGCTATAAATATTTTTGCACGTGTAAGTCCTTTTCCTTTCTTTATAATCTCTGTGGGATACAGACCTAGTAGTGGTATTGTTGCATCAAAGGGTATGCACAGTTTGGTTGCTCTTTGGGCATAGTTCTAAATTGCCCTCCAGAATGACTGGTTCATTTCACAACTCCACTAACAGTGTAATAGTGTATCAATTTTCCCACATTCTCTCCAACATTTGTCATCTTTTTTTTTCCTCATGTTAGCCAATCTGATAGGTGTGAGATAGACTTACAACTATTATCAACTAAAAAAACTATTACTAACTTGTTTTCTTTTATAGAGAGAGCCTAGTGTAACATAATATCAACAGTAAAAAATCTTAAAGGGTTGCTTTATATATGTGGCCCAACAGTTAAAATTTTGGGTATCAATGATCTGTATAGTCTGGGAAGGAGACCTATACTGCTGGTAGTGCTCAAAAAGGGAAAACTACTGGCATTGGGGTGGAAGAAATGTTCAATAACTTAATGGAGAAAAAACTCAGGAGGTAACAGAAAATAATGTTGTTCCTGTAGCAAATAGTGAAGACCTAGAAATAAAGTATGTTCTCATTAATTGGGAAAGGGCTAAACAAATTGTGGTAAATTAATATAACAAATATTACTGAACTGTATGGAATCAAGAATATGAAGAATCCAGGAAAATATGAACTAATGCAGAGAACGTAAAAAGAATCAGGAGAAAAATATTCAAATATTCATAATGACATCAAAGTAAGAAAAAAGAAAGAGAGGAGGGATGGAAGAAGAGGAAAGGGGAAGGAAATGAAAAGAAAGAAACAATGATGGCTAATCATCTTGACCAAACATGGCTCTGGGGAAAAGCTAAAAAAATTACCTCGTTCTTTCATTGCAGAGGTTTAGGACTTATGGGTGTGGAACATTGTCTACATATACTATTAGACACAGTCAATATGCTATTTAGTTCTACTGAACTACTTTTTTAAACCTATTTTCTTTTAAAATCTTTATTACAAAAGATGGGTCAATGGGTAGGGGAGGAAGAAGAGGGATAGATTTCAAAAGTAATGTGACATAAAAACTAAACACATCCATAAAAATAAGATCAAGTTTTAAAAAACTGAATGTCCTTTCTCCTCATCACCTAAACAGGGTTCATTCTCATAGATAAGGAGTTCTTGGGATCTGTGAACTTTAAAAACTATATTTTGATAACTATTTAAAAAAAAAACCTTTCCTTTGTAATCCTGTATATTTTATGCATTTAAAAACATTATGATACCTAAATTAAATTACATATTAAGTGCCATACCAATCAATCTACCAAAAAATTACTTTATAGAGCTAGAAAAAATAGTGACAAAATTCATTTGGAAGAACAAAAGGTCCAGAATATCAAGGCAATTAATGAAAAGAAATGCTAAAGAAGGTGGCCTAGGTCTATCTCACTGAAGTGAGAGTGAAGCACAGTCTAGCACAGGCCATGCCCTGGCAAGCTAGTAGTGAGCTAGAAAAGGGATGGGGACTAAATTGGCAGCAGAAGTTTCTGGAGCTCTTGATCCACAGATAGTAAGGGGGGGATTCAGATAACTGAACAGAAGGAGATTACAGGGGATCCTTTGCTTGCACTGGGTACAAGACTCTGTTGCACTGCCCATATGCAGTTCCAAGTTGCAGTCCCCAGGTGAAAAGAAACACTAGCATATTAGAGCATGCCACAGGGCAGTGGGGACTGGTCACAGTTCCAGGGCAGAAAACAGTGCTTGTGGTAGCTCACTGAACAGAGCACAATCCAAGAGAGCAGTGACTATATTCTATCATCTTGGAAGAATTGAAAACTTACAGATACCCTGAACTAACTCTAAAAATAGCAGAATGAAAAAAAATCTGAAACTTGGGACAGTGCCCTTCCATCCTGGGAGCAGAGCCCAACTTTTAACTTAAAGTTAAAAATCAAGAAACAGACTGGAAAAATTAGCAAATAACAACAAAAAAAGAGAACATGACCATAAAAAGTTACTATGGTGACAGGGAAGATCAAAACACAAACTCAAAAGAAGACAACAATGTCAAAACAGCTATATCCAAAGGCTTAAAGAAAAATGCAAACTGGTCTCTGGCCCCAAAAGACTTCCTGGAAGAGCTTTAAAAAAAAAAGAATGTTAAAAATCAGACAAGAGAGGTAGAGGAAAAACTGGGAAAAGAAGCAAGAGTGATGCAAAAAAATCATGAAAAAAAGAGGCAACTGCTTATTATAGGAGGCACAAAAAAAAATACTGAAGAAAATAACACCTAAAAAATAGAATAGGTCAAACAGTAAAATAAAAGAGGTACAAAAATCCACTGGAGAGAAGAACGCCATAAAAATCAGGATTGGACATATGGAAAAAGACATACAAAAACTCACTGAAGAGAACTCCTTAAAAAGTAAAATTGGACAAATGGAAAAGGAGGTACAAAAACTCACTGAAGAAAATAATTCCTTAAAAATTAGAATTCTGCAAGTGGAAACTTATGACTCCATGAGACATAAAGGAACAATAAAATAAAATGAAAAATGTAAGAAAATGTGGAACATTGCAATGGAAAAACAATTAACCTGGAAAATACATCTAGGAGAGGTAATGTAAGAATTTTTGGGCTACCTGAAAGCCATGATTAAAAAAAGAACCTAAAAATTTAAGAAATTATCAAGGAAAACTGCCCTGACAACCTATAACCAGAGGGCAAAATGAAAATTGAAAAAATTCACCAATCATCTCCTAAAAGAGATCCCAAAAAGAAAACTCCCAGGAATATTATAGCCAAATTGCAGAGTTGCCAAGTCAAAGACCAAAATATTTGCAAGCAGGCAAAAAGAAATAGTTCAAATATTGTGGAGCCACAGTTCAGATAACACAAGACTTAGCAGCTTCTACTATAAAGAACTGGAGGGCTTGGAATATGATATTCTGGAAGGCAAAGGAATTAGGATCACAATCAAGAATCATCTACCCAGAAAAACTGAGTATAATCCATCAGGGGAAAAAATGGACATATTTAATGAAATATAGGACTTTCAAGCATTCCTGATGAAAAGACTAGAAATGAAAAGAAAATCTGACTTTCAAATATAAGATTCAAGAGAAACATAAAAAAAGGTCAATAGGAAAGAGAAATCATAGGGGCTCAATAAGGTTAAACTGTTTACATTCCTACATGGGAAGACAATACTTATAACTCCTAAAAACATTATCATTGTTTGAGCAGTCAGAACAGTAAGCATACAAAGACAAAAGCCATGGCTGTGAGTGGCCTATTAGGGATGACATCTAAACTAAAATAAAGGGGTGAGACAGAGGGATGGCTATGATGAGATATTGAAGAAAATAAAATTAAAGGGTGAAAGAGGTATGAACTTGGAAAAGGGGGAAGGAAGAGTTAGAATGGGGTAACTTATCTCGGATAAAACAGGCACAAAAGTGCTTTTACAGCAGAAGGGACATTGGAAGGGAAATGGAGAACATTTGAACCTTATTCTCATCAGAACTGGCTCAAAAGGGAAGTAACATACACACTCAGTTGGGAATAGAAATCTATCTTACTCTACAAGGAAATAAGAGGGAAAGATTTTAAGAGAAGTGGGGGATCTGATAAAAGAGGAAGCAGAGTAGGGAAGGTGATGGTCAGAAGCAAAACACTTTTGAAGGACAGGGTGAAAGGAGAGAGAATAGGATAAATGAAAAAAAGGACAGAGGGAAATACACAGTAATCATAACTGTGAAAAAAATTTCTACAGTAAGTTTCATTCATAGAAGGCCTCATTTCTTGAAAATAAAAAGAACTGAATGAAATTTATAGGAATAGAAGTAATTTCCCAAGTGATGAATGGTCAGGGCATATGAATAGCAGTTTTCAGATGAAAAAAGTCAAAGCTATCTATAGTCATATGAAAAAATGCTCTGAATTATTACTGATTAACAAAATGCAAACTAAATGACTCTGAAGTACCACCTTTTACCTAACAGGTTGGCCAATATGACACAGAAAGAAAATAACAAATGCTGGAGGGGATATGGGAAAATTGAGACACTAAAGTATTGCTGGCAGAGTTGTTAACTGATTTAAGTAAGCATTTTGGAGAGCAATTTGAACTATGCCCAAAGAGTTATAAAATTATATTTAAAATTTATATATATATATATAAATATATATATATATAAAATTTTATATATATATAAAATTATAATTTAAAATTAAAATTATAAAAGTATACCCTTTGACCCAGGAATACCACTATTGGGTTTTTATCCCAAAGAGATTTTTTTTAAAAAGAGAATAAAATTACCTATATGTATAAAAATATTGATAGCTGCCCTTTTTGTGGTAGGAGAATTGGAAATTGAGGGGATGCTCATTAATTGGCAGATATCACAAGTAGTGGTATATGATTATGATGAAATACTATGTGCTCTTATGAAATGACAAGCAGAATGCTTTCAGAAAACCTGGAAAGACTTATATGAACTGATACAAAGTGAAGTGATCAGAACCAGGAGAACAGTATACACAGTAATAGCAATATTGTACAATAATCAACTGTGAATGACTTAGCTATTCTCAGCAATAAAATGATCTAAAACAATTCTGTATGACTTATTAATGAAAAATGCAGTCTACCTCCAGAGAAAGAACTGATGCAAGTCTGAATGCAGATTGAAGCACTTTTAAAACTTTATTTTTCTGGGATTTTTTTTTTTTGGTCTGTGTTTTCTTTCACAACGTGACTAATACAGAACTATGTTTTACATGACAGCACATGTATAACCTACAACAAATTACTTGCCTTTTCAATGAGGGAGAAGGGGAATGAGGGAGAGAATTTAGAACTCAAATTTTTTTTTTAAAAGAATGATTCTCTAGGAGGAAAGGGGATGAGAGGTGGGAGGATAGAGGGGAGGGCAGGTTAGGGGGGAAGGTTGTTTAGAAGCACACATTTTTGTAAACGGACAGGGACAAAGTAGAGAATAGAACAAGAAGGCAATGGAACAGGAAAGAGTGAAATATACAGGTACTGGGGTAGGGAGATCCATCTTGCCCTACCGGAAAGTCAGAGGGGTGATGGGGGAAGAAGTATACAGTGCCATTGCTGTTTTGGGGTGGTGGGTAAGGGAAAGATGGGGAGAAAACTTGTAAAGCAAAATCTCATAGAAATAAATGATGTGAACTAAAAATAAATAAAAGTTAAAAAAAAATTATTCTCTACAGTCTGGTTTCTGACCTCATCATTCACATTGCATGCAAAGTCACTAATGATCTCTCAATTGCCAAATGTAATGACTCAAAAAAAAAAATTCATTCTTTTTGACCTCTCTACGGCCTCTGACACTGTAAATCACCCTCTACTCCTTGACACTCTTCTTTCTAGGTTTTTTGGACACTATTCTTTCCCGGTTCTTCTCCTATCAACTTTTCAGTCTCCTTTGCTGGAATCTTCATCCAGGTGCTGATTCTCAAATATATTTATCTAACCCTAATCTCTCTGCTGCCCTCCATTCTCTCATTTTCAACTGCCTATTGTACATCTCAAAGTAGATGTCCCATAGACATCTTAAACCCAATATATCCAAAACTGAACTCGTTATCTCTTCCCCAAAACCTTCTCCATCTTCTTCCTTATTGCCATTGAGGGTCTTACCATACTCCTAGTTTCCCAGGTTTGCAACCCAAGTATCATTCTCTACTCCTCATTCTCATCTTCCTTATCCAATCTGTTGCCAAGGCCTGTCAATTTTACCTTCATATTATCTCTAATATAAACACCTTTCTCTCCTTTGACACTGCTGCCACCTTGGTATAAGTTCCTATCACTTCATACCTGGACTACTGAAATAGTCTGCTTGTCGGTCTTCTTACTACAAGTCTCTCCCCAACTCCAGTACTTCTTCCACTCAAGCTGCTGAAGTGATACTCCTAAAGTAAAAAGCTAACAATGTCATCCACTTACTCAATAAACACCACAGGCTCCCTATGACCTCTAGGATTGAATATAAAACCTTGAGTATTCAAAGCCTTTCATAACCTAACCTTCCCCCTTAACTTTTTATTTTTCTTACACTTATACCCCACTATATGCTATGCAATCCAGTAATACTGGCTTCCTAGCTGTTCCTTGAACAAGACAGGGCATCTCCTGACTCAGGGCATTTTCACTAGCTGTCTCCTATGCTCTTTTCCTTACCATATCTGCCTCCTGTTTCCCTGACTTCCTTCAAGTCCCAGCTAAAATTCCCCCTTATAGGAAGTTTTTCCCATTCCCCTTTAATTCTAGTGCCTTTCTTCTGTTGATTATCTCCAATTCATCCCGTTATACCTTGTTTATACAAAAATGCCTGCATGTTGTCTCACCCATTAGACTGTGAACTCCTTGAGAACATGGATTGTCTTTCTGCAGTGCCTGGCACAAAGCAGATGCTTAATTAATGTTTTTGTTGTTGTTCAATCACTTCAGTCATACCCAACTCTCTGTGACCCCATTTGGGGTTTTCTTGGCAAGGTACTGAAGTGTTGTGCCATTTCCTTCTCCAGCTCATTTTATGGATAAAGAAATTGAGGCAAACAAGATTAAATGACTTGCCCAAGGTCACAGAGTTAAGTTTCTGAGGCTGGATTTGAATTCAGGTCCTCCCGAATCCAGACCTGGTACTCCATCCACTGAGCCACCTCGCTTCCCATTTGGCAGGACTGGGCAACCTCTCTTCCCCCCTCTCTTCGCAACTGGGGGTCTTTGGAAGCCAGAGCAGCAGGTTGATCTTAGGGGTACCAGGATGTCCTGCAGGTTATCAGCCAGGGAACCAAAGATGGTGTCAATATGTAGACCCACCTGCTGTAGTATTTCCTCCTTCACCAAGAGCCAGTGAGTCTGAGCTTGGATGAGCTTTTTTTTTTTTAAATTTTTTAAATTAACTTTTGTTTATTTTTAGTTTACATCATTCATTTCCACGAGATTGTGAATTAAATTTTTTTCCCATCTTTCCCCTACCCACCACCCCAAAACAGTGATCCCCTGTATACCCCATCCCCCAATCTGCTCTCTCCTATATCCTCCCCCATCAACCCTCTGACTTTCTGGTGGGGCAAGATGGATCTCCCTACCCCAGTGCCTGTACATCTTATTTCCCAGGTGCATGCAAATAATAATAATAATAATCATTATTATTATTATATAGAAATACATATATATTTTTTACATTTGATTTTAGAACTTTAAATTCTAGATTCTTTCCCTTCTTCCCTCATCACCCACCCCCACTGGAAAGACAAGCAATTCAATACAGGTATGTGCTTCTAACAACCCTCCCCCTCAACCTCCCCTCCATCATCCCCCTTCTCATCCCCTTCCCTCCTACTCTCCTGTAGGGCAAGATACTCAATTTAGAGTGTCATTCCTTCCCTAAGCCAAATTCAACTAGAGTAAGGTTGACCCATTCCCTTTTGCCTTCCTATTCTTCCCCTCTATTGTAACAGTTATCCCTTCCTTCTTCTATATGAGATGATTAACCCCATTCTGTCTCTCCCTGTTTCCTCTCATTCTATTCCTCTTCTACCTCTCAATTTCATCTTTTAAAATATCATTCCTTCCTATTCAATTGATCCTGTGCCCTGTCTATGTACACATATATATACACACACTCACATATGTATTCATATGCATATATGCCCTCCTATACAGACATGTGTATGTATACATATATATATATACATTTATATTCAACTATCCTCATACTGAGAAAAGTTTCATAAGTTACAATTATGGTTTTTCCATGTCAGCATGGAAATAGTTCAACTTTGGTAAGTTCCTTATGATTTCTTTTCCATGTCTACCTTCTCATTCTTCTCGCATTTGAGTGTCAAATTTTCTATTCAGTTCTGGTTTTTTCAGCAAGAATGCTTGAAAGTCCTCCACCTCATTGAATGACCATATTTTCCCCTGAAACATTATACTCAATTTTGCTGGGTAGGTGATTCTCCGTTTTAATCCTAGCTCCCTTGATCTCATATTCCAGCCTCTTCGATCCCTTAATGTAGAAGCTGCTAGATCCTGTGTTATCCTGATTGTGTTTCCACAGTATTCAAATTGTTTCTTCTTGGAAACTTGTAATATTTTCTCCTTGATCTGGGAACTCTGGAACCTGGCTATAATATTCCTAGGAGTTTTCTTTTTGGGATCTTTTTCAAGAGGTTATTGGTGAATTCTTTCAAGTTCTATTTTGCCCTGAGGGCAGTTTTCCTCGAGAATTTCTTAAAGGATGATTTCTAGGTTCTTTTTTTGATGGCTTTCAGGTAGTCCAATAATTTTTAAATTGTCTCTCCTGTATCTATTTTCCAGGTCAGTGTTTTTTTCAATGAGATATTCCACATTGCCTTCTATTTTTTCATTTGTTTGGATCTGTTTAATACTATCTTGATTTCTCATAAAATCATTTGCTTCCATTTGCTCCAACTCTAATTCTGAAGGAATTATTCTCTTCAGTGACCTTTTGAGATTCTTTTTCCATCTTGCAAATTCAACTTTTTAAGGCATTTTCCTCATTTGCTTTTTGGGCCTCTTTTGCCATTTGAGTTAATCTATTTTTTAAGGTGTTATTTTCTTCAGTCAGGTTGTTGACTCTCCTTTCATGATTTTCTTTCATCATTCTCATTTCTCTCCCCAATTTTTACTCCACTTCTCTTATTTGGTTTTCAAAATCCTTAAGCTCCTCTATGGCTTGTAATCAGTCTACATTTTTCTTGGAAGCTTTTGGTGCAGGAGTTTTGACTCTGTTGTCTTCCTCCCATTCCATGCTTTGATCCTTTTTGTCCCCAAAAAAGGAATCTAAAGTTGGATTGCTGGGCTTGCTTTGCTTCCTTTGCCTGCTCATGTTGCTAGACAATTACTTGACTTTTGGGCTCAGTAGAACTCTGCTCCCAGAGGGGAGAGGTTTGTCCCAAATCGCTGGGGTTTTTGCTGCTGCTGGGGCTGTTAGGAGGCTGTCATCTCTGCAGCCCCCACCACGTTTGGCTCACTGATCACACACCTCAGGATCACCACCCAAGACCATGATTCTGATCCAGGCAGGTTAAGGCAAGAGCACTTAGCCTCTGAATGATCGTTTGGCCCCCCCTGCAATCTGCAGGCTAGGAGCTCTGATGCAGCCATGTGGAGGTGGCTGCAGGGCCACTGCTTCTGCTTTTTGCTCTGGGGGCAGACGTCTGGACCCACTCCATCCCGCCCAAATTTGGCCAAGTTCCACTGACCTTTCACTTTGTCCTTGGCTCTTATGGGTTGATAATTCTGGAAACTGCCACAGCTGCTGGTGATCCACTCTCCCAAATGCTCCAGCCATGGCTTGTCCTGGCCACCCTGGGGGTTAAAGCTGTGGTTTCAGGCCGGGCTGGGCTCGGCTCTCAGCATACTGAGATGAACATTTCCTGTCCACCAGGCTGCCTTCAGCGGGAGCTTTGTTTCTCTGTCATTTTGTGAGCTCTAAAATTTGTTTAGAGTCATATTTTAAAGGTATTTGAGGTGGTTATGGGGGGAGCTCACGGAGTACTCCTGCTTCTATGCTGCCATCTTGACTCTGCCCCCTCTCCTGGATGAGTTTTTCTTTAAGCTTCAGGTCAAGATTGAGGATCCTGACTTCAGACTTGTCCTTCATTCAGGTCAGGATGTTTACCTCACAGATCATTTCTAGAAGCAGGGCCTCCAGTTTCAGAGGAATCTCACTTATGCCGCTGCTGGCACTAGCCATCAAAATTAGGGGACTTGAAAAAACACCTATCCAGGCCTAGCCAATCACCTTTGAGTACTTAAGTGAGCTGGGGGCCAACATGCTCCACAGTTTTCAGAAAGTGATCTTGATGGAAAAAATGGATTTGAGGGGAGAGTCTTCCAGGGGAGTGACTGTCCTCTGCAAGAGTATCAGTCTTGTTAGGTAGTGCTTCAAGGGGATGATGAACATTTGGGCAAGCTCCAAGAGAGCCGTAGAACAAGAGCACTCTGCACCTTGAAGGACACTTCCTCTGGATGCTCTTCAACAGTCTCTTAATGTTTTATCCTTGCGTCTAGGTAGAGCCCTGGCTTAGTGTCCAGAGTCTTCAACTTTGTGAGCTCCTTCATCATGCCACAGTTCTTTAAGATGAGTTAATAGTATAATAGTTTTCCCTTGGCTTTTTAACTAATGTCAAAATACTATATATAATTGAAAGTCACATGTATTATTGCACAGTACTTTAAGACTTGAGTTATGGTAGATTTTTAACCAAACACTTTTTGTTCACAAACTACCAAAACTTTTGACAGTTTAGGATTTAGGACTTCCAATAGCATCTGAAACTACCCACTTCCATCTGAAGCTTCCTTAAAATCAAGCTATGAAACAGTAACTTAGACTGATTAAAAAAAAAACAACATATTATAGTTCTACTTAAAGTTCAAAAAGAATAAACTTATTAACCACTGTCCTCTCTCTGAAGTGAGTGGTTTTAGCTGCAGCTACCTGCAGTTGTTAGGTAGGCATTTACAGCATAAAAGGATGTAACAGGAATTAAGAAATAATGCTTGTTCACTAGGAACATTTAAGTTAGACCAGAGCAACAAACAGTGACAGTTTCTTTTTAATGGATTTATTCTTGCATTTAATTATTGCACTAGTCTCATTATCTCCACTACACTTGTGTTTAGAAAAGACTTCACAGCAGAAGCAGAGTTACAAATGGGCTATGAAGAACAGAACGAGAAGCAACTAGACAGGGAACAGCAAATTATGCCAAGAATTTAGCAATAAACTGGAGCTAAGAATGGAGAAATGAAGAACTCTTTGCTTGACTGTAGTCATCTCAAGGACAAGAGAGTAGCAGGAGAGGATTAAAGAAACATTTCAACTTGGGCAAAATCTAAATATGATGATGGAAATAAAATTTATGAAGTTTACACTTCTAGTGAAATAGATAAAGCTGGAAATCAGCAGCTAAAACTAAACTAAAAAATGTTAAATTTAAAAAATAAACACATTAGCTCCATAATCACAAAAATCTCATAGAAGTCCAATGTGACTAAAAAGTGCTTCTCACTGGCAATAAATGTGGTCAACAAATAGCTGAGAAAGGGCAAGTCCAAGATTCTAACTCTCTCTCTTCCACTGTTAACTTGGGCAAGAAATTCATCTCTGGGCCTTTAGTGTTTTGTACATAATAGTCATTTAATAAAGGATGGAATCAAGGTTGGCTATTCACATAACTGATGGACAACCAGAGTGTTCCACTAGTACCCTTGTGAGGCTAGAAGGTCTCCAACACATTGAGTGGACTCTTAAGTGGTGACCTTTTGGGAAAACGTGGACAAGAGTCACATAGGATATGCAGAAACAGATGGGGTGTTATCTGCATTGTTAGAAACAAATCCCAAACCCATGAGATCACAGATCCATAAATATTTTGTTGGAAACGGTACCACAGTTTCTTCACCTGTAAAACGACAAGGCAGGTCTGAAGTTCTAGTACACGCCCTCTAAAATGGTAAAAATGACAAAGACAGGACAGTCAATGTTAGAGAGGGTGCGGACAGGCACACCAATGTGTGGCTTGTGGAGTTGTGACTTAGTCTAACTATTCAGGAAAGAAATTTGGAATTGTACTAAAGGAATAACTGAAACAGTCATACCCTTTGACCTACTGGTCCTGCATTGAGGTATATACCCCAAGGAGATTGATGATAAAAAGAAAGGCTGTACACATGCTAAAACAGTTTTTGCTGTGGCAAAGAACTAGAAAAAAGTAGATGCCCATAAAATGAGGAATGGCTAAAGAAATTATGGCATACAAATGTAATATAAATTATTACCATACTTATAAACAATGACAAAAACAACAAATTCAGAGAAACCTGGGAAGATCTGTATGAACCAAATCAGAGTGAAGTGAGCAAAAACAACAATTTAGACAAGTATAATAATGTAAAGGAAAACAACTCTGAAAGACTTAGCAACTGTGAACAATCTAATAATCAATCATGACTCTAGAAAACTAATGATGAAGCATGTTACCCACCTCTCTAAGTAAGACAAGTTCACAGTTTCATATACAATCTTTTCTAACAGTCTGAGTTCAAATCCAGCTTCAGACACTTACTAGCTGTGTGACTCTTGGACAAGTCACTTATCCTGTGCCTCAGTTTCTTCATCTATAAAATGTAGATAATAATGGCATCTACCTCCCAGGGTTGTTGTGAAGATAAAATGAGATAATATTTATAAAACACTTTGTAAACCTTAAAGTACTATACATATGCTACTGTGATTTGCAAGAAAATTTAAAAATATCATGCTCTAACAAAGTGAAATATGAATATGATTAAGCATGATGAGACATTATAAACTATTGCACAATGAAACAAGCAGGATCAGGAAATAATACATGTTACTATCAAAATGCAAATGGGAAAAAACAAAATAATTAAAATGGAATGCTATGAAATTATAATAAATAAGCTTGGCTTCAAAGAGATATAAGAATTCACTTTACTCCTTTCAGTGCACAAGTGGGGAAAACTATGGATGTGGAATACTGAATATAATGTAAGACTTGATTGATATTTAGTTTTGCTGAACTTTTTCTCCCTTTTAAAAAATTTTGTTATGAGAGAGCTCTCTGAAAGGGAGGTGAGGGATACATTGGGAAACGTGAGTGATACAAAAACAAAAGTTATCAATAAATTTTTTAAATCACAGGGTTATAAACTATCTCCAAGGCCTTTTCCAGAAGTAAAATTCTATGATCTTTGACAATTCCAATTTGCAAATTAGCACATAAAAAGTTTAATTTATTTTGCTTTCAAAAATTATATTATGAAGAAAATGATGAATATGTGAGCTGCACTGAGAGAAAGGCATAATAATTTCCAAGAAAAAGGTGTTAGTCCTGATATACTATGCTCAGACCTCAGACCCTACTCAGACCACATAAGGAGTTTTGTGTTCAGTTCTGGGCACACTTCATAAAGGACACTGATGAGCTGGAGAGCATCCAGAGGAAAGCAATCTCAACATTGAAGGGGCAAGAACCTGAGCTGTATGAAGACTGGGTGAAGATACTGGGGGATGTTTAGGTTGAAGAAATTAGGCCTAAGGGACATGATAGTCATCTATAAAATTGTAAAAGACTATCTATCTACCTTGTTCTGTCTGTCCCAGATGGGAGAACTAAGAGAAAAGAATATTAGTTGCTTAGAAGGCAATTTCAGGTTTGATATACGGAAAAGTTTTTTTGTAATTAGAGGAATCAAAAAATGAAGTGGGCTACTTTGGGAAGTAGCAGGCTAACCCAAATTGGAGCTCATCAGACAAATGCTAGATTTACCACTTGTAAGGTATATTTCGTGTGTGGGTGGGGTGGGGGGGGAGACTTTTTCAGATATGGGCCTTCCATCCAATTCATAAATTTTGTGATTCTGTGGCCTTCTAATAACAACAGAAGTACAAGTATTTGACATTTTCTTTAATTTGATTTGTATTAATGAATGATAGCTACAATTCTCCTTTTTCTAATCAAGGATGATGGCATCTTCTTTATCAGTTCTTCAGCCTGGCCACTGTTCTTTCCAAACACTAAAACCCTATAAGCAATATTGCACTACTCAAGGCTATGTACACAGCAGAGACAATATCGATAGGGTTCTAGGATCTGGTAGTATCAACAGGAAATATATTTTTAAATTACACAGTAGGAAACTCAATTTTATAATTGACCAATCATGATATTCCCCAAACTGATTAATATGTAATAATTCAGACTGCTTAGTGAATTAAACTAATGATACTGCCACTACACTTCATTCAAATATCCCTCTCTGGTATAAATGAGACTCTTGGGAGCTAGATAATTGCCTTGTAAAACAGTGAGATGGCAGTTACTACTTAATTAACTTTGGCTCTCCATTTTAATAACTATTAAGACCTTTAAAAAAACCCCACAGTACATTAAAATAGCTAAAGTAATACCAAGAAAACCTCACAACCTGATTTAGGAATTATAGTGTTTTAGGTAAAACTGGGACGAAAAGCAGCAGCATATATCTTCAGAGAACAAAATTCCTTGAAAAGCCAGGGCAATTGGTTTAAAAGTCCATAGAAATAAATTTGGGGAGTCCCAAGGATTAGCTAATTTAAGATCTAACAAGTCATATCGTAGGAATTACTTTGTAAAACTAATGAATTTTTGTAAAATATAAAGTAATTATCTTCAAAGTCACAGGACAGTTGAGGAAAGTCAGTTAAGAGGTCTGAGCTGTATGCATTAAGACTATAATGCATATTTCATAAGCTTATATATTTCATGTCAAGTTTTAAACATATTTAATGTAGTGTACTGCTTACTAAAGTATGTAGTAATTAACTATGTGAGAAAAGGTGGTCAGATGGAGAAAATGTGGGCAAGGTTTGGCTTAGGTACACTTGACTTGGGAACAAATAATAGTTATCACCTGCCTAAAAATCAATCCAACTTAAAAGTAAATTTAAAAAACAAAAGTTCAGTCTTTTCTTCTAGTGAACTATGTCCTTATGCTCTCTCATCTTCCTTTACTGTTGTCTAGGGAACTGGAGCTGATGGCCAAACAAAAAAATGCCCTTGAAGTTCCACCATTGGGGGAATCCCTACATCTTTCTTTTTCCCTTTTCCAATGCTAACAATTACTGGAAACTCAGTCATACTCCTCCTTCCCCAACTTCCCCTGGGTCTCTTCTATGCACCATCTTGGAAATGACTCCACTCCCAAATCTTTCCCCTCATTTATTCCTTATTTCCTTCTCTTCTGTCACTCTGAAGTCCCTAGGTCAAGCTCCTCTTGGGTTGATACAGGAAGATAGCAGGAGTTTCCCCTGAAAGTTTATGTGTTGGGGTAGGGATATGGTGAGAGGGTCTCTTTGGTTACTAGGACTCAAGGAGGGAAGAGACCTCTTCTCATGCAGAATTTTCTCATAGAAATGATGATGAGAGAGCTAGTACCCTATTGCTAGAGTATAATTATGTCATGGATTTACCCTAGAATCACAAATTAAGACTGTAAGGGTCACTGTACTTATTTTTATAAAGAGAAAACTGAGTTTTGGCTACTTGCATATCAACACACAGAAGCAGTGAGAACTGAAATTTGAATACAGATCTGTGGATTTATGTTCTTTCTAGTATATGAGAGTGCAAGCAGAATTCTGTCTCCTTGTTTGGGAAACTGCTCTTTATAAGAAATATGCATTCAATATTAATAAATTGTAGACTGCCTGTAGTTTCTATGTAGCTTATTTGGGGGGTACACATCACCCACAATTTCATTTATTGCCCTCAATAAAATCTATCTGTCCATCTCTCATGCCTACAAGAGACACTTTTGTACTTACCTGAAATGTTAAGCAGTGAGGTACACAAGTGCCAGAGGGCTTCCTGCATGCCATTCAGATAAATGGTGTTCAGATAAATTCCAAAGTGGAAGTGAGTGGGCAGATGCTCCTTCCCACTAAAATTTACAACCAAGGGGAATCAATTTGGCATTTCAAATCCTGTGTTTACACAGGATGTATAAAACTATAGCTAGATAGTATATGAACATTAGTTTCTACTTGTCTTTGACAAATAATTTTCAATCAAAAATGCCTGTCTACTGAAGCATTTTCCTTCATTTCAAGTCCTCTCTCTTCTCACATGATTAAATCTTTGGAAATATATATTTCATTTTATCCTATTCTACACTAACGGTCAAGAAATTGACAAACCTTTCTGAAATGACTGTGTACATTTTATATTTATACACTTGTAGACACAAAGGAAGAGAGCTGGATTTGGAGTCAGAAGACCAGGATTCAACTCTCAACACTGCTTTCTATCTGTGTAACCTTGGGCAAGTCACTTTTCAGATCAGGTGGTTTCTAAGGTCTCTTTCAGTTCAAAACCCATCACCTTTGGATCATAATCACCTCCCCCATTAGAATATAAGCTTCATGAGGGAAGGAACTGTCTCTTGTTTTTTTGTCTATGTACCTCTAGAGCCTAAAACAGTGTCTGACACATAGCGGTGATTAATAAATGTACTGTTTCAAAATATGTCCTTAGTAATCATTGGCCAAATTCTTGACTTGGTCTGCCTAAATGCAAACATCTTATTATGACTCAATATATCTAGATAACATAGGGGTTAGTACTCATCTTTGTGAACAACTCTGCCTCTATGAGACACTCATCCAGATTCTATGTATTTTGGCATTTAGGCACTTAAAAAAAAACAAAACCCAACCCCAAACCTTAAATTAGGAGAAGCAACAAATTTCCATAGCCAACTGTAGTGGCAACCATACTGGCATACCCAGGATGGCTACTAGCACAGGTTCTTAGATCTGCTTTACTAGGAAAGATAGCTTTTTAAGGGGTCAACAATCTTTTTAAATTACATTCACTAGTTCAAGTGAAAAGTCAATACCCTGAACTTCAGAGATAATACAGAGAAATACAAGCAGAGAAATAAAGACCAACAGACAGGGCTCTGACTGCCTGAATCAACTATATACTTTTCATACATCCTTGGATCAAGAGAGCCTTGACATCTGAGCAGTGGGGGAGTTCTAAACATAAGGCCCCTCAGAATCTCAACCAGGGAATCAAGATCCTTCTCATTAGTGAACCCCCAAAGCAAAATACCAAATCAGAGTATATATACACTTCTCTGAGCCAGAAGGCATCACAACTCTCCTGACTCAGTGCCTAATTAGAAATCAGCAACAGGTATGAAAGGCTTCAAACCAAGCAAGCCTCCTCAAAGCAAGCTTCCCTTAATAGGTTCCAAGTGAGGCCTATCAATGGGTGGGGAAGATCTTAAATACCATTAACATTACACCAACCATGCTCCAAAACCAAAGTAAAACTCTAAGAAGCAGTGTGTGAGCACTGGATATTTTTCTTAAATAAATCAGGCTTTAGCACTTCAGGCAGTGAATAGATGGGAGGATGTATATCTGAAGAGGTAGTATTCATTGAGAATAGTTTTTTTTAAAACAAGTAAAAACAAAACTGCTTGTCTATACAGGCTTGGAAGGATAAGAATGTTATAGAAGCACTGAAGTCAGATGCCTGATGCCTTTTCTTTTTGAAGGGAGTAAATGTTGCTTATCTGCTGGGCTAAGAGGTTTTTTAAAATAGGGAAGCCAACTGATTGTTTATATCAGGGCTATAAACAGATGAAATGTTAGACTACATTCCAATGGATTCAGCTTTCAAGATTTCAGACTTTCTGAAGCTGTTGCTACAAAGTCAAATGCTTTTGTTCTTTCTCCTAGATGGCAATAAAAGTGCTTAGCAAAAAAAAAAGGAAAAGAAATGTAGCTAAACTGTCTAATTATGAGTTGCTTCACCAAAACTGTATTTATTGTTTTTGCCGAAATCTTAAAACTTCAAAAAAAAAATTAACCATAAGTGCTATGTAAGGCAGCGTGCTAGGCATGGAAAAATAAGTCTTGGCCCAGGAGGGAAGATGTCAAAATTTAAGAGTAGGTTAAAGACTTAGAGAAAAGCGGAGTGCTAGCTAGAAATCAAGCCTCAAAAGCCGGGAAGCCAGGTTCAAGACCTTCGTGGCTGTGTGATCCTGGACAAGACATAAACTCTCAGGAGGGGATTTAATTTGTTCTTTCATTCAATTATCTGATTATATGCAACACTTGGGGGTGGAAGTGGGATGGGTTTTGGCTGAAGAGGTGAAAAACTGATACAAAGATGAGTATGTCATGGTCCCTTACTCTCTAAGAATTTACAATGCAGCAAAGGAGAAAGGCATAAACAATTAACTACAATACAAAGCAGTGATATGTCCTAACAAGAATGGTACTTTAAGGGATAACATAAAGATATACATCCTCCCATCTATTCATTGCCTGAAGTGCTAGGTATTACAGTGGACTTAAAATTATGCCATAGCTTTAGGAAAGCTGATACACTAAAAAAGAGAACTATGCCAAATTCCTTCAAAACAAATCATGCTTATCGTGGATTCTTCTTGTAGTGCTCCATCTAATATGGAAGCTTTTTTTAAAAATGTAAAATTCTGCCATGTTTGTTGCCCTTCTTACGCCTGGGTTTCAAAATTCAAATGTAGAGAATAGGAATTTTTATAGCACAGTTGTTTAATGACTATATTAAGACCATGTAACAAGTTTTACACCTGTTTCTACTTTACAAGTCTTGAAACTAAGCATAAAAGTAATGACCGAATACTGAAACAGGAGTAAGAATGATTAAGTTGCATGGGACATATTTGCAAAACTTTTCCCTAACAACTTACTTGAAGAGAAATTAAACAACTTTTTAACAGCACTCAGGAATATTTGTCTTATTAAATTATGAATACTGCTAAGTTGATGGTTCAAATAAAATTACATGATAAAACATTATCAGAATTTTCACTTCCAAACTCTTATCATTTCTAATCCCCCCCTTTTAAGTTAAAAGTCTTACAAACAAATAATGAAAGGTATGGTTAACCTGAAAATAACATGACAGCAGTTTTAGGTACTAAGTCAAAAAGCAAAGCTACAATGGCTTTTCTTAATCTCCATCCCACTATTTCAGCTTTCAGTATATTCCTCTTCAAAAACTAATTCATATCCATATTTGCTTCCCCAGATAGAATGCAAATACCTAATGGGTAAGGACTTCATTTTTGTATGTATCATGTATGTAACACTTGCAAAGTGATAAAACTGCTGAGAAATATAACTATCAAACCTTTCCATCCTTATAGATGATCTATTTTTAAAATTTCCATTCTTCTGATCTATTATGAAGAAACTATTTGTTACTTAAGTAAGTCTACAAAAAAAAAACACATAACCAATCTCCAAATGGTCACCAGGGCAGTGTTCTACTGACCTTGGGTACACCATTTTTTCCCACTGTTTTTCTTTCCTACCTGTAAATTAACAACACTAAAACTGAAATTAAAGACTCTACACATAAACTATAGCAAAAGAAGTCAGCAGATTGGAGGAGTGTCTCTAATGTATTTTTATCACTGAGTTTCACTTCTAATGAATTGTGCTATTCTCATTTCACAAGTCTATATAAAATAGATAAGTAATATATGTAATGTTACACATGTTACACATATGTAATAACACATTCCGATGAGGTCACTGCTAAGCATGATTTGAACAACATATACTCCAAAATATTTACAGTAGCATTTTTGGGATAGCAAAGAAATGGAAACAACGTATTTGCCTATCATTTGAGAAACAGTTAAACAAATTATAGTACACGAATATAATGGAATTTTACTGTGCTTTAACAAACGATGAAAGTGATGAATACGGAAAAGCATGGAAAAACTAACGTGAATTGGTGCAGAGTAAAGAAAAAAATATGCACAATAATTACAACAATGCAAATGGAAAAAGTAACAACCACAAAGTGAATGCTGCAAAATCATATAGCAGAAGGGATATGAAAAGACACTTCCTCCACCTTTGTAGAAGTGAAAAGTCCACAGCTGTGGAAAATTAATATATTTTCAATTTTTTTTGGTGTACTCCTCAGTTTTGCTGATTTTTTCCCTCTATTTCCTCTGATTTTAAAAAATTCTTTCTCATATGAAATGGTTCTGTGGGCAGGGAGAAAGGAAGGGATGCTAGGAAAAACTTAGATAATGTAAAAACAAAGATAATAATGTATTTTAAATAATTTTTAAGCAATAAAAGTTTAGCATTTGCTAGTTACATTTCAAGGCATTTTTACTGTAAGAAGTAAATACTGTAAAAATGATCCCTATAAGTTCCCAGAGACTAGGTTTCTTAATCTGTAAAATAAAAGAGCTGCATTAGATGACACCAATGTTTCTTTCAGCTCTAGTTCTGATCATAGATTTTGTTATGTTAGTGTCTAATTGTAATATTTTTATACAACCTTATAAATGTGTGTTAATTAAAATACATGACAAAAAAAGTATAAAAAAGTATGAACACATCACATAGGAATTCTTTCATAGTATTCTTTCGAACAAATCTAGCTCTTTTTTTTAAAATCACATTTTCATACTAAATAAACATATAAGTCCAATACATAGGACTTAACAAATTCCTGTTGCCTCAGTGTCAGTTAATTGTAGGGAGAAATTTTAAGGTTTTTAAATTTAGATCCTGGATTCAGATTTTGTAAGGAAAACAAAAAAACTTTTCAGCTTACCTACTCCAGAACTGAGCTAGGGCTTCCATCTATTCATATAAAATGAGGAAAAAAATAGAATTTGCTAAGCTCTCTTAAAAAAAAATTTCCCCTAGATTGGCAAATACCTTATAGTAAATAGATGGAACTTGCTATGACAAGAATAAGAACCTAGTTTTGTGATACATAACCACTTATTAAAGGGAAATTTAGAGATATGTGGATTATATTCTTATCCACTGAGAATCATGCCATGGAAAGCAAAATTCTCAAAGAATATACTTATTGCCATTTTGAGAGAAAATACTAGTTTGGATGGAATTCTGATATGCTCCAGAGCAATATTTCCTATGTTCTTGTGGTACCTCCTTATAAATCTTAAATTATCTAGCTTAACTTTCCAAAGCAACCTTTAAAAAGTTTTGTCTTTTTTAAAAGGAAAAGGAAAAAAACTTGAATAAGCAATTGTCATTCCCAAATTAAGGAATAAGGCAAAATAAACTTTTGTCTGCTAAGCAAAGTATTTAAGGTACATTAGCCAACTTGGTCTCCCCATGCATTAGAGATATTTCAGCATTTTTAAAATATGGGATAGCAAAAAGAGCATTTACCTACCAAACAGAACCTGGATTTGAGCCTTCCCTTTTACCCTGAGCAAAGAACTTTATTTCTCTAGACCCATTTCCTTTGTCTCCCTTTTAGCTCCAAACTTCAGTGAACTATGTATTATAGGAAGTATAGATTTGACTACTAGTAGAGAGGAGAGACATATTTTGTAATATAACCTTTCCTATTTCTATTTTCCAAACACTGGCTCTGTCCTAAAGAGAAAAAATTAAGTAAGCTCTTGGCTGTTTAAAAGTGTCACCTTTCTTGTCCTTTTGATTAATCAGAGGCAGCTTCTCTAAGAGTAACACAAAGAATACACTCCTACATGGAACAAATTACAGCCCCTATGTTGGTGAAATCCACTTTCTCAAACTTTCACATATTCCCTGGGCATAAGATCTTACCTTTAGGGAATGGTCAAAAATGACTGGCTTTCCCTAGCTTTCTGAGTCTTGTTTCAGGATCAAATTGAAGTGAGGTACAGAGGGACAACACTAAGTACTTTCCTCCCAAACTGGAGATGCCTGGTTTCCTTATGTTATTATGATGTACCTTTTACCTGAAGACCCTAAAAACCTTACAACTCCATAAGCACTGGAGGCAGCAAGACTAAGCAATTGGTTCCTTGTTATTTTATCTTCAAACTAATCTTGTGAAAAGTCTAAAAGATGTATATTACATTTGCAAGACAATTTCATTTCACAGAGGAAAATAGAGGCTTTTTTCCCAAGATTAAAATTCATTCCAAGATACAACTCCACCCACTGCTCCAATTAGACCATTCGTGAATGGTGAGAAATAACTCAAAGAAAAGGAATGCGGCTATACTTGAGGCCAAGAGAAGGAGGTTCAGGAAGAGAACAGTATATTTTGGCATTAGAAGTGAAATGGTTTTTCGATGAGCTATTATCATCCCCATTCCCTACAAATGATGTCCTTGGATCCATGCCCAAGATCTCTGGTATCTTTTAAAGCAGTTCAAAAATGTTATGTAAACTCGTCTGTTAGAATCCATGCCATGAATGTTTCTGCTGTATTTCTCAGCTATAGATATCAAATATTCATAATCTTCCTCCAAAAATAAAAGCACCAACAATAAAACAAAATGGTACCTGTAGTATCAAACAAGCAAATATGACATAATACTTAAGAAATTTCCACTTCAAGAATTCCCATACAACACATTGTTTTTTTTTAAATAATAGAGCTCAGTATGAAATATCAAAGTGTTTCATACTGTTTCAACATTGTTTCAATATGAAATAAAAACTTAATGTGAAGAGCCTACACAGTAAATAGTTTTTAAAAGATAGTTGGTTTAGAACAATTCAATGTTAACAAATTAAGGCTAACAAAAGTCAAATTAACAGAATCTATTCAACAAAGATCTTATTTTAAAGCCTGAAAGGAGTTTAACAATACAAAAGTATCCTGCTGATTCAGGCCCAGTAAAACTTTAATTATTACCAACTTTTAGTTAAATCAGAACATACCACATACCCTGCTTCCGTGAGGAGGCAAATGACAAGAAAATGAGCTGGTATCAGCAATGTATTTGAAATACAGATATATTTCGAGGATGTGGTCCAGCACTGCTACAGAGTCAGTTTGGTTTTCTACATTATGTACAATGAGAAATGATGCTTATTTTATCATATACTTAAAAGCAAGCTGTATATAACATTCATGTATGTTCTTTACATGTGAAAGTGCTCATCTTTTTTAGTGTTTAATAACACATTTTAAGAGAATTTTTAAATTTAGCTTTTTAAAATGTTTGTTATGAGAAATTTGTACACAATCACAGATACATTGTATGTGTGACGATGAACCTCAATAGACTGGGCTCCTCTCAGCAATGTAAGGTTATAAGACAACTCCAAAAGACTCATGATGGAAAGAGATATCCACATCCAGAGAAAGAGATGCGGAGTCTGAATGCAGATTGAAACAAAACTACTTGCTGTGTTTCTTTTTCTTGTTTTGTCTCGTCTTTCCCACTGATCATTCCATCAGTTATAATCCTTCTTTACAACCTAATGATTAATGTGAGGATATCTGTAGATCCTATATTTGAGTGCATGCCACCATGATGAGGGGGAGGCAAAGAAGGGGGAGAAAATCTGAAACCCAAGGGACTGTGGAACTGAATGATGTAAACTAAAAGTAAATAAACCAATTTAATTTAAAAAAATAAAAATAAAAATAAATTTTAAAGAATGTTTATTATGAGACCAAAGAAGGCATTGTAAAATCTCAAATCATAAACTTACATTCAATATGCTAAGCCTGTTAAGGGATGAAAGTATAAATAATAGTTAACCAATAAACATTTTTTAAGCAAATACTACATGGATACAAATAAGATAAAGTCCCTGCCTTTAAGGAGCTTATAATCTAATAGAAGTTGTTATCTACGTCATGCCAGACTCTTAGTGGCCCCACCTGGGGTATTCTTGGCAAAGATCCTGGAGTGGGGAAGGAGGGGGAGAAAAGATAACACACAAAAAAAAGCTAAAAAGGAGGGCAGGAAGTAGGTGATGGTTAAGGAGCCAAATTAGTACAAAATGAGTGGGAAATGAACAGTCTCAGAACATGTCAGTCCTATTTCCCTCTTTAAATGTAGTTCATGGCTCTCAACCCTCCAATCAGAGGGAGAGAGAATACTGATGAGATATAACAAGACTAACTGATCTGACAAGACAGTGAGTTTCCCAGTGAGGAGTTGTACATCTTCATTTACAATAAGTGAAACAAAAAATTTATAGTGAGCCCTGAGTTAACGATAAAATTAAGGAATCAGGATATTTGAATACTTAAAAGTTGGAATACCGTAAGTTGTTAAAGGAGATAGATTTTGATAGGTAAAGGAGGGATGAAAGGTTAATATTTCAAAGAAAAATATCAAGTAAGAATTTTTCTGTAAGAGTCTATGTTAACAAAAGTCTGCTCATGAAATAAACATTCATTCTTGAAACTAATGAAAAAAGAAAATCATGTAAAGACTTATATGAACTGATGCTGAATGAAGTGAGCAGAACCAGAACATCATACACACTGACAGCAATACTGTGTGATGACTGACTTTGATAGACTTAGCTCTGCTCAGCAATGCAAGGACCTAAAATAACGCCAAAAGACTCATGATGGAAAATGCCATCTATATCCAGAGAAAGGAATGTGGAGTCTGAATGTAGGTCAAAGCATTCCATTTACTCTCGTTTTTTTTTTCTCTCATTTGTTCTAATTATTCTATATAACATGAGTACTGTGAAAATGTATTTAATAAGAATGTATCTGTAGAGCCTATATTGGGTTGCATGTTATCCTGGGGAGGAGGGATGGGAAGGAGGTGGAGAAAATTTAAAACTTATGGAAGTGAATGTTGAAAACTAAAAATGAATTTATTTATTTTTTTAAAAATTCATGAAAAAAGAGGTACGGATTCCATTACAAGTATAAAGACTGTTAAAGTTTTATAACTGGAGATATGAATAACCATGCTCATTTAGCATTTTACAGGTACCAATCATGACAGTCTATTATATTTAAATGGAGAGATGAAAAGTACACAGGCTGTGAAGTCATACTACTTTTTGGTTTAATTTGATTTTATTCCCACATTTACTGTTTGACCTGGTAGGAGTTATATAACATTTCTAAACTTCAGTTTTCTCTCTTGTAAAATGGGATATACTAACCACCTTGGATGGCTTATGAGGAAAGTACTCTGTAAACTAAAAAATATAAAGTATGGGATGATAAAACCATGTCAAAGACCTGCAATTTCTTTTTTGAAACACCAAAGGAATCCAACTTGATAGCTAAATCTTAGAAATGCCCTAGGTGTGGTATAATAAAAAGAATATTGGCTCTGAAGTTAGAGGCCTTGTGTTCAAATTTCACCTCTGGGGTACTACTTACCTGTATGATCTGAGTTACTCTGAGACCTTTCTGGGACTCAAGTTTCCTCATGTGTAAAAGGAGGGTTTGGATTAGATAGCCTCTGAGGTCCCTTCCAGCTCTAGAGCTATAATCTCAGGTGAATTATCCAGTATCTCATAGAAGATTTCAGCCCAGGTATCTTTGACTCCAAGGCTAACATATTCATTACGTACCCATGTGTTGTGAAAGTGGTAATGATAAAAATTAAAAGGTACATGTAGCAGTATTTTTATGTCATCCTATGGATATTAGCTATTTTGTTGCAAAAGTGGCATTCTTATAGCACAGGTCTAACCATGTCATTCCAAAGTTCAGGCAGCTCCAATGCTTCCACTTGTCTCTAGGATAAAATACAAATGGCTCTACTGGACATTTAAAGTCCTTATGAATCTGGTACTAGTCTACTTTCCCACTCAAGGTTTTCTTATCATTTCTTTATTCTAGCCAAAGTAGTTTACTTGTTCTTCTTAAAGGCAGTGTCACCTCTTCAATATTAATGATTTTATCTAGGATGTATTCAGCTTCTTAGAAACCTCAGCTTTCTCCAAGCCTCTGTGCTAAAGGGCTAACTCCTCCAAAAGCCTAATCAGGTACAATGCTTGTTGAATGAGATCTGCTATCCTTATCTGTTTCTGTATATTATAACATTGAACGTTAATTACTTCATTTTTAAGTTTTTTATTCTAATAGTAGTGAATAAAGGGTTGGAATTAGGAAGGTGTGGGTTCAAATTCTACCTCTATATATACTATTGTCAAATCACACACAATGGCTCATGAAACAAAGATTGTATTATTTTGTTGTAGATATGCATGAAAGGTTCTCACTTTGGGCCCTATATTAATGAAATCATACCAAAATATGTTTTTATAAAATCCTATCACCAGACTATCAATTTAACAATGTTTTGAAGCACCTTTGGCATGTGCTATAGCTGTCTAGTTCACATTCACTTTTTAAATTAATCCAAAAAGAAGAAAGCTGAAAACCCGGAAAGACTTATATGAACTGATACAAATTGACATGAGTAAAATCAGGAGAACACTGTACACACTAAGAGCAATATTGTAAGGATGATCAACTGTGAATGACTTAGCTATTCTCAGCAATACAATGATCCAAGATAATTCCAAAGGACTCATGATAAAAAATGTTGTCCGCTTCCAGAAAAAGAATTAATGGAGTCTGAATGCAGATCTAAGCATGTTATTTTTCATTTTCTGTATTTTTTTTTCCTATTTTCCCCCTTTCTGGGTTTATGTCTTTTTTTCACAACATGACTATTATGGCAATATGTTTTGCATGATTTAACATGTATAACCTATATAAAACTGCTGTCTCAAAGAGGAAGGAGGTAAGGGTGGGAGAGAAAAAAATTTAGAATTCAAAAATGTTTTTAAATGAATGTTAAAAACTGGCTTTACATGTAACTAGGGTAAAAAATAATATTTTGGGAAAATAGGAAAAAAAGAAAACAATACAAGCTAGTACTCCCTAATTCTTATAACTCATTATTTTAGATTACAGATAACTTCATGTGTTATCTCTTACTTTCTTCAATTATATCTGCCAATTTCTTTTACTAATGGCATACCTAAACTTGGAACTAATAGTCTCAATGAACTCAAATGGACATAATGGGGACTTTTTTGTCTCATAGAAAGTAAAATAGTACTGACCTGAATTAGAATATGTAAGTGCCTCCCTGAGGGAAACTCACCTGCCTTTTCCCCCAAATTATCAATATTCTCAATCTGCCTAAAGATCTAAGTACTACACAGAAATCAGTTAAGCAGAATTATAATAAACCAAGTCAAAAATTACTTCATATACGCTTCACTAGTGGCTTTCTATTGAATTGTCTTAATACTTTGAGAACTAATTTTTAAATATTTAACAGCTTAAGTTAGTAAATTGAGTAACATCCATCAACTGAATAAATTCTACCCTTCTAAAGGCTTTCAGGATCAAGAATGTGATGATTTAGTTTAAATTGCTATTTTCATTTGAGGTTTGTTAGTATATCAAACTAGTTTTAGGTGAGAGAATTTTAAAGGGACAAAACTATGCTGAAGTTTTACACAGTTGTTCCGAGACTGATGGTTGTGGGTTAGATTTTTTAAGAAGCTATTCTTTTGATATACTAAAAGGCACTGGCAAGAATAACTCCAGCTAAGTAAACTGTAAAGACTTGTCAATACCAAAGCAATTTAACAAAGTCTGTTGATCATTGAGGCAATTATTTGAGTTCACAGACTTTGGTTTGTATATAAACACTAGTAAATTTAACAATATTTTATTTACAAGCATAGTAATTAAAATATTTTGATGTTCTCAACTCATATTTTGCTTTTGCTGGGGGGAAGGTATGGCAATTGGGGTTAAGTGACTTGCCCAAGGTCACTAGGGGTGTGTGTGTGTGTGTGTGTGTGTGTGTGTGTGTGTGTGTGTGTGTGAGAAAAGTGTCTGAGGCTGGATTTGAACTCAGGTCCTCCTGACTCCAGGGCCAGTGCTCTATTCACTGTACCACCTAGCCACCCCGTTAAACTCATATTTTGAATGCAAAATAAAATTTTTTGTCTCAATCTTGGATTCTTCAATGAATACGAATACTCCCAAGACGAGACTGGTTTGGAATAGTAGCTTTTTACAGGCTGAAAAGGAAAGGTTTATAATGAACATAGAAAACATTTCATCTCAGAAAAACAACTGGTAGTTGTCAAAAACCAAATTTCAAAACTTGTTTAAATAGGGATTAAGATTAAGATACAATTTTCATAATAATGAAGTAATGAAATACATTTATGGAAGCAAAACAAAGTATTTTTTACAATATACCAATTTTTAGGAAGGTGGTACTTTATAGACTTACAAATTAAGTTCACCTTTCCCTTTTTCTGCTATTGAGACACTATGTCTCGATCTATTATTTTTGTTAGCCTTAAAAATCAGTAAGTTCGTACAGAATTAATCCATACAAACATAGCTTTCTTTGAGAAAGTTACCAATCACTTAGCCAGACTATAGCTTTATATGTAGAAATATTCTTTCCAAAATTAAATTGAGAAAAACATGAGTCTAAAACAGTTTTAAGTTTAATATTTTAAAGTTATACTTTAAGTATATTTAAAATTTTAATATTTAAAG
This sequence comes from Pseudochirops corinnae, assembly GCA_028646515.1. Lineage (NCBI taxonomy): Eukaryota > Metazoa > Chordata > Mammalia > Diprotodontia > Pseudocheiridae > Pseudochirops > Pseudochirops corinnae. Next base: position 233,943,638 of record CM053586.1, read on the forward strand.
CATTATCACAAATCTCAATAACATGTAAAATTATAATTTCATCCATCACAAATGTCTTTTCCAGTACAATTAGGAAATATACAAATTAAGTTAAAATTACCCACAAGTTTTGAAGGAATCGTAAGTCATAAGGCAAGAATCAAAATATTGCTGTGTATTCTGCTTTCAGATGCTTTGACAATACTATTGCACTGCTAGCTGTAAAGTACAGTAGTGCAATAAAGTCAGAGCATTCGTTAGCAGTATTATCACAAGAAATATTATAGAGAGAACAAGGAGCACCCGTTGAGGTTTTAAAGGGTATATTACATTTACAGTAAGGTTGCCATTTTGATATGAAAGCCCCCAAAATATCATCACCATGATAGCCCAAAACAAAAAATCTTCACCTCAATGTGGGTAAAAATTGGACTCAAATGCCAACTTGGTTATACAATATGACTTGTCCACTCTTAATAACGTCCTATCAGAAGCATTATTTTGGAGTGGAATTAAAAAAAAAAACAACCATGTCACAAGGGATCAAAGCACACATGATAACTACCACTAATGGAAGTTGTAAAAAAAATGGTTGGTTCTGTTAGGGTGTAAATTAAGTGTGACTGAATACTGCAAAAAACAACCCAACTTGACTTTGTGCTCTCTATTTACTATGCAATGAATCTCCTTTTTATATACTAAGAACCAAATGCATAGTCAAGACCATTAGGATGCAGTTTCTTCATATTCAGCCTACCTTTCCAGAAATTCCTGCAGTGCAGTGTACTTACCATCTCACCTCTTTTTATCTTAAAGAGTCTGGTGAGAGTATCAATAACTATCTTGTCCCTTTGCTGTAAGCAACAAAAGCAAGTGATAATTTCCTTGGCATTCAATGAGTCAATATGTATTAAAGAATACCCTATATTACTAGTCAGTTGCACCTTTTTCTGTCTCTGAAGAAATTCCAATAATTTTAAACATCTTTCTCCCTACCATTCCTGCCACATTCCCCCGTCCCCTCCCAGTTTTAATAGTAGGAAAGCATTTTCATTTCCCACAGACTTAAGTAACAAAGCAATGGGCAGGAGACAAACCTGGTTTCAAGTCACTGTCATCTACTTCCTTTGTTTAAGGGTAACTAACCCAATTAGAAAGCTGAAGAATCCATTCAAATGGCAGCTGTAGGAGCCCAGAAATGTGACCGGTATCACTGGCCAATGCCCTTTTAACATTGCACTGCTTCTTGTGCAGGATCACTAGTAGTACAACATAAAAAGGGCACTAGACAAATACCACTCAGTCAATAAGATGTCCAATCATACTAAAGAAAAAACAGATTAAGGAAACATCAAATATTACTGTGCAATATGCACCAATAGTTCATCCTTCCTGCTACTTATTTCAAATCATAAATACTTTTGAAATCATATGGAGCTAAATCTTGCTCAACCTCCTCTTTATGGCATGTCCATCTATATGTAGAATAAAGTATACTCAACAGAAAGGAAATTTCCTGCATTTAATACAGAAATAAAAGGGATAAAATGGTTCACTATTACATTAGAACTGATCCCATTCTTTAAATCTCATGGTACATAAAACAATGTTAACACCAATATTACAAATGTTAACATGCATTATTTTATCATCAATCACAAAGATCAGGTCACTTGCCATCCAAGTCTATGGCAAACAGTTTCCTCCCAGAGTTAATACCATATCATGAATACAAAGCCTTTTCTTTTCATAGGTTATCTGCCAATTAGACTAAGTTATTACAGTAATTTGAAGTAAAAATTCCAGAGTTTTACATGGCAAAGTATGATTTATTTTTAGCATTATAGGAAATAAGATATTTGAAATCCATAATATTTTTCAAGATTCATATTCAAAACCTCTGGAAAAAAAGTACCATTTTAAATCACAGTTGTATTATTTGATCAATAAAAAAGAAATAAAAAATACGAAAAGCCTTGATAGCAAAGATAGATACATACGATTCCACAGAATCCCAAATCTGATTTTTCAGATTCCACAACTCAATTTAAAAATATGTAATTTTCAAGGAATTTGAGGAGGGGAAAAAAAAAATCAAATAAAACATAATCTTCCTTTCCTCCTCAATAAATAAAAAGCTACCCCTTCCCAATCCTACCCTCATAAAAGATGTTTTCCTAGATAAGTCTGTTCCATACCAATACTTAAGATCCCTTACTCTAATGTAGATAGAATTTAAAAAAGGATTAGGACATACTGGAACTAAACCAGTGGCCATTAAAAATGCATTACTTGTAATGTCTAGCAACAAAAATTCAGTAAAAAGATCTACTCTGAAGGCCAAAATTAAGGGACATAGTTTTAATATATGTTTGTTGGCAGTATTATTAGATGCCCTAAAAATAAGAAATTAGAAAACACATAAACACCACACACTATAAGTTGTAGCATTTGTAAAACAGAATAAAACATCATGTATTTAAAAAAAAAATAACATTACAGCTAAACTGTTTCATTGGTGTACCTTGAGTTTAACTACTTTTAAGTGGATTTATCCAAGAAAGGTTAAGAATGATTAAAGCCATTCTAAAGCATAAACAATACAGAAAGGTTAAGAACTAAATATCATGCAGGAAAAAAAAAAGTTTAGCACAGAAAACAACATTCATATTTATTGAAGGCAAGAATATAAACTTAAGCAGTATAATTAAGCTGGATCCTCTGTTGAACTGAGACAATTTCAGGTGAAATAATATGAAATATTGCTTATACCACCCATGAAATGTTCACCTAATGAAAATGCCTAACAGTTGAACCATTGGCAGGGTTTACTAAAGATACCTTGGAAATAGTACATAAGTCTGTAATTCAGTAAGGTGAATGATTCACATTGGCAGAATTAACTTACCAAAACTTTTCAATTTAAAAATTTACCAAGTAGTTGATAGGGTCAATTATCTTGGTTTGGGGCTCTCTTTAACTTTGGCAAATTCTTTAACAATTTATATAGTTAGTGGTAGATGAGCTGAGGTGGGTAAAGATTAGACAAACAAGTCTGTGCTAGCTAAACCAAAAGTTGCATGGTTGTTTTGGAGCCTCAGCAGCCGTTCTGTAACAAGCAGTAAGATTTATATCTCTAGAGAGTCCTTCATAAATGTTCCTCATAATGCAGAAATTCTTCCACTCTTAAAGAATTTACCAGTTCAACACATGAAAAGCACAATTATTTCTAAAACAATTACATAAGATAAAATTTTAACTTTTTTACTGCAAGTAAATCATTTCACTAACCTAGAAATAAACCTAAATTAATTTTAATGGAAAAGGACAAAAAATTAGAAGGCTTACACAATGCCTCTGACTGGAAAATCAACCCACTGCCCAATACAGAACCAAGGAAAGGGAGAGTCCTTCATGAATACACAAAGGATGGAAAAACATACCTTCCTAGAATATAAACAACTTAAAAAGTAATAACATAGGATAACTTATCACAACTACACTTAGGATGGAAGTAAAAATCAATAGGCACCATTTTTTACAATACACAGAATAAAAACTATTGGCCCCATCAAAAGAGGTTAGATTTTTTTTCTTGTGCCAGATAGCAGCTTTTACCCTAGAAGCAGAAGTACTGGAATCAGCAGGTTTCAACCTTTGGTCTACATTATACATACTTTTTTCTATTTTTATTCCCAAGGCTTTCTACTACTTAATCTCTTTTCTTATCTCATGCTAGAGGCCCTTGCTCACAGACATCTTCTATCCCAGCATCCACTCCTTTTTCCACTTCCAAATCCTCACATTCTTCCAAACCACACCCTAAGTTTGGAAGTCTATTCTCTCCCATCTGCCAGAATACTTTTCTTTCTATAGCTTCTTAAAATTTATTCAAAATAATCTTTTCCTGCTCTACCCAAGGCTGCTGTTGTAACAATCTAATCTCAATTACCAACTGAACCCCGGGATTCCTCAGCAGTCCTGACCTTCATTTTGGGGTTTTACCTGTTTCAAAATTGACTCAATTCACATTCAATAAGGATCTACAATGGGCAAGACTTTATGTTAAGTGTTGCCATGAGTATCTCATTATGTGCTGCGGTACTTGGCTATTGGCACTAGTGTTTTCTAAAAGTTTAGTAACATTACATTGTTATTAATTGGGAACTGAATAAAGTATGATAAAGCTTTCATGTGGAAAAGTAAAACTACCGTTCCGTTTCAAAAAGAATCTACTATGGGGGAAAAAAAATCACAAAACCCACTAAACTTGGCTGCGTTTTTGACTAAAGTATAAATCTGATAAAACTGATCTAATTCTCATTACTATTTTTGAAAGTTTGAGAAACGACGGAAGAACAATAACTCACTGAACGGTTTCCTAACTATCTGATACAGTAACTATTCAAAATTAACTGGTCAGTGAACATTTGAAAAACTACAGTAGATAGAGGATTAAAAGTTAAAACACTCGGCGCCACTACACCTCCCACCTAAATCAAGGCCTCAAGTTAAATACCTTTCTAACGCTCTAAGCGGGCTGCAAAGGGTATGGGAGACAAGGGGGGGGGGGCGGGGAGCTGCTCCTTCTTGGATTCCCCCCCCGCCCCCCGCGCCGGCTCGTGCCAAACAAGGCGTCAAAACCAAGCCTGGGCAGCTGCTCGGAGGAGGCAGACAGCACATGTACCCAAACTGCCGAAGCAGCAGCACGAAGAGACGAGGCGAGGCGTGGTGTGGCGCTCGGTAGGGAAGGAAGGTCGTCTCTCCCGAGAAGCTCCCGGTGGAGAGCAGAAGGGAGCGAGGGGGAGGGGAGTTCAAGCCTGGAATCCCCTCCCCCCAATGCATAGCGCGCCCCCCGCCCCACGGGGAAGTCAGCCCGAGAATGAAGACGGGTACCGTGGGGGAGGGGAAGGCCAAGGAAACAAGGAAATGTGGGGAGGGGGGCGGGGAGAGAGTTGGGAGGGAGGAAGTAAGAGAAAAGAAAGGGAGGGCGCCCTGAAAGAAAGGGAGGGAGGGAGGAAAGGAAGGAAGAAAGAAATGGCCCCTAGATTGGCCCCCTCCAGCCCGCCTCAGCAACCTCCCCCTCCGCCCCAAAGTCACCCCTCTCCTCGGCCGGAGTTGCTTCCAATCCAGTCTCCTCCCTCCCACTCCTGGTGATGAATGAAATAGACCTACGGGCAACAAATGGTACGACCCGCTCCCCACCCCCCACCCAGCCCCGGCCACGGGGAAGGAGAGTGCAGTCCACTTCCCGCCGTCCCGCACACGCCTCCTTCAGGCCCTCCTCCCCACGCGGAGCAGGATTCGTGAGCGGATTCAAGAGCTCTCCTCCCGTTCCTCCCCACACCCCTTCCAGGGGGCGTGTGAACTGAGCAAGCCGAAAGGCCACGTTGGAAATGAATTGGCCTATCGGAGCCCCCCGGCAGGAGAATAAATGGTTCAACCCGATAGACATTCCGTGCCCCCCCCCACTCCTTTCCGAACCCCGATTCTTCCCAGCGCCCCCCAACCCCCATAGCATGTGAATGGACCAACCCCGCCCCTTTTCCAAGCACACGGAAACCGATCCATTCACACCTTCTAGGGGGAAACCCGGGACGCGGGCTGCACCATCTGCCCCTTCCGGGAGGGGAGAGAACGCTTGGGCTACACCATTCATGCACCCCATCTAGGGAGATGGAATTCCACGGCCCCGAATCCTCACCATCTCCCGCCATTTCCCTCCCGCGTTGCCCGGATGTAACTCGTTCCCCGCGGCGGTTAAACGGGCCCAGACGGCGGCGACTCCCTTCAGCGAGGGAGAAGGGGGGGAAATCGAGTATCGATGCAGCCCGAGTGGCTCAGAGTTCCCAGAGACTCTATCGTGCCTTCTCCTCCTCCTACTGAGAGAAGTGCACAAGTCCGTCTCCTTCGCTTTGCACTCACCATCACTTCCAGCTTAGTGACCGCCGCCTCCATGTTGAATAGTTGACATTCCTCAGGCGGCGACGGCGGCAGTGGTTAAGCCCTCGAACCCAAACGATTCTAGCACGGAGCGACCCCATTGGACAGCTGTCACTCAGCGCGGCGCATCCATTGGCTTTCCCGCTTCTCCACCGCCCGCCCATTGGAGCCTGAGTCCCTCCCTTCAGGATGAAACAGGCCCTCCTGTTGGGCGAATGTACAAAACGCCGCATCAGGATTGGGTCCATTCAGCATTTCTCCTATTGGTTGCTCTTACTTTCTACTTTCAATTTTATTGCAGAGTTTCAGCAGAATCAAGTTTCTGAGTGGTAGACTCGGGAGAAGCGCTAACCAATTAAACAAAAGCTTCCATAAACCGCTTTGTGAAGGTGGCGACACCCCCCTACAACCTTATTCGTACAAAAAGCGCCACTACTTCGATTGGCCAGAGGTCGGGATGCATTATCCAATCACGAAATATCTTCTCTTCTTTCTACACCAGGAGGGTTAATGGAGTAGAAATGATGGCTCTGATTGGTCGGTCTATGCCAAGGGTTTAATTTTGAATTGTCCTATATGATGCAACCGGAGAGAAGATTGCACAGACTCTATTTACCTCTCGGGGCTCTTATACCAGTAAGTACAGGAAGATCTTCCTTTGTTTTTCCTGGGACTGAGGTGCTTGGTGCATCTTTGAATCTTTTCCCTGCTTGCAGAGGGAGGCTAGCTTGGTTGGGAGGGAAGGGGAAGAGGGAAGGAGGGATTGCGGGAGACGGAACTTGGCTACTTCAATAGGAGTATTTGTCTTTATCTTCTACTGACATTACTTCTCTACGCGCGCATCCACAATACAAATTATCAGAGACTATTCAGTTTTCCTTTGTACATTCACGGCAAAATAAGGTACCTGTGTCGTACCCTTTGCCGTATCCTGTTCAATTTAAGCCACAGCCCACTATTGGGTGCCTCCGGTGTGCGTATTGGGCGAGCCAAGGAAAAGACAGATACACCTGTGAGTTAGAGAACAGTGCAACACAATATAAAAGATTAAATTAAATGCAACTGAAGGACAAAATTAGTTGTAGGTGGTGAAAAGGGACTTTATCTGATAAGCAGGGGCATAAGCTTGGGAGGAGCCGGTAGCAGAGCAAAAATAGTTTTAGTAAATTTTTATGTTTGGATCCTATTTGTTATTTTATCCATTTAGGGTACCGAAATTCCTTCCATCAATGCAAATGTGTAACTTGTACTTTTAGTTGTATAGGGGCTGGGAGATTGTGACTTGTCCATAATAGCATAACCAGTATGTGTATGTTCTAGGTAAGACTCAAGCTAGGTTTTCCTCATTGCAAGGGGGCCTTTTATCTGCCTTTCAGTGATACTAGCAATGTATTGTATGATACACAGATTAGGTGCCTGTATCATTCTTAAAGCACTTTGGACTCTTTCTTTGCCTTTATCGCATTTCTCCTGTCATAGTTATTTATTCTTAATTTCCAGCGTGGCCTTCTATGGGACCATACTGCTTCTTAGTGATAATAGCAATGTATTATATGATAACAAAAATTTGGGTGCCTGTATCTCTGTTTCTTATCTAGCACTTTAGACTCTTCCTTTGCCCGTATCACATTTCACCCATCATAGTTATTTATATGTCTTAATCTATTCCCTCTTAGGTTCTTGAAGCCATGTTGTATTGTCTTGACCTTGAAAGAAGTGCCTAACATAAAATGTTATGCGTACTTCAATCCTTAAGGTAGAGGTAGGTTTTTAATCTTGTGTTGTGGACTCCTTTGGCACTTTGGTCAAGACTATAGGTACTTACCTTAATTTGAAGGAAATGCTGAATTTCAGTTAGTGGTTAAAGAAAATAAAGACGACGTTTTCTTCCCTATCCAAGTTCACAGATTCCCCCCAAATCTCTCTATGGACCTCTTTGGTCATCTTTGGACCATTTGTTATAATAAGTACTTCCTCCACTGTCACAGATCATAATCTTTCTGACTTAGTACTGGGTAGAGTTACTTCGAATAAATACTCTTAAGAAATCACAACATCAATCATTCAACAAGCGTTTATTAATTGCCTACTATGGGCCAGGCACTGTGCTGAGTGCTAGGGATGCAAAGCCAAAAATGAGTTTCTCCTCAAGGAGATCATATTCTCTAAAAAAAAAAAGGGAAGTACAAAGGTTTCTAATCTAATTCTAAAAAGATGAAAGACCCTCCTGCTTGCAAAACATAGGTTAGAAACTAGGAGAGATGTAAAGTTTAGATAAAACCAGATGCCTTCTGGTACAACGGAAAGAACCCCATTAACCCTATTCTGACTACACTTTCTACCCTCTCCAACCTCAGCCTAGTAGATAGAAATTTCAATCCTACATTGTCCTCTGCTCTTCAATCTTTTGCTCTTTAGCCACAGCCTTAAATTACATCCTCCCACCTTCTATCTCCTCTGCTCCTATTCACAGCTACTAAGTGAAGCGGGAGAAAGTCCCACAGATTTACTGAATACTTTACAAATTTAAGTTATCTAGACTTAAGTGAACCTTTACTGCAACTAGGCTGTCCCTTTACTCCTCTCTAATTGATTCATTATCTCACTTCCTCAGAAGCTATTCTAAACTTCTCTCCTCAAAGCCCTCAAGCCTTTTCCTCCCTTCTTTCTCTCAACTAAGGACTTTGCCTCTTTACTGAAAAAAAAAATTGAGGCCATTTGACATTAGCTCCTTCTCTCATTCTTTTAATTTCAAATTTCCTTGACATCTCTCACCTTCTATTCCTTTTGGCCTCTGTGACAAAGAGGTAACTTTTCCTTGACTACGTCAACCCCCTACATGTGCATTTGATCCCATCTCCTGCCATCTTCTCCAGCAGATTACATCCTTAACCATCCCCTCTCCAACTGATTCCCTCACTATTACCCTCAAACATACCCAAGCCTTTCCTATCCTTAAAAAAAAAACATTCATTAGACCTTTATTGTTGTTCGGTTGTTTCAGTTGTGTCCAACCCTCTATGACCCTATTCGGGGTTTTCTTGGCAGATACTGGAGTGATTTGCCATTTCCTTCTCCAGCTCATTTTACAGATGAGGAAAGTGAAGCAAACAGGGTTAAGTGACTTGCCCAGTCACATAACTAGTAAGTGTCTGAGGCTGGATTTGAACTCAGGTCTTCCTGACTCCAGCCCCTGTATCCACTATAGCATCTCACTGCCTTTGTTAGGCCTTATTACCATCCCCTAAAGCAATCATCCTTTATCTCTCCTCCCTTTCTTGGCCAAACTTCTCAAAAATCTTCTAACCCACAGAATGAGCCTCAATATCGAATTATATATGCCTTTTTTAGGAAGTTGCACTGAGGATTTATAAAAATTGCCAACCTTTCCCTGTCTTCCTAGGTCACAACATATATTCCTTTGACTGGTATGGTTCCAGGTTTAAATAATTACATTGTAGCATCAGAAATAATCCAAAATAAAAAGATTCATAATTCACATTTCCAACATAATTTCACATGTTTTATGGGAGAAAAAAGTACTCTTGAAAGTCATGAAACAATGAGTTTCTGTCCCAGGTTAGTAATTTGGATCCCACCTGACCCATGAGTAGGATTCATATCTATCATGGGTTCATGAAGTGATTTTAGAAAAGATGGCAATTGTAAATGTTTAATTCTTATGGAAAAATCTGCTCCTGGAGTATGAAGGTTACTCTGCAAAATACTCATTATACTAAGGACATAACAGAGTAGCTGGGTTGGTTTGTTTTTGGGACTGGGTCTCCCTATCTCACTGAAGATAGAAGTGCACAGGATACATTCCATAGATATAGTAGACCAGACTTTCATGCTCCCCCTCTTCTATGAGGCAGATATGCAGAAAGAGTATAATCTTGTTGGGTGGATGCTTTCACTGGATCTATGAATGACTAAAACAAAGTACAGGGTAGTTAATTTGCAAGTCTTGTTTGTGACTCCCTGTTTGTTTATGCCTCTGGACGTGGTCCTAGGATTAAGTCTTAATGTATAAATAGCCTTAGGCTAGGGTAGGGAGTGGTCAGGACTAAAGGAGGGTCCTTGCATTTCAATTACCTAAGAGTCTAAGAGTATATAAACCCTGTGATTTTCTTGTATCTTGGCTCTTTATGAAATGGTTCTGTAATAAACAGACTATCCAATACATTCCCATCTCTCTCTTTCATTCAGCTGGTTGCTGGACCATATTACTGTGGTGGTCACAGCACATATTAATAAGCATGGAAGCTTTGACCTGGACCATTTCCTACCTCCTCAGGCAGCCTGGTGACTACCTCCTATACCCCAACCACCCAACAGTTAGGGGATCCCCCATGCCAATGAAATTATAGGTTCTATTATTACCTTTATTACTAATAGCTAATAATACTGACGAGGTGCTTCTGTATTGTTTAGGTGGGGCTTTTGTACCCCAGTTTGTAAAAATCTCACTTGTGGTTGGGTAACTATGTATGTCACATCAGTTTGTAACAAGCCTGTGCCATTAAGCTGTAAAAGTCACACTTTCCTTCAGCCATAAAGGCATTCACTCCGCTTCTCCCCCTACCCCCAGCCTCAAAGTCTTTTCCCCAAGTCTGCTAGATAGTTTCCCATGAATCAATCACTCAAGTATTCTTAGAGAAATACATAACACCTTTGTTCTTAGTGGCCAGCTGCGCTTTAGAAACCTTGAATAACTTTATCAAGGAGATAACTTCCTCCTGAGATGGTCTCTAATCAGTCTAGCTTCCAAACTTGGCACCTCCTGAAACAATCAAGCCTATACTCCCAGCAGCTATGTTGGCCCTATGTCATTCATCCTTGACCAAAAAGTTACCTAGTGATGCTTCAAGGCAAAAACCACATCTCTCCCTCCACCTCCCGTTGGATTTTTCGAGTGAATTATGGGCAATTTGCCTGCGGCAGTTGATATTAAAAATGTATGGCCCTTTAAGCACTCAACCACTCCCAGACTCCTCCCTAATCCTACCTTTGCCCACCTAGTTAGTATAATGAGCTTCTGACTGACAGTTTTATGCCTTTAAAACAGCACCTCTATCCCCTGGCACCTTGCAGGTCTTTTTCTCTCCCCACCCTGGCCACTGAAAAGCGTAACTTTATAACTCTGCCTTAAATCCCTTTCAGCTTGCAGCCCTTGCCTCTGTGAAACAATAAACTTTTATGACTCTACCAAAGGACAGCTGGGTCCAGTAAATTCTTTTTCTGACAACGAACGTAGAATGGATTTCATTAGAAATCCCACACCTCTTCTCCCTCATCAATACTATAATTACTAATAACTATAATTTTTTTGTATAGCAGTCAGGGTTGAGTGACATGCCTAGGGTCTTACTCAGATCCTCCTGACTCGAGGGTTGGTGTGCTATCTCCTGCTCCCCATAACTCTAGTATTTTTTAAAATGGGATAATGCTTTCTATCCTGATAAAGAGGTTACAATGTTTTGATGGGAAGAACACCCAGACTTTCTTTCTAATATAGATTCAAATACTACTTAGTCATGGGCTTTGGGCAAATCACTTAACCACTCTAACTCTCAGTGTTCTTATCTATAAAATAAAGGGTTAGATTAGATTGGGGTTCTTAACCTGGATACTATGAATTCTGTGTGTGTGTGTGTGTGTGTGTGTGTGTATACACATGTATATGTTTGATAACAGTATTTTGATATAATTGTTTTCCTTTATAATCCCTATGCATTTTTAAAAACATTATTCTGAGAAGGGGTCCATAGGATTCATTAGCCTACCAAAAGAAAGCAGTCTATGTCACAAAAACCTGGGATTAGCTGATCTCTTTTAATTCTCACTACAAACATGTAGTGAAGCAAAACAAATTCCCTCTTTGGGCCCTGTCCCAAAAAATGGCTCAATCTGCATTGTGAGCCTATCACCTCTCTATTAGGAGGTAGGTAGGCCATTTTATCATGAGTCCCACATCTGAAAACACTCTCTCAATTCCCTGTATGTACCCAGGAAGACCATAAGTAAGGTGGGTTTAAAGAGCTTCCAAATGTTTTCTTTTAGAAACATGAACAAAAGCACTTTGCAATTCACAAACTATGAATGCCATATATTCTGATAGAGTAATGAAGGCATATAACCATGTTTTCATTATAGGCAAATGACAATAAGCACCTACACCAAGGTAGATACTGTACTAAGTCTTGGGAATACAAATATAAAAGTTAAATAGTCCCTGCCCTCAAGTAACTTACATTCTTCTGTGTGAAAAAGATTTAACATTTTATTTTTTCCCAATTACACGTGAAACATTTTCAACATTTGTGGGTTTTTTTGAACGTTGAGCTCCAAATTCTCTCCTTCCTCTTGCCTCTCCTTAAGAAGACAAGCAATTTGATATATGTTTACTGTATGAAAAATGAAACAGTATCTTATAGACTATTCTGTTGCAAATCACTTGAAACATCATCCCTTTCCCCTTTCCAGGATTTCATTGACTTAGGTACAGGTTCTCCCACCCTTGGCTTAGGAAAATCCCGTGGAGGAAATTCCCTCTATCAGGAAAGATGGACATCGGCCCTGCTCTCTGAGAGTTACCTGGGGCACTGAACACTGAGACTTGCCCTGGATCTCACAGTGTTGGAGGTAGGCCTTGGACCTTTGTTCTTGGAAGCCTGCTTTCTATGTCTTATGCCATCACTGCCATTTGATATTTGTAAGGAAGTAAAATAGAGCTTCTCCAGAACAGTTTATGTAATAACAACAATATTTTTATGGAGAATCAACTCTGAAAGCTGTATTAGGAATTCTGGTCAACACAGTTACTGACTAGGATTCGGAGGACTCATGATAAAATAGCCTACCCACCTCCTAATAGAGAGGTGATAGGCTCAGAATGCAAATTGAGACATTTTTTGGGACAGGGCCCAGTGAGGGAATTTGTTTTGCTTTGCTACATGTTTGTAACAGAGGATTTTGGGGATTTTTTGCATTCTCAGTGGGGATGGGGGAATGTGGTAGGAGGGAGAGTAGGTGGATCTTCATTAGAAAATAATTATTTAAAAAAATCACAACTCACAAAAGAATTAATGTAGCTACAAAAGATAACATGCATCATATTTTGGTAAAAAGAGCCTTGGATTTAGAACTATGGAAGAGGGCTCTGCTACTAATTTACCTGCTGAATTTTTGGCGATTCCCTTAACCCCTATGCTCTCGTTTGTAAAATAGGGGGAGGGGAGTTATCTAGTAAACCTCTTTAGTCCCTTCCAACTCTAACTCTGTGATCCTAAAGAAAAAAAGAGGATAACAACCAGCTTCATTTAAATTACTTTAGGTCTTTCCATCTTAAAATCACCTCTTACACTCTGATCAACACTTTCTCCCCACCTGCATGACACTTATTCAGTGTAAACCCTATAGGTGTGCCAAGGCAAGCCACTAAATAATGCTGCCTGGGCAAATGGAGGTAGGTAACTCTGACACAGCATGTTTCTCTTAAGAAAACCTAACCAGAGGGTGGAGCCAAGATGGCAGCGCAGAAGCAGGAAAACTCTGTGGCTCTCCCGATAACCACCTCAAATACCTATAAAGTATGATGCTAAACAAATTTTAGAGGTGCAGAACCCACAAAGTGACAGAGAGAAACAAATCTCCTGCTGAAGGCAGCCCGGCAGGCCAGCAGAAAGGGTCCATAGCAGCATGCTGGGGGCCAAGCCCAGCCCCGCATGAGCCCGAGGTTTTAGCCCCAGGATGGCCCTGACCAGCAGCAGCTGGAGGACTTCAAGAGAGTGGATCGCCAGCAACAGTAGCAGTTTCCAGAATTATCAACCCATAAATGCCAAAGGCAAAATAAAAGGTCAGTGTGGACTTTGGGAACAGGGGGACCAAGAGTGTGGCCCGGCCTATGCCCCCCCTAGAAGGAGAAGCAGTTAAGGCACGGTGGCCATGCTGCCACCACCACGTGACTACTTCAGAGCTTCTGGCCTGCAGATCATAGAGGGACTAAGCGACCATTCTGAAGGGTAATCGCTCTTGCTTTAACTTGCTTAGATTCTGGATCACTGTCTTGGGTGGAGGTCCTGGGGTGTGTGACCAGGTGCCAGACCCTGTGGAAGCTTCAGGGAGGGCACCCAACTAGTAGCTCCAGCAGCTGCAAAAACCTGAGCAATTTGGGAAAAGCTCTCCTCTCTGGAAGCAGAGTTCTACTGTGGCAAAAAGCTCAAAAGTCAAGTAATTGAGTGGCAACATGAGCAAGCAAAGGAAGCAAAGCAAGCACAGCAATCCAACTTTAGATTCCTTTTTTGGGGACAAAAAGTATCAAAGCGTGGAACAGGAGGAAGACAACACAGTCAGAACTCCCGCACCAAAATCTTCCAAGAAAAATATGAACTGGTTACAGGTCATAGAGGAGTTTAAGAAGGATTTTGAAAACCAAATAAGAGAAGTGGAGGAAAAATTGGGGAGAGAAATGAGAATGATGCAAGAAAATAGAAAAGCCAGTCAACAACCTGACTGAAGAAAATAAAAAATAAAAAATAAACCTTAAAAAATAGACTAATTCAAATGGCAAAAGAGGCTCAAAAAGCCAATGACAAGAAGAATCACTTAAAAAGCCAAATTTTCCAGATGGAAAAAGAATCTCAAAAGCTCACTGAAGATAATAATTCCTTCAGAATTAGATTGGAGCAAATGGAAGTTAATGACTTTATGAGAAATCAAGATACTATTAAACAGATCCAAACAAATGAAAAAATGGAAGGCAATGTGAAATATCTCATTGGAAAAACCGCTGACCTAGAAAATAGATACAGGAGAGATAATTTAAAAATTATTGGACTACATGAAAGCCATGATCAAAAAAAGAACCTAGAAATCATCCTTCAAGAAATTCTCAAGGAAAACTGCCCTGATGTTTTAGAACCAGAGGGCAAAATAGAGGTCAAAAGAATTCACCCATCACCTCTTGAAAAAGATCCCAAAAAAAAAAACTCCTAGGAATATGATAGCCAGGTTCCAGAGTTCCCAGATCAAGGAGAAAATATTACAAGCAGCCAAGAAGAAACAATTTGAATATTGTAGAAAAACAATCAGCATAACCCAGGATCTTGCAGCTTCTACATTGAGGGATCAAAGGGTTTGGAATATGATATTCCAGAGATCAAAGGAGCTGGGATTAAAACCAAGAATCACCTATCCAGCAAAACTAAGTATAATGTT
>CM053586.1:233959278-233986823 GCA_028646515.1 Pseudochirops corinnae
GGGGAAAATATGGTCATTCAATGAAGTGGAGGAGTTTTAAGCATTTTTGATGAAAAAAACCAGAGTTGAAGAGAAAATTTGACATTCAGATACAAGAAGCAAGAGAAGCATGAGAAGGTAAATAGGGAAAAGAAATCATAAGGAACTTATCAAAGTTGAACTATTTACATGCCTACATGGAAAAATGATAATTGTAACTTATAAAACTTTTCTGAGTATGAGGATAGTTGAAGGGAATATAAATGTGTATATATGTATACATACATATATATGTCTATATAGGAGGATATATGAGTGTATGAATACATATGTGAGTGTGTGTGTATATATGTGCACAGGTATATATAGACAGAGGATACAGGCTCATTTGAATAGGAAGGGATGATACTTAAAAGGTGAAATTGAGAGGTGAGAGGAATATAATGAGAGGATATGGGGAGAGACAGAATGGGGTAAATTATCTCATCTAGAAGAGGCAAGGGAAAACTGTAACAATGGAGGGGAAGAACAGGAAGGCAAAAGGGAATGGGTCAACCTTACTCTCATTGAATTTGGCTTAGGGAGGGAATGACATACACACTAAATAAGGTATCTCACCCTACAGGAGTGTAGGGGGGGATGGGGATGAGGGGGGATGATGGAAGGGAGGGCAGGTTGGGATGGAGGGCAGTTAGAAGCACACACTTTTTTTTTTGCTTTATGAGGGGGGAAGGCAGGGCAGTTGGGGTTAAGTGACTTGCTCAAGGTCACACGGCTAGTAAGTGTTAAGTGTCTGAGGTCACATTTGAACTCAGGTCCTCTTGACTCCAGGGCCAGTACTCTATTCTTTGAACCAACTAGCCGCCCCAGAAGCACATACTTTTGAAAAGGGACAGGATCAAAGTACAGAATAGAACAAGTGGGGGATAGGATAGGATGGAGGGAAATATAGTGATTCTTTCACAGTATATCCCTAATGGAAATGTTTTGCGTAGCTACACATATACAACCTATATTGAATTGCTTATCTTCCCAGTAACGGTGGGTGACGAGGAAGGAAGAGAAAGAGTCTGGAATTCAAAGTTTTAAAATCAAATGTTTAAAAAAATATTGTTATTATCATTATTTTTTAACATGCAACTGGGAAATAAGATATACAGGCACTGGGATATGGAGATCCATCTTGCCCTAACAAAGTCAGGGGAGGGATGGGGAAGGATATAGGAAAAAGCAGATTGAGGGAGGGGGAATTCAGTGGAATGGCTGTTTTGGGGTGGCGGGTAGGGGAAAGACAGAGGGAAAATTTGTAATTCAAAATCTTGTGGAAATGAATGAAGTAAATTAAAAATAAACATAAAATTTAATTTAAAAAAAAAAGAAAAGGAAACCAGTCAGAATGATATTGCCCTGTTCTATTCCAGCTGGATTATTTATATCTTTCTTTAAAAGATTCTTTAAAAATGAACAATAGCCACCACCACCACAAAAAAAAAAAAACCCCAAACAAAAAGAGGAAATATTACTCCGGGAAAAAAGAGTTTATGTATGGGAGTGGGGGGTAGGGAAGGAAGGTGGGAAATTGTCACATCTGTTCTTGTACTTATAACCTACCAATGGGTATTCATAACCACCTCCAAGCTTCAAGTTTTTTCTCTATGCTTAAAGATGAGAGTGAATTCAAACACCACTTTCCAGTACATCTTTCAGGGCTCTAAGAATAAACCAGGGTGGGTCATTTCTATTTTAAGCCTGACCCTCTGTTGCCTAGCAAAATGCTGATAAGCAGGCCTCCCTCTCTCTCCCCCCATGCCCCCCCAGTAGTAGCTGTTGATGCCTACCCCACCTAACCTCACTTCACTGCCACATGGCTGTCTTTGGCACCTGTCCTCTCCCTGGTTTCCCAACCCTGGCAGAGAGCTGTGTGAGCCAGAAGACAGCTGAAAGGAGAACCAAGTGTAGAGGTGCATACCAAGTGCCTGGAGTTCCCCAGTGAACAAAGGCAGAATGAAAGTATGTAGTCTAACAGGAGGTTGTTCCAATTCTAACACATGTGGAGGGAAGGAGTCCAAGGTTGTGGTGGAAAAGGAGGGGATGGGTAAGGTTATTTCAAGTTCTGCTACTCATTTGCTCATAAACTCAAGTGACTTCTCTCCTTATCTTAGGTTTGCCTTGTTATTAGAAGATAAGTAGTTAATAACAACAATAACACTCTAAAATTTGCAAAGTACTTGTGACAAAACGCAGCAAAACTCTTTGGGAGCTTAAGATCACAATAGCTAGTATTTATGTAGGTTGGTAGAGCATTTTATATATCTCATCTCATTTGATCTTCACATCAACCCTTCGAGGTAGGTGCTGTTATGATTCTCAGTTTATAACTGAGAAAACTGAGACTGAGAGAGAATAAGTGACTTGTCCATGATGTGTCTGAGGTAGGATTTGAACTCAGGTCTATTCTAACTCCAAGTACCTGCTCTAGCAGTATTATTCCAACTAGCAGTCCCTGAAGGGTACTTTCACAGTAGTAAGTTTAAATCTTTTGAGTAAGTTTTCTGCATTTTAACCCAGGAGTTTTCTAAGAAGCATGTTGTTTTTAAAATGATATTTTAAAATAAATTTATTCAAAACTTTGGGAAGACACTGAGTCTCGGATCTGGGATGATTCAACTCTTTGCACAGTTCCAAATTAGAATTATACTTTACAAAGTGGTGATCAATAACCATACAATTAATAAGCCTTTCTGTGCACATGGACCATAACTCAAGTGTTGTCATTTTCTTCAGTTATGGAAAGGATAGTCTTGAATGAATGAAGATTTATTAAGTACTTAAGAGCAGCCAGGTGGCACAGTAGATAGAGTGCTGGGCCTGGAGTCAGGAAGACTTATCTTCCTGAGGTCAAATCTGGCCTCACATACTTCCTAGCTGCATGACCCTGCACAAATCACTTAACCCTGCTTGCCTCAGTTTCCTCATCTGTAAAATGAGCTGAAGAAGGAAATAGTAAACTACTCCAGTAGCTTTGCCAAGTAAGCCCTACAAATGGAGTCATAAAGAGTCAGACACAACTGAACAACAACAACACAAATGCATTTGGGATACAAATACAAAAACTATGACAGCCCCTGCCCTTGAGGAGCTTACATTCTAATAGTTTACATTTTAATACACATATAGAGGAATGTTGACCCTGAAGGATATTTTCTTTGGAAAGTTACAAAGCTGGTGAGTAGAGCTATAGAGGAATAAATAGATTGACATACTCTTTCCTAAGCAAGGACAAAGTTGGTTTGATTATGATTCAAGAGCTGGAAAGAGAGAATATGGTGCACAGAACAT
Source organism: Pseudochirops corinnae (assembly GCA_028646515.1). Lineage (NCBI taxonomy): Eukaryota > Metazoa > Chordata > Mammalia > Diprotodontia > Pseudocheiridae > Pseudochirops > Pseudochirops corinnae. The sequence goes on from CM053586.1 coordinate 233,962,597, forward strand.
CCTGTCAGTTTTAAGTCCAAGGACTGAAGGCAAGTGTGGCTAGAGCCAGGCCTGGATGTGATGAACATCTGAGGTAATCAGCAGTCAAGACTGACAGAGGAGGCCTAGGGTAGGAATTCTGGGCATAAAAGACTTAGGTCCTTCTGGACCTAAAAGCACAATGGGGAAAAGTCAGAGGAGTAAAGTTTGGAGAAGTAAATAAAAGCTACATAAGCAAGATTAGAGACCAAAAAAACCAGGACTTTCCTTCTTCTCCTTCCCCACTAACCAAGGGTTTAAATTTCTGTCTACAGTTTCTCCACAGAAAAAAATGACCAAGCACAAATACCGGGGAAGAAGAAAGTTGAGAGCCAGAAACAAAATCTTCATCAAAAAAAAAAAAGCTAGTCCATCTGATCCTATTCCAGCTCTTCTTCCTCCTTCCCCTCATTCCTCTACTACTTCATGTCCAACTCTATCTCCACCTGAAAGGTAAACCCTGGTGTAGCGCAGAGGAAATTGTAGGTATTTAGGTAGAATTTCATTTTACTTAGAATGTCCAAAGTTCAGGGCTTTCAGGCTAATTGTGCTAGTCAATGGGATTGAATAAACCACTGTGGGGAATGGGGTGAGAGGGTGGGGCATGGAGAGAGAGAGAGAGAGAGAGGAGAAAAGAATGCATTCTCGGCTTAAAGGCAATTTTGGGAGGGATAGGTGAGCCTCCTAAAAAGAATTACACCTCTCTTCTCCCTTGTCCTCCCCACCATACCCCATCTCCTTTAGGCAGCCTCTGTGTCTATTCCACTGCCAATATACAGATAGTGGTATCTGTACCTGTAGAGGAAGGGCCCAGGGCGGGCACTCTGCATCCAGCACTCATGCTATATGATGTGGCTCCCTTAGCTTAGGGGGCAATTCTGGCAGCATAGCTTTGGATTTCTTTTTTTTCTCCCCTACAGAGTAATAGATGCCCCTCTCATGAACACATGTTGTGGTCAAAGTCATCCAAAATTAGCCTGGAGCAAAACATTTTCCAGCATGAAGAATCTAATGAAATGCTTAGGAAAAAGGGTGTGTTCTTTCTATTGGTGTTGCCAGAGCAGTATTACACAGGTATGATTTTGATTGTCTCATTCCTAGTTTTCCCTATATGTGTGTATTCAGGTAAATGATCCTCTGAGATCAGTGGTTCTCAACCTTCCTAATGTGGCGACCCTTTAATACTCATATGTAGGCGTATCTGCATGTGGGCAGACCTGCCTGGAGATGGATAAAGGAGTGGTGTCTCGGTTCCTAAGACCATCGGAAATATGTGTTTTCCGATGGTCTTGGGCGACCCCTCTGGCCCCTGTGAAAGGGTTGTTCAATCCCCAAAGGGGTCGCGACCCACAGGTTGAGAGCTGCTGCTCTGAGATCTTAATCATGTGAGATTAATGGACAATATGGACTGTGAAGGTTTGGGGGCTTCCAATTGTAGGATAACATTTGGTACATCAGGCTATTGCCTCGTTTTACTTCTGGCTGCATCCTTCTTCATGCCGCTAGGATTCAGGTTTGTTTCTTTCTGGGCTTTAGAAATTAGAGATGTTGAAAGACATCCTATTTCCATCCCGTATCTACTTCCGGAAACTTAGCCTGATCAGACAGCAGGTTGACAAGCTGGAAAATGAATTCTACAAGCTCCAGGAAGCACTGAAGGTCAGTAACGAGACTTATATCTAAGACAAAATTTCTGCCTGTTGCTTGCAGAATTAGAGCTATTGTCCCTTCCAGATTTTAGGTAATGGAAAATATCAATCCATAGATAGCTATCCTGACAGAAGATACTATATTCAGAATAAGTAATTTAGTTCAATTCCCGTCTTTTTTATTTACCAAAGATTTATTTTTTTTCTCTTACACCCCTCCCCCCCATTGGAAGAAAAAAGCAAAACAAAAATAGGCCCCTTATAACCAAAATGCATAGTCAAATAATACCAAGTTCTGTATTGGCAATGCCCCAAATGTGTCTACTGCATATTTAGGCTGTCCTTTCTCTGTCCTTCATCTTCAGTCCTCTGGAGTCCTGGTTGGTCGTGGCATTGATCAAAGTTCTTAAGTCTCACAAATCAATTTCTATCCTTCTGTAATTCCCCACTCATCGCTATGCCTATTGATAGTTTGTCTGATGTCTGGGCAGTGACTCAGTGAGGCCTTTGGACAATCGGTCCATATGTAACCTATCTCCAAGCAGGTCAGACTAAGCTCTCTTGCTGAAGGGGAGGAGATACGACTAACCTCAGCCAGCCAACAGCCACAAACATTTATTAAGTGCCTACTGTGTTCCAGGAAATGTGTTTTACCATCCATCACTGGACTGATGAGAGTTCTGAAGCCTTTCGATATATTTGCCTTTACATGTAAATCGTTTTCCTGGTCCTGCTCATTTTCCTTTGTACTAGTTCCTATAGCTTCCTCAGTTTTTCTGAATTCTTCGTGTTCAACAACACTTACAGGATAATAATGTTCATACTTTACAATTTGTTCAATCATTCCCCAGTTGATGGTGCTGACACTCCTTACAGTTCTGTCCCACAAAAAAGTGTTGCTATGGATATTTTCTGCATATTGGGACCACCTGTCTTCATGCCCTCCTAAAAATACTGTTTTGTGACTTTCTTCCTCTCAAGCCTGCCCTTGATTTTCATTTTAACTTGATTTCATGCATAAACAAATTGCAGAAGGAGTGAGTTCTGGAGGGTGGTATAATTTAGGATTGCCTCTGGACCTCAAGCCCCACTCAGAGACAGTCCTGGTCTCAATGTCAGTCTGACAAACAAATAATTTTTACTCACTGACCTGAGGGAAACCTATGCTGTCCAACCACAGTTCCCAGAATTTTTAACTGGAACTGAAAATAGCAAATCTCTAAAATGAGTGGGTGGGATCAGATGATGTCTAGGCTTCCCTTTCTGCTCTAATATTCTCTGGTTCTCTAACAATGGGCCACATGACATCTCTTGGAAATCATTCCCTGGCTCTTCATGTACTTTGTCCCACCCATCCTGGTTAAAATTTTATTATAGTTAAATTATTAGCTTCACTTGGGCATTTAACCATCTGAGAACTAAGTCCGTTAATTAGTAAGAAAAACCATGTCTGCTAGTGGCCATTCTTAAAACTTTAATCAAAGTCTCTAACAAGGCCAATCTGCCATTCACTTGCTAAATCAAATGAGATAATATTTATAAAGCACTTCACACAGAGCCTGACATATCATAAGTGCTATGTTAATTCTAACTATTGTTATTATTGTTATTATTAAATTTAATCTCTCTTTTTTTTTTCACATCTCTCAGACCTCTGCCTCACAGCATTCTTCTTGCCAGGATTGTCATATAACATGTCACTTGAAGTCTCAACTTTCAGAGGACCTTGCTCAAGATAAAACCACTGTTGGAGAATTAGCACCTGCACTCCCACCTGTGACACTGCAGCCTATGGTTCTCCTTCCTCCTCCTCCTCCTCCTCCACCATCACCTCCACTCCCTCCACCACCTCCACCACCTCTGCCTCTTCCACTCTGCTCAGTGTCTTTGTTGCTCAAAACAACTGATAGTACCAAAATACTTCAGGTAGGAGGCATGACAGTGATTTCTGTTTTTCCCAACAGTGGTTACTGATGTGATTCATGCTGGTTGTTTTGGGCTGGATCACAAACAAGAGCACCTTTTGAAGGGAAGCTTACTTCTGGCTCAAGGTTCTCTAGCTTTTTGGATTCAGGAACTTGATTTTTTCAGCATCTGTTTAGAGGTGATCACACCCTAGAAATCTGATCCACATATTTCTTGCCCTTATAAACCAAAATGCCAATTTATTTGTCTACTTGGAGAAACAGAACTGCAGAATTGAATGGAATAATTCTGTTCTTTGGTCTCTACATTCTCTCCCCAGGAGAAAAGCCTATTTAAGAACCAAATTCAGATCAGACCTTTGCTAGGTGAGAATAAAGAGAGCTGGATGATAAATGTTGTCAAGGAATAAGTGTTGTCAAGCTGTGATAATCTGATGTGCTCTCTTTCACTGTAGTGATATAACTGTCTAGCCAAATAGAATGTCTGGAGATAGCATGGCATAGTATAACTATCACTGTATTGGAAACTGAATTTTCATGATTAGAAATGAGTTCTAGTCTCGGTTCTGTCATTTGTGGCCTAAAACAAATAATTTAGCCTTTCTCTGCCTCAGTTTCCTCATTTATTAAAACACAACATCTGCTTTATTTACCTTTCACGGTCATATCAGTCAAATGAGATAATGTATGTGAGAAATCTTTATAAACTTGTTAATGTTTTATTGACACTTAAAAAAATTTTTTTTGTTATTCTCCAATATACTCTTTACCCTCAAAGAAACTCTCTATCACAACAAGGAAAAACAGTTAAAAGACACATTCATTTTGTTCTTCACTTTTTTTGGCAATGTATAAGACATTCCACATCTGTAATCCTACCTCTCTATGGAGAGGAAGGAATTGTATGAAAATCCTTTTTTATGTGTTTCTTTCTTTATACAGAAATTAAGGTATTATCTGCTAGAGTGTAAGTTCCTTAAGTCAGGGGCTGTATCCTCCTGATTTTTGAATTCCCACAGAACCTAGCACAATGCTTGGAGAGTGGAAAGAACACTGAGTCAACAGTCAGATGGCCTGGGTTCAAATCTCACCTCTGATGGTTACTAATAGGTGTAACTGTGGGAAAGTCACTTAACTTCTCTGGCCTCAGTTTACTCATTTGTAAAATGAGGGGATTGAACTAGATATCCCTTGTAGCTCTAAGTCTGTGATCATTTGATTGGATGCCCTTTTAAAGTTTTGCCCAGTGGTGACCCCAACAGACTCAAGCTAATTCTGCCACTTCTATAATCTAGCACATTATGGATTAAATGGTTTGGGGTTAATAGCCTTGGAACTGAGCCATAATTTGTGACTTTGATTCCTTAGGAAAATTTATTCTGAGTTTGAAACCCTTCCCTTTTCTCTCCCCTACCTCTGTATCTTTTTCCCCACCTCTCTCCCTCCTTCTCCCTCTCTTTGTCTCTCACTTCCTCCTCTTCTGAAACACATCACCACCTATTTGGGGCTTCCCAGTTTCTTGTATAAGTAAACAGCGGGGGGAGATACAGCAAAGTCTGTAAAGACAGAAACTATTTTTCTTCTAGCTTTTGTTCTAGGACACTTCTTTCCACTCTTTATTTTCTAATTATGTGGCTGTATTATGGGATTGAAATAGAATTTCCTTGATTTTTTTCCATTCCTTTCTCTGTTTCCCCTTTTCCCTTTCTTTCTCTCTATACATATATATCTCTCCCTCCCCCCTTCTCCATCTCTGTTTCTGTCTGTCCCTTTCTCTCTGTCTCTCTCCCTCTCTCTCTTTGTTTCTCTCTTCTTTTTTCTCTCTCTTTTCCCCTTACCCCCTTTTCTCTTCTCCCTCTCTCTCTGTCTCCTCACTCTCCCTTTCCCACCCCCTTCTTTTCCTCTCTCTCTTCCCTCCTCTCTGTATCTGTCTCTCTTTCTCCCTCTTCCTTTCTCCTCTGTCTCTCTCTTCTCTGTATCTTTCTCTCTATTTGCCCCCTCTTCCTCTCCTTCCCCCTTTTCTCTGTCTCTCTTCCCCTTTCCTTCTTTCTGTCTGACTCCAGTTCACTCTCTCCTTATCCCTCATCTTTTTCTTTGTCTCTATCCCTTTCACCCTCTCCTCCCTCTCTCTGTCTCTTCTCTCTCTGTCTCTTCTCCTTCTGTCTCTCTCTCCTGCCTTTCTCTCTCTATCTCTCCCTTTCCTTCCCTTTTCTCTCCCCTACCTCTGTATCTTTTTCCCCACCTCTCTCCCTCCTTCTCCCTCTCTTTGTCTCTCACTTCCTCCTCTTCTTTCACTCACTGTCTTTCTACCTCTCCCCATCTCCCCCCCTTTCTGTCTCCATCTCCCCTGTCTTCCTCTCCCTCCCATCCCCTCTCTTTCTCTTTCTGTGTCTTTGTGTCTTTCTCTTTCTCACCACTACTCAATGATCACTATTCAATCTGCTACTTCCTAATTGCAAACGTTCTTGGTTGACTGTGACCTCAGATGCTTCTCTGGATCAAATGTAGGACATTAGACTGTATGTGCCCTAGATGTACATCTTCTTGCTTATTATTGTTTACAGTATCCTATAGAAACAATACAAGCAGTTTCCTAGATAATTGAGACAAAACCCCAAATTTGATTGGGATGATCAGAGTGATAAATCAGGTTCTAGCCTCCAGCTACTTTTATTCTTATGGTTGCTGAGGAAATGCCCTATACATTCTGGCTATCATTGGAGCCTTGGAATCAAATCAATACCTTTTCAAATGCCTTACTATCATCTACTTTGGCACCAAGTCAGGTGAACATCTCATTTTTGGTCAAGCAGCTACTTTTGAAAAAACTCTCAGAATAAACTGAACTCCTGCTTCCATCTTGCTACTTGTAACACAGCCCTAAAAAACCAGCTACATATGGCTTCTACTTATGTTTGGCAAATCAGACCTTTGTGTTTTTAGGCTGAACCATTAAAACAAGATATGCCAATGCACATAACTGTTAAAGATCTGCTCACTGTGAAGTTAAAGAAGACACAGAGTTCTACCAGTATGAGTAAGGTAAAGTAGTTGGGACCGTGTGTACCATCCCCTCCCGCATTTGTGAGCACACACACACACACACACACACACAATTTCTGCTCTCAATCCAGCTATCACTGGATTAAAAATCAACCAACTTTTCCTTATTCATTGAGGGCATCAAGGGAAAAGTATTTTGTGCTTAATCTCAGTAGTCTGAATCTCTTCATAGAAACTATTTAATTGCCACAGTAATTTAAAATACAATTTTATACACCAAGTATTAGATTGATTGTGCTGGAATGCCCAAAGATGCACTGCTGTACATTCAGACATGGGGTAAAAAATGACTAGAGAGGTAATTGATGCATGTTGTACAGAAAAGACCTACAATAACAATTTTGTTTTGATATATTTAAAATTAGAAAGATTATCTTTCAAAATATTGATGATAGTTTTTACTTTTTCATCTGAAGATTCTGTCATCACCAAAGGAACGAAAACCACTGGTCACAGTCTCTGATCTTCAGAGTATCTCCCTGAAACCTCAGTCCAGATTTCCATCAACTCACATCACAAATGTGGTATTGTAAGGACTTGGGCAATTTTATACTGTTATTTTTTTTTCTTATCAATGGCTTCTTTGGGATATAAGCCTAGTAAAGAAATCTCTGGTTCAAAGGATATAGATATTTTAATCATTTTATTTGCTTATTCAAAATTGCTTTCCAAAATGGTTGTACCACTTCACAGCTCCACCAACAATGTATTAGTATGTCTTTCTTTCCACAACGCCTCTAACATTGACTGTTGCCATTTTTTTTGCCAGTTTGACATTTTTTTTGCAAATTTGTAGAGTATGTGGTGAAACTTCAGGGTTGTTTTGATTTGCATTTCTTTTGTTATTAGTGATTTGGAACATTTGCTTCATGTAGTTGTGAATATTTTACAATGCTTTTGAGAACTCTGTTTATATCCTTTAACCATTTATCTATTGGGAAATGGTTATTAGTCTCATATATGTTTATTAATTGTTTACATATCTTGGATACCAAACCCTTATCAAAGAAACTTGATACAAAGATTTTTCCCTTTTGACTACTTCCCTTCTTAATGTATATGCATTAATATTGTCTGTGCAGAAGCTTTTCAATTTCAAGGTATCAAAGTTAACTGTTTTATCTCTTGTAATTGCCTCTATCTCTTGTTTGGTTAAGAAAATAATCTTATCTAGGTGGCTAGGTGGCTCAGTGAACAGAGCACCAGCCTTGGAGTCAGGAGGACCTGAATTCAAATCCAGCCTCAGACACTTAATACTTAATAGCCATGTGACCTTGGGCGAGTTACTTCACCCCAATTGCCCTGCCTTCCCCCCTCCAAAAAGCAAAAAAAGAAAAAAAAAAAGAATATATCCTTACCCATAGTTGTAAGAGGTATGTATATGACCTGTCTCTCTTCTAAATTTTTTATAGTATGATCCTTATTATTAAGGTTATGTATCCATTTAGAATGTATCATGGTATTGTGTTGTAAGGTGTTGGTCTAAGCCTAGTTTCTGCCTGACTGCTTTCCAATTTTTCCAGCAAACTATTACTTTTTAATGTAACAAAAAGCACCATACTTTTAAAAAAGTTGCTCTACAAAGGGTGGAGTAAAACATTATTTTCTTTAGAAAAGAGGACACAACTTACTAGACACTAACCACTAAGACTTTATTTTATCAGCCCTCCCAGAAAAGACGAAATGGATCTGCGGAAACTTCTTAGGAAAGTCAACATAGATAGGTAACACACTTCATGATTTCTTTGTGCTTTTTAAATACATGTGAAAAGCTGGTTTTAAAAAATAGCCTTTAATGCTTTCAATACCTTTCCTTTGCAGGAGCCCAGGAGGTACCCCTCTCATCAATAAAGAAAATAAGGAAAATGGAACAGGGTTGACCCCAATAATGACCAAGGCCTTGCGGCAGAAGTTTCAGGCAAGCTTTTACAAATGTTCATTCCTTTCCCTTTTATGTTAAACTCATTTACTTAGATTTATAATCCCTTGGGCATTTTCCAAACAGTGCCTTTGCCAACCTCTAGGCTCCTGTGTAAGACTTTCATGACTTCAGATGGTCACTAAGAAAGGGGTACACAATAAGTACTCAGCACATACCTATTAAATAAAACAACCCCTTCCCCCCTGCCCCCCCACTCCCCCCCCCTCCCCCGCAAAGAAAGAAAGAAGTTCAGGAGAGTAGGAATAAAACAATGTAAACATTCATTTCAGCAAATGCTCCTGACATGCCTGCTGTGACAGCTAGACTTCTAGAAAAGAAGATTTAATTTCAGTTCCTGCCTCTGACACTTAATAGTTGTTAGTTATGTGCATATTGTCTACTATATTAGAAAGTAAGGTCCTTGAAGGTAATGACTGGTTTTTGCTTTTTAAAAAATCTCCCCAATACTTAGCAACATGCCCCACATACAGTGAGCACTTAATAAATGCTTGTGGATTGACTGTTATTAGGTCTAAGACACTGTACTAGGTTTTAGGGATACAGAGAACATAATGACATAGACCTTGCTCTTAAGGACCTTACAGTATAAAGGGGGATTGTTGTTGTTTAGTCACGTCTGACTCTTTGTGACTCCATTGAGGTTTTCTTGGCAAAGATACTGGAGTAGTTTTCCATTGCCTTCTCCAAATCATTTTACAGATGAGGAAACTCATACAAACAGAGTTTTACAGCCAGTAAGTATATGAGGCCAGATTTGAACTCAGGAAGATGAGTCTTCTTGACTCTAGGTACTGACTCTATGCACTGTGGCACCACCTAGAGGCTCCTAGGTAGGGGGAAGAGAGGACAAATAACTTCAACCAGCATTTATTAAATGTCTATTATCTACCTAGGCATGGGCAATACAAAGACAAAAAGAAACACTAAGCAGATCTTTGCCTTCAAGGAACTTAACATGTACATAGAAAATAAAACACAAAACATTTACAAAATAATTTCCATAGGAATTTCATTAGCAGTTTGTTACAATGAAGACTGAAAAGTAGGAAGGAGGCTGAGAGAAGAGTGCTCTAAGCAATCTGATGATAAAGACACCATTTTTACCCAAGAAGGTTTAGGGAAGGTTTGAGAATGGAACAAATCATCCAAGTAAGATACAAATGATGTATAAATGTTTGTGCAAATACAGAGTGTTTTAGTGCAGTTGTAAACTTCAGTAGCTTAAAACTTAAAATTGCACTGAGACTTGTAGGACATTTTTGTACCTATGACAGTCTTGATCCAAACAAAACAAATTGGTTTTAAATCAAATAGTAGTGGAGATGAGGCCAGAGATATCCCAGAGATAAAGTATCTTCCCTTAGTCTCTTAAAATAATCCTCATTTTCTAGAAATTTTCCACGAATGTGGTCTTAGAAGTGAATCATAGTAGCTCTTTTCCCCAAAGGACTACTTTCATTTTATTAGATATATATGATAGAGATCCTATCTCTTTCACCTGATTGCTAAAAATTTATCACTTGTTCCAATCATAACAGTTAATCAACTACATAGTAAGCAAATACCGAGAAAAGAAGGTATGATCTGATTATATAATGACTTTTTCAGATGGGATCAGCTAAATGGGATTTTAAAAGTTTATCTTTTAGCCATTTAGTCTTTAGGGATGCAGTAGCAGATTATGATACAGCATGGTACAGTAGAAAGGTTTTGGAGGCATAATGTCACCTGGAATCTTAGTTCTACTGGCTGTTTGACCTTGGGCCAGTTACTTCCCTTATCTGGGTCTCAGTTACTTGATCCGTAAAATGGTGGGGGTTGGACTTGATCTCTTAGAGCAGTGGTTCTCAACCTTTCTAATGCTTCAACCCTTTAATACTTGTATGTGGGCATATCAGCATGTGGGCGGACCCACCTGGAAACAGATAGAGGAGCTGTGTCTTGGTTCCTAATACCATTGGAAATATGTGTTTTCTGATGGTCTTAGGTGACCCTTGTGACCCCTGTGAAAGGGTCGTTTGACTCCCAAAGGGGTCGCGATCCACAGATTGAGAACCGCTGTCTTAGAGCCTGTCTAGCTCTAAATCCTGTGACTTCTTGAGTTCTCAAAAATCCCCTTGTTGATCTTAAAAACTGCTGAACATGAATGAATTCTGCTAACGTCAGCTGGACACATTTTTAGACACTCTCTCCTCCTTCCTTTAGCCCATTGTACTGTTTTATCTAGCAGCATAAATCAAATTCTCATTGGTACTTTGTTTTAATTTCCACAGCTGGCTCACCCAAAGAGCCCTTCCCAAGCTTCATTACCTTCCTCAAACAGCTTTGATGAATAAAATTGATGTCAATGATGGATCAAGTTTGAAGATAAAGTATTAAATAGATGTGCTTAGAAGTCATTTTTTAGGATTTCAAAACTCCATAATTCATCCATTGTGTGTCTACACAGCAAAAAGTATAGATCTAAATGTTGTCCACTTGTTTCAGTTAGTAAACATGTCCAGATAGTATATTAGTTTAGTTTTGGGTTTTTTTTCCTTCGGTTGTCTAGATGATCATGCTTAATTAAATCTCTGTCATATCTTTTCTCTAATTTGTCATGATAGGATATTTTGAGTGACTGACTTAGATCCCAGTCATTTGAAGAAGTCATTTGTAATTGCTACATTTGCCAACCAACAAATAAGTAGATAATAGGGGTCGCAGTCCTATGTATCTTTATCCAAACAAGTAAGAGATGGCCTCAAAAGGTAGACCATACCTCTTCCTCTATATTGTGTAGCCATTTCTAGTTCATCATCATGCCCTACCAGCCCCTTTTCATATTCTGTATTCAAAAAGCCAAAGGGAAGTTTCATGGACAGCCCTGATAGGAACCATGCTTATTCTACTATATCCTCCCAAGAGTTTTATGATCTGGTTCTGGGCACAAGGCCCCCCTCTCTTCTACTTCTAGTCACAGAGCAGAGGGAGCTGTCATTAAGCATAAAACCAGGTGTGAGGCTGTTCAAGAAACTCATCTGTTACTCTAAGAATGAGGACAGCAGGGGTAAGAAGTACAGGGTCACAAAACCTCAGTAAGCTTACTGTCTTTCTGGGAAAAACTGCAATATGAGACAAATATAGGATGCTTGGAAAGTTTCTAAGCCAAAAATCCAGTTTAGGGAGTTCCCTAAAATATCAAACCTTGGTCCAAGTACAATGGCCCTAGGAAATTCCCATCTGAGCTCCGAGGCTATCTATTCAACCGGAACCCTTTCTTAGACAATCATATTTTTGAGATACACAAGTAGGTGTCTTAACATTCATAATGGATAAGTACAGAAGCAATAATAAGAGACACCTGTCAAAAATGAAATGTATTATTAAAAAACAAAACCTGTCAGCTGTTCTTATAAAAGTCTGGAACTAAAGAAATGCTCATGGGGGAGACAGTTCATTTCTTATTACAGAATGGTGTTTTACAAGGCATAAGTGAAGTTTACAACAGCTCTACTATATACTGTGTTCACTTTACAAATAACTTAATAATTCACAAAGTATAAATACTGTTGTACCTCTTTGGTTACCAAAAAATTGAAAAGGTTCTATAATAGGTATTCAGAGGGAAGGTTCTATAGGCATCTGATAACTATATAGATATATGCAAATACACATATTTGTAAAGCTGCTATGGCCACCATACCAGTATTAAGAAATATTACATGCTCCCCAGGTTTACTTTTCAGCTTTTACCAAGTCCTTATCACAGTTTGCTTTGTATTTTTCATAATTCTGTAAACCTAGGGTTCCTTAAAACCACTATGTACTGTATGCTTTGTTATTAAAATTGAGTGATAACAAAATCAGGCCAACAATTCTGGGGCCACTTAGCTGTTTTTTAACAATAAAATTTTTATAATAAATGATGGACCTTTGGTTTTTACCTTATTTGACTTATATTGCACTCTGAGGATTCATGCTATAATTACGAGGAGTTAGTACACACTCAGGGCTTTAAACAAAATTGAAAGGATTATAGAAGTATTTGATATTTAAAAAAAAACCCATTAGTCATTAGGAAGTTTTCCACATTGGTTAGGTAGTAATTGATATAGGACTGGCTGTTATTGGTAATAATTGATATAAGATTGCTTTTAATTTTCTAGGATCACATTCAGCCTCCTGAATCCTTCTTGGGCACATTTAAGGCAATTGGAAGTGTAATTATTAAAAATAAGTCAGTCAGAATATTTGCTACTTCATGTTGGAAACTAGTAAAATACTTATGTTGGTCTTTGCATAATGTGTTGGTACTTAAAGTTGAGCACTTATATCTAATTCAATTCATGGTCTCCCATGTGAAGAATGTTGAACAGTATTGCAACAGCCTAAATATATACATTTTTTAAAATGTGTTTTTATTTCATTAAATACTTCCCAATTACATGTAAAGGATTTTTAAATATTTATTTCTTGAAAAATTTAAGTTCCAAATTCTCTTCCTCCTGCCCCTCTTCCACACAGTGAGAAGGCAAGCAATATATCAATTATACATGTGAAGTTATACAAAACGTATTTCCATATTATGTTTGCAATATGGAAATTGCAATATGGTTTGCATATCCATGTTGCAAAAGGAAAGACACACATATTAACACATACACACATACAAACATGAAGTACACATACACACACACACACACACACACACAAAGTAAATAAAGTACGATTCAATCTGCACTCAGAATTCATCAGTTGTCTCTGAAAGTGGAAAGCATTTTTCACAATGGGTCCTTTAGAATTGTTTTGAATCATTAACCGATCAGAGACCTAGCTAAGTCTTTCACAGTTGATCATCCTTACAATATTGCTGCTACTATGTACAATGTTCTCCTGGTTCTGCTCACTTTACTCTTCATCAGTTCATTTAAGTCTTCCCAGGTTTTTTTGAAACTATCCAGCTCATCATTTCTTTTAGTACAATAGTATTCCATCACAATCATATATCACAACTTGTTTATCCATTCCCCAATTGATGGACATCCCTTCAATTTCTAGTTCTTTGCCACTACAAAAATTTGTGGTGAAAATTTGTTGAGGAAACTTAAGTGGGTAACTTCTAAATTTGTTACATTAAGGGACAAAAAAAAAGAGATAATTTTTTTAAATGATCAGGAAAAAAAAGAATACAGACTTCACATTTTAATTCTCCTATCATTCATACAAGAGAAGGAGAAAAAAAAAATAAAATGAGAAAATAAAACTTCTGGCTTTCTTTTTTGTATTAGAAAACTTGCCCCAAGTACTAAAAATTAAATTAAGCATTCATTAGGTTAATGACTTTACCCTAGCATTAATCATTGGACATTTCTTCTGTGTTCACTAAATATTCATGGTGTTTTCCATCTTTTAACTGCTAGAAATCATAGGATCATAAATTTAGCGATGGAAATTACCTGAGAGCTCATCTACTCTACTTCATCTCTAAGTGCATAATCCTATTATCTGGCATTTTGCAGATGAGGAAATTGAGGCCCCAAGAAATTAACTAATTTGCCCAAGTTCACATAAATCCAACATTCTTTTCACTACAGCGATAATTTTCTTTTTCTTTTTTAAAATTAATTTATATATTTTAGTTTACAATATTCAGTTCCACATTTCCTTGAGTTTCAAATTTTCTCCCCCATGGTACAGTGATCATTTTAGAAAAATAAATTTCATTATTAACAAATCTAATGGGGCAGAGTGGAATGAGATGATTTTTTTTTTAAATTAAGAACTCTTACTTGCCAAATCTAATGGCCTTTTCTAAATTCTTGGCCTCCAACATTGTCCATCACTCTCTCCTGGATTCTCTCCTTTCTAGGTTTCATCACTGTTCTCTTCTGGTTTTTCTCCTACCTGACTGTTCCTCAATCTCCTTTGCTCTGTTGTTGTTGTGTTTTTTAAATCCATACTCTTTCTTGGGCCTTTTTCTCTTTTCCCTCTATTTTACCTCACTTTGTGATTTCATCAGCTCCCATAAATTTAGTTATCATCTCTTCACAGATGATTCCCAGATATATAAATCCATCTCTGATCTCTCTCCTAAAGTTCAGTTCTATATATCATCTACTGCCTTTTGGACATATTGAATTGGATATCAGTTCAACATGTCCAAAACAGAACTCATGATCTTTTCCACCAAATCCTCCCTTCTTCCTGGCTTTTCTGTTGTGAGCATCATGATTCTCCTTGTCATCCAGGCTTGCAACCTCAATGTCATTTTCAATTTCTCAGTATCCTTTATCCCACATATCAATCTTTTGTCAAATCTTATCATTTCTACCTTTACAACATCTCTTGAATATTCCCATTTTTCCATGCATATAGCTACTATCACACAAGTACACCCAAGTACATCATCTCTTTCTTGTTTTATTGCAATAAATTCCTAATTGGTATTCCTGCCTAAAGTCTCTCTCTGATGCAATCCATTCTTGACTCAGTTATCAATGTGATTTCCTTAAAGTATATGTTTGTTTCAATCCCCTACTCAAACTCCAGTAGCTCCCTTTTACCTCTACTATCCAATATAAAGTTCTCTGTTTGGCATTTTAACTCGACTACTTTTCCTACCTTTTCAGTCTTCTTACACAGTTTCCTCCACATATTCTAGAATCTAGCAACAATAGGTCTACTTGCTATTTCTCAAAAATAATACTCCATCTTCATCTTATTGAGGCTAGCTGTGTGTTAGAACAAGTCACTTAGAAACCTCTTTGAACCTCAGTTTCCTCATCTGTCAAACGGCGATAATAACACCTACCTCACCGGATTATTATGGATAAAGAGATGGGTCTGGAATCAGGAGGACCAGCATTCAAACGCTTTTAGACACTTACTAACTGTGTGACCTTGGGCAAATCAGTTAATGTCCGTTTGCCTCAGTTTTCTTATCTGTAAAAAGCGGATAATAACACCTACCTTCCGTAGTTGTTGGGAGAATGAAATAAGACCAAGATTTGCAAAGCGTTTAGTACAGTGCCTAGCACACAGTAAGCGCTGTATATGTTAGCGGTTATTATAATATGGGTAATTGTTTGTAAACTAAAACCTCTAAGTTCTTAGCTCTAAGAGCCGTCATCATCATCATCATCATCATCATCTCTATCCTCATCATCACCATTATTTCTCCCAAAGGCTGTTTTTCCTTGGTTTAGGATAGAGATTAACTAAGGCAATGGGAATGAATGGTGACAGTCACATTTCCAGTAGTCCAGGAAGGGAAATTGGCTTCCTCTAGTGAGAGCCGAAAGACGAATGAAAGGAGACAGAAATCCTCAAAGCAGAAGTTGGGACATAAAAAAAGAAGAAACCAAGAGGCAAGGAGCAGGCGCGGGAGAGGTCGATGGAGCACGGACCGGAAGTACGGTTGACAGCGCTCTGGATGCCGGAAGGGTATCCAGGAAGGACCGGGACCGGAAGGAACGGGCGAGCGGCGCGGCATCATGGCGGGCCCGGTCAGCCTGCGGGAGCTGCTGCTCGGGGCAGCGGCGGGGTCCGGCGCTGCGAGCCCCGCAGGGTCCCCGGCGGAGGGCAGCGGCGGCGGGGCGGGCGGGGCGGAGCCGCCGTGGCGGGAGGATGAGATCTGCGTAGTGGGAATCTTCGGCAAGACGGCGCTGCGTCTCAGCTCCGAGAAGTTCTCGCTGGTGAACACCGTATGCGACCGGCAGGTCTTCCCCCTGTTTCGCTGCCAGGACCCGGCAGAAACAGGGCCTGGGTCGGGCGGCGAGGCCGGGGCCGTGGGGGAGGCCGGCGGAGCCGGGGATGCCGGGGCCGGCGGCGGGGAGTCGGCGCGGGCGAGCGTGGCAGCCTCAGAAGCGACCAAGGAGGACCCGACCTCCCAGGACTACAGCCTCCTCCAGGCCTACTACAACCAAGAAAGCAAAGTCCTGTACCTGCTGCTCACGTCCATCTGTGACAACTCGCAGCTGCTCCGAGCCTGCCGAGCTCTGCAGAGCGGGGAGGTAGGAGGGGGCCTCTCCTCTCTGCCTCACGCCGAAGCCCACGAGTTCTGGAAGCACCAAGAGAAGCTGCAGTGCCTCAGCCTCCTCTACCTCTTCTCCGTCTGTCACATCCTTCTCTTGGTCCACCCCACCTGCTCCTTTGATATCACTTACGACCGGGTCTTCCGAGCTCTGGATGGGCTGAGGCAGAAGGTGCTGCCCCTCCTCAAGACTGCCATCAAGGACTGCCCAGTGGGCAAAGACTGGAAGCTAAATTGCCGGCCTTGCCCACCCAGACTCCTCTTTCTCTTTCAGCTCAATGGGGCTCTCAAAGTGGACCCTCCCCGGAACCAAGACCCAGCCCATCCAGATAAGCCCAAGAAACACTCACCCAAAAGGAGGCTTCAGCATGCCTTAGAGGATCAGATCTACCGCATCTTTCGGAAGAGTCGTGTCCTGACCAATCAGAGTATCAACTGCCTCTTCACTGTTCCTGCCAACCAGGCTTTTGTGTACATTGTACCTGGAGGGCAGGAGGAAGACCCAGTAGGCATGTTGCT
Organism: Pseudochirops corinnae; assembly: GCA_028646515.1. NCBI lineage: Eukaryota > Metazoa > Chordata > Mammalia > Diprotodontia > Pseudocheiridae > Pseudochirops > Pseudochirops corinnae. The sequence goes on from CM053586.1 coordinate 233,979,727, forward strand.
GGACCAGCTTCGGAGCCACTGCACTGTGAAAGACTCCGAGTCCCTGTTGGTCCCTGCACCCCTTTCTGGACCTAGGCGATACCAGGTGATGAGACAGCACAGTCGTCAACAACTTTCCTTCCATATAGAGAACAGCAGCAGCTCCAGCTCTTCTTCAGGCCAGCTTGTGGATTTCACCCTCCGAGAGTTTCTGTGGCAGCATGTTGAGCTGGTACTAAGCAAGAAAGGTTTTGATGACAGTGTGGGCAGGAATCCACAGCCTTCCCACTTTGAACTCCCTACGTATCAGAAGTGGATTGCAGCTGCTTCAAAATTATATGAAGTAGCCATTGATGGGAAAGAGGAAGACCCTGCTTCTCCCACAGGAGAAATAACCTCTAAGATTTTAAGCAGTATCAAAGTTCTGGAGGGATTTTTGGATATTGACACAAAGTTCTCAGAAAACCGTTGTCAGAAAGCATTGCCCATGGCTCACAGTGCCTACCAGTCCAATCTGCCCCATAATTACACAATGACTGTCCATAAGAATCAGCTTGCCCAGGCTCTTCGGGTATATAGCCAACATGCCCGAGGCCCTGCCTTTCACAAATATGCCATGCAGTTGCATGAAGACTGCTACAAATTTTGGAGCAATGGTCACCAACTTTGTGAGGAGAGGAGCTTAACAGATCAGCACTGTGTACATAAATTTCACTCACTACCTAAATCAGGTAGCTGAAATTTTCTTAATTGTATTGAAGTCACTTTGTTTCATCTGAGTTTTTGTTTTGGTTCATAAGAGAATCCTACATACTTGGAAAGGGACAAGTTTGTTCATTTTTCCAGCAAAACCTAGCTGTGCACCAATAGTTTTTACCAATATTAAAGCATGAGAAACTATCCTTATGAGTATCAGTTAATTAACAAATAACCAGGAAATAGAATTAAAATTTTTCAACTAAATATTAACTAGCCCTGAAAAGGGTATATATTGAACTCTTAACTTGATTTGATTATAGCAAAGTTTAATAATTCAAGACATCTTTATTAAGCACATACTTCTAACAAGGCACTATGCCAGATACTATTTGGTCAGAGTGATGTTGGTAAGCAACAGGGAAGATTTATAAGAATCCTTAAATCTTTAAAGTAAGTTTCTTCTGCCATATACTTTAGACTTCTGTCTCTTAGAGAATTTTTCAGAGAAGTTCTGGGGTTGGAAATAGTAGAATTTAGATTAGCTTGACTTTCGCTTGGTATTTGTGAAGTAAATATTGCCCATTGATCTATTGTAGGAGAAAAGCCCGAAGCTGATAGAAATCCTCCTGTCTTGTATCACAACAGCAGAGCCCGATCCACTGGTGCCTGTAATTGTGGAAGGAAACAAGCCCCTCGAGATGACCCCTTTGATATCAAAGCAGCTAATTATGACTTTTATCAGGTAGTTACTTAATGTTCATTTTCATTTGTTTTCTGAATTGATAATTGAAGAATTATTTAATTGTTTTATTGGAAAAATTTAACATTGAACTACAATATAGCCTGTTAACTATTTACATTTAAATTAATTTGTCGAGTATCTTTGGTTACTTTTTTGTAGAGGTTGGGGGGTGGGGACCCAAGGAATGGAACATTGCATACAGTGTGGATTTTTTTTCCTAAATATTGATTGATTTTGCTAAATTTTCTTTCCCTTTTTTCTTTTTTCAAAAAAAGCCATATTATGAGGGAATGGCTCTCTTAGGGGAGGAACATAAGGGAAATGCAGGTGATATTAAAAGATAGAGGAAAAACTATTTTAAAAAAAGCATTGTGGGAGGATAGGAGTCACACAGGATGAGCGGGCAGTCTGCATGTGTGGAGAGTATATCCAAATGGATTAGATCATAGGTCATTTGAGTGTGAAGCATCACACCAATTTTTCAGTTACTTCCTCTAAGCACTCATTAGACCTCCTTGTCCATTCATTTTCATTCACTTTTCCTTTATATTGTTATAGTTAGTTAATGTACATAGAAAATTCCTACTGGAGGAGAGAGAAGATGTGATAATTATGTTGGTATGGTTTTGTATGCTTGTAGTAAAAAGAGCTCACTATGATCAATCAGACATTGGTTTTCACAAATGTTAAATTACTGTGGTTGGTTATTTGGTTTAAATGATGGATTTTGATACTGTTTTTAAGCCTGTTGCCTGAAATAAAGGATTAATTGTATTGCATTTTTTATAGCTTCTAGAAGAAAAATGTTGTGGAAAACTGGATCATATCAATTTCCCAATATTTGAGCCAAGTACCCCTGATCCTGCTCCTGCCAAAAATGAATCATCACCTGCCCCTCCAGATACAGATGCTGAGAAACTTAAAGAAAAAGAACCTCAAACCCAAGGAGACAGCACAAGCCTGAGTTTAGCATTGAGTCTTGGTCAGTCAACTGACAGCTTAGGCACATATCCAGCTGATCCACAAGCAGGAGGAGACAACCCTGAAGCTCATGGGCAAGGGGAAGTAAAAACTGAGAAACGTCCAAACTTGGTTGATCGTCAGGCATCCACTGTTGAGTATCTCCCAGGCATGCTACATTCAAATTGTCCTAAAGGTCTTTTACCCAAATTTTCCAGCTGGTCTTTGGTCAAATTAGGCCCTGCTAAGTCTTATAACTTTCATACTGGCTTAGACCAACAGGGTTTCATTCCAGGAACAAATTATCTTATGCCCTGGGACATTGTCATCAGGACAAGATCTGAAGATGAGGGAGACTTAGACACAAACTCTTGGCCAGCTCCAAATAAGGCTGTTCCTGGAAAGAGAAGTTCTGTTGTCATGGGAAGAGGAAGGCGGCGAGATGACATAGCTCGAGCTTTTGTGGGATTTGAGTATGAAGACTCTCGTGGTCGGAGGTTCATGTGCTCTGGCCCTGACAAAGTGATGAAAGTAATGGGAAGTGGACCAAAGGAATCCGCAATCAAAGCCCTCAATAGTGATATGCCCTTATATATTCTGTCATCATCTCAAGGTCGCGGACTAAAACCACACTACGCTCAACTTATGAGGCTTTTTATTGTGGTTCCTGATGCTCCTTTACAGATAATACTAACGCCTCAGGTAAGGAAGAAAAAAGAATACTGATGTGCCGTTAGATGACATCAAAAAACATTTTCTTTTAAAATTATAAAAGTGATTCACAGAGCAATATGTTACTGAATGGCTTTTATGTACATTCTGCAATGTCAGGCAAAACTTAAACTTTTTGAGACAGCATTGATTTCTGAAAAGGAGAAGTGAAGTATTTTAGTTTTCCCAACCAATATGGCAATTTAATTAAGGGATTGGGATATAAATTTTAAATCTCTAGGGAAAGACTGTATTTATTGCTATTTGAAATTTATTATAGACCAAATAGGTCAGATAGACTATAAGAAACCAAATAGATTGGATATGTATAATTTTAGAGATGCAGACTTATCTCCTCAGTCAGATGTTATTCAAACCTGATGATTAACTCTTTTTTTTTTTTTTTGGAGGGGGAATGTAGGGCAGTTGGGGGTAAGTGACTTGCCCAAAGTCACATGGCTAGTTTTGTGTGTTAAGTGTCTGAGGTCAGACTTGAATTCAGGTCCTCCTGACTCCAGGGCCAGTGCTCTATTCACTGTGCCACCTAGCTGTCCCGCTAATGATTAACTCTTTAGGATATTGTGACACTGATGTGTGTTGTTAAATTACCTTTTTGAGAAATATAACATATTTTTTCTTTACATTTTTTTTCAGGTTCAACCAGGCCCACCACCTTGTCCAGTATTTTACCCTGAGAAGCAAGAAATCACTCTTCCACCCGATGGACTGTGGGTACTACGGTTCCCTTATGCTTATGTGACAGATCGTGGACCTTGTTTTCCTCCCAAGGAAAATGTGCAGTTAATGAGCTACAAGGTCATTCGAGGGGTTCTTAAAGCAGTTACACAGTAGTGTTTTCCAAACAGATCAGTTCTATTCTTGAACTGCTTTTTCAGCTCAACATGGCTTTTAATTACAATGGTTAACATCTGGACAGTAATTGTTTCATTATTTGGGAATATTGTTGCTATTTATTGGGAATACAATTCACCTTCCTAATAAAAATTGAATGTTCTCCAAAGGAACAAGAAAGATACAGTTATTACTGTTGTTCCCTCTCATTTCCTTTGTGTTTCAGTGTTCCACATTAAAACATTATCTTCTGTACTTGAATTTGCATCCCAAAATGTTGAAAAATGAAAGATAATCCTGGCATTGGATAAAATAGATATTGGGACTGGGATTTTTGTTGAGGTAGTTATTAAAAATTTCTTCAAAATAGAGTAATATTTGATAAGGTAATCTGGTAAGAGTGAAAGGTGGCTTGGCTGCTTAAATTAAATACTTATTTATCAAATATTGTATCTGTTAAGGCTTTTTTGTGGGGTTTTTTTAAACAATACATTCTTGGGCCAAAGATGGACCAATTTTTAAAACAAGCACTGAAACTAATTGAAATAATAATAGTCCAAAATTTTAACATAAAACTGCATTTTTAGGAGCAGCTATGTGGTGCGGTAAATAGAGCACCGGCCCTGAAGTCAGGAGGACCTGAGTTCAAATCCGGCCTCAGACACTTGACACAAAAACTAGCCATGTGACCTTGGGCAAGTCACTTAACCCCGGTTGCTTTCCAAAAAAGGGAAAAAAAGCAAAAAATAAAAATAAAACTGCATTATTAGACATTCGTGCCATGAAACAATTCATTGAGACATAGGATCTTCTTAACCTTTGATGGTAGATGTGAATAAAGACAGTGGTGCTGATATGTCAGACTTATTTGATAACCTTTTCAGCATAATTGAGCAGCCCTAGATACCAGCACAATTAAATGTATTTTCTTTTTCTAATGCTCTGTTGGTGCTTTTTACTTTTTTTAATATCACTGTCATGTGCCCCTCTTCTCCTTACCCCTGAAATAAAAGCTTCCTATATAAGGAATAAGTACAGTCAGAAAAAGCAAGTTAACACATTGACTATGTACGCCTTACTCTGCACCTGTTGCCTACCACCTCTTTGCCTAGACAAGAAGAAACATACTTTCTATAAAGTCCTCTGAAGTCACGATTGGGCACTTCATTGACTGCAGTTCTGAGGTATTTTAATATTTTTTTGTTACATTGTTGTGGTCGTTGTGTAAATTGTTCTCTTGGGTATGCTCTATGTCAGTTTGTCTTTACAATTTTGTGAGATTTTATTTGTCATTTCTTGCAGTGTAATATTCCATTGGGGTGACTAGGTGGTGCAGATAGTAGAGTCCTGGAGTCAGGAGTCACCAGAGTCAGAAAGCTCTTTGATATTAGAAAAATTGCTACCTATATATATGTGTGTGTATCCACATATCTATCCATATATTTATATGTATTTTAACATACAGAACTTTTTCCTCTATCAGTCACCTCCTTGGGGTATAGTATTGCTATGTCAAATGATGTATAGTTTGGTGTAGTGGTGTCCAACTCAAATAGGAATGGGGGATACCAGACTATACATAAGAATTCCTATGGGCTTCGTATTGACTTGGAAAACCACATATTCACATTATCTGTGTTTTATTTATTTTGTTAAATATTTCCTAATTGCATTTTAATTTTGCTTAGGTCACACTTGGTCTGAAGTGTTTGACAGCCTCTGGTTTAGTGAATTTTTTCCATATAATTCCAATTTTTTTTTTTTTGGAGGGGGTAAGGTAGGGCTATTGGGATTAAGTGACTTGCCCAAGGTCACACGGCTAGTAAAGTGTTAAGTGTCTGAGGCCGGATTTGAACTCAGGTCCTCCTGACTCCAGGGCTGGTGTTCTATTCACTGCCCCACCTAGCTGCCCCAAATTCCAAATTGTTTACTAAAACTTTGGGGCCAATTCACAGCTCCACTGTCAGTACATTAGTGTTCATGCCTTCACACAAGGCCCCCAACAGTATAATTTTATCCTCTGTTATCTTTGTCAAATTAGTGGGTATAATAAGATGAAACCTCAGAGTTGTCTTTATGAAAGCCTTCAGATTTTTTGTTATTGGAATCTTTCATTTATCCTCTAAGCACCTCTATCCCATGTTTGGTTAGCCAAGGTTGTCCAGGATACCTCTTTGCATTTGCAAATAATCTTTTAAATGATATGCAGTTTTTATATTTAGGCCGTGTATCCAATTGGAGCTTACTTTCTGACAGATGTTGATGTTGATCTAGCCCTATTTTTTTTTCCTAGTCCTAGTTTTTCCTATGCTACTTTCCATTTTTTTTAAAAGTGGATTTTCTTGAATAGGAAGAAACAGTTATTAGTGCTTCATTTCAATTAGGCAACTTTTTTTCACAGCCAATAAGTTTTGAAATGACATGACTTAACGAGTCTTAACAAAGTGACCACAGAGTCCGAATTAAAAGTTTTAAGGAGCTTTAATTTACCAGCTGGGGCTACTCCATGCCATTTAAAGGGGGAGCAGCCCCAAGTTCAGGGGTGGAGAACCTTTTATACATATCATTAGGTTTAGTATCTAACTAACACAGTTGATTACTAAGCAATTTGTCATATAGATGCAAACAAGTGGTTACAAAGGAAAACGGAGGGGGTAAGCTAAGGGAAAGATAGATTATCCTAGGCCAGCCTCCCAGGTACAGAGAAATTGGTTTAGGGAGGCTTCCCAGCCTCCCAGGTACAGATAAATCGCTCTAGGGAGGCTTCTCAGGTTCATAGAGGTTCACTTGGCTAATTATCATAGAGTTTCACTTGGCTGTATACCATAGAGTTTCACCAGGCTGACCACTAACTTCAGAAAATATTTCTTAACTATTTCTTAACCGTAACATTCCTCCCTTTTCTTTAGGAAAGAATCAAATCATAGATTCTTGGTTATTCATGGGTGTGTAGTGTGTACGCAGGACCAATAACTTAATAGACTGGACCCGTTTACGTGCATAGCTTAGTAGGGCATTTAGTAAAGCAAGGGCCAACAAGGAGACTCAGGAGTAGAAGGGCAAGGGGGCCAGCTAATGCTGTAACAAGGGAGGTCAGTCAGGGGGACCAATTAAATAGGGATTCAAACCAGTTGGTCCCCGTCCCCCCAGTATC
>CM053586.1:233987323-234005707 GCA_028646515.1 Pseudochirops corinnae
CATAACATAAAGAAAAATAAACATAAAAAGAAAGCATGAGCAAATTATCTGATGCTAATTAGTTCCAGAGAAAGAATTAAAACACTTGATATGTTTTGTTGTTTTTTAAAAGGTTATGCTGTATGTCTTTCAACCTAATGAATTTATAGAGATGGACATCTCTACCCCTTTGAGCTCTCCACAGATTTTTTAGTCTTTTAACAGTTTACTTTCATTGTCTCCTTTGAAAAAATAAGTCATAGTGTTTATGTTTCTAAATACTTTCTAGGGAAGCAGAAAGAGGAGATTGAAATGAAATGCAAGTGCATTGTTCTTATCTTAGCTGACTAACTGATTACTATCAATCTAATGAGAAGCTTATTTTCTTTTCCCTTAAAAACCAAAAGTGAATTGAAAAATTAAAAAACCACGTTAAAGGCAATGGTTTGTCTATATGAAAAATAAGGGTTTTTTTGCATAATTGGTGAGTCTGTGTATTTCTACAAGTAGATATTGTGAGCTGGAAAATCAGGAAATCTGGAATTTGTTTCTGGTTTTCTCTCTGGCCTATTTAATGACTTTTTATTTTTTGGAAATTATTTCCCCTTTCTGTGTCTGTTTTCTTACTTGGTTCAGTGGTTCTGCTTTTCTATTTTCTAAGGCTCCACTGAAAAATAGATTTTTTTTTTCTATATTTTAAAATTCTCCATTCCTTCTCTAAAATTAGGCAGTTAGAGACTTTTCCTTTAGTCTTTGTACTGTGAAAAACAGCTGTAAATTACTCCATTTATAATATTTACTTCATCATTATGAAATTATAACTCTTTACTCATATGAGATGGTTTGTGGCCCAAAAGTTTTTATATAAGTTATTTTATTTAAATTCTCATTATCCTTGGAAGAGAAGAAGTGGTACCTTTACATAGATTTTGAAGTGTCAAATTCTTGTTGACATTTCTTTGAAAGTTGTACTGCCTTTCTCTTTGAATAATTTCAACATTCTGTATGTTAAAATATTTTTTACAGATTTATTTCTCTGAAGCTTTTAGCCAAAACTGGTCCCTATGAAATATAAACCAAAACCATTCCATTTAAGAAGTCATTTATAAAGATAACAGGTTTTAAATGACAAATGTTTTTTGCCAATTTTCATGGCAAGGAGTGAGCTCTCAAGAATTGTTTTAACTTACATTTTTCTTACTCTAGAGATTTGGATTATATTTTGATGTGGTCCTCTATAGTTCAAAAATCTTTTTTTTTTTTTTTGGAGAACTATTTGTTTATATCCTTTGATCATTTTTATTGGGAAATACACAATTTGTGTTTTTACACAATTGTGTTAATTCCCTGCATAGTATGGATATTAAACTTTTATCAGGGATATTTGATTTGTGATTAGTGATGACTAGGGTTTGGTCTTGGAAAATTATCATTTGAAATTCTTCCCAGTCATCAAAAATCGTCTAATTTGGGTGGTCTTTTTTTCTTGCTAGACATAGCACTCCTGGTGTAAAACATTTATTTTAAAAGAGCACATTTTTCTTTTTCAGAAGTACTGTTATTCAAATCAAATAGTAAGCATAAAAAAGAATTTTATATATAGCCTTCTCCATAAATCTTTGTATAGCTTTTTGGATTTCTCAATTTTTCTTTGAATTTTTTCTAGTGTTTCAAAAGAAGGAAGTGACTATTTTAGGTTCCTTATGACTTTGAAGATTTTTTTTTGAAAGATTGTCAGTTACTGGCTTCAGAATTCTCTAAAAACATAAATAAAATTGCCTTAAATTTCAGTTTTTCCTTTTATTCATGTATTAATCTTTTTGTCTTGTGATTCAGGGGTCTTGGGACTCAAATTTCACTTTATTGACCACTATTTTTTTTTGGTTTTTACTTCTCCTTAGCATTTTAGTATATTTCTCCTAGGTTCTATAATTACAAGGCCTGTGTTATATAATTATCTTTCCCCTCCTCCTTCCCTTCCCTTTTAAAAGCTGGGAGTGATCAGGATTTTGGGAGAGTAGGTGAACAGTATCTACTTTACTCTTCATCTGCTTTGCTGTGAATTAGGCCAGGGAAAAGCTAGTTCTTTCCTTTGACCAAAGAACTCAGAAGAACTGGTCTAGCCCCAGCTCTGCCACTTTTACTAGCTGTGTAGTATTGGGCTAAATACCTTTACCTGTCTGAGCTTGTTTCCTCTTCTGTGAATGGGAATAATTACCTACCTCACAGGAAGGCATTATTAACTTGTTATATATAAACGTTGCCTCCCCCAATAGGGGGAGGAGGCATTTTTGTTCAGTTGTGTCCAACCCTCTGTTGCTTTGTTTTTGGGGTTTTCTTTGCAAAGATACTGGAGCAGTTTGCCATTTCCTTCTCCAGTTCATTTTCAGATGAGGAACTGAGGCGAACAGGGTTAAAGTGACTTATTAAAGTGATTTGAACTCAGGAGGATGAGCCTTATTGATTTCAAACCCAGTGCTATTATCTGCCTGACCAGGGTATCAGGGAAAGGTAGTGGTTTTTTGAGCAGGCACAATATGTCTCTCACACAGTAGGCATTTTATAAATGTTGACTGAAAAGTGCTGAGGTTTTGATGATAGGTAATCTGAATTTTTAAAAAGGCAGCATAATTATCAGTCTCTAAGAGCTTAGATGGATGATAATAGGTGTATGATTGATAGTTGTCTACACCGTGGCCAAAACATATGCTGTATAAATAAAATATACTATTCAAAAGTTTTATACACTTATGTATACATGCCATCATTTAGTTAAAACCTCAGAGTAAACTCCTCCCTCTCCTCATATGTGCCATCAGTTGCCAAATCTTATGGTTTCTATATCCTTCTCTTCTCTTACGGAGCCTTCATGACTTGATCAGACTTTCATCACCTTTCACCTAGACTATTGCAACAGCCATCTCATTGATTACCGCTGCCTCAAATCTCCCTGTCTTCCATTTTTCCTTACTGTGGATGCCAAAGGGAGGATATTTCTAAACTACAGATCTTACCATGCCACTCTTTGCTTAGTAAACTCTAGTGACTCCCTCACTGTTCTTCACAGTATTCCATGTGCTGCTTCTGGCTTTCCTCATGCCTGGCTAGCACTCCCTCCTCCTCTCCTCTTCCTGCTCTTAAAATCTTTGATTTTCTTCAAAAATCTGAGCAAGAACAGTCTTTTACTGATTCCCCAGATTGCTAGAGTACTCCCTCTCAAATCTACCTTATAATTCATTGTGTCTACTTTATGTATATACTTATTTCTTTGGGTGGACTTTCTCCCATATCTCCTCTATAAGCTGCTTGAGAGCAGAGACAATCTCATTGTTTTGTCACTGTATCCCCAACACACTTAACACAGTGCCCTGCACCCACTACTTGTTGAGTAAATGCTTATTGATGGATTGAACTAATAGAAAAGTGTGTGTATGTGTATGTATATATGTGCATGTATTAAGAATGAATGCAAGTTCAAGAGGAGATAGAATCACTGAGTAAGTGTTTATGAATACTTTCTATATTAGAGTTCCTGTATTGAAATGTAAATAGATCTAAGTCATGATGAAAATAGATACTAAGTACCCAACCCCAACCCTTCCAGGAGTTTTATAGTTCACATGAATGTGTGTCATCATCTCTACACCCAGTTTGTAACCTCAGAGTCAACAGCTCCTTCTCCACTTTGGCAAACAGTTGCCAGTCTTGTAGTTCCTCTCTAGAGAAGGACCCTGTCACTTTTTACCTGGACTCTTGCAATAGCTTTCTAGTTGGTTTCCCCGCCTGGTCTCTCCCCAGGGACAAAATTTGTCTTCTATTCACCTGCCAAAGTGATAAAGTGCAAAATATGCGTAATTGGTTTTGTTGATGCTTAAAAGTTTGGTTAATTAAAACACATTTTTAATGGATTGGGGAGGCCAGGTGAGGGGGTGCTTCCCTGGGATCCCTGTTACTGCAGAAGCTGAGGCTTGAGGAGCACAGTAGTTCAGGAATTCGGAGGTGTAGTAGGGCTAACATTATTGGGTGTTCAATAAGTTTGACACAAGTCAAACACAATAAGTTTGACACAAATGAGCTCCCAGGAGTGGAGATCAACTAGGTTGCCTAAGGAGGGGTGAAGTGGTGCAGTATAGAGACAGAAAGAGAGATACAGAGGGAGAGAGAACAAGAGAGCTAAAGCTTCCATGATTATAAGGACTTGGGTCAGTATTGGGAAATGCCTGTGCACTTCCAGCCTGAGTGAGATAGAGAAAGGCTCAATCTTCCATATCCTTCTGTCCCCTTCCCCCCATTCCCTAAAGGGAGGAAAAGGGAATTGGGACTCAAAGAGCAAAGACAGGTGTTAGCAGAAGGCAGTTTAAGAGGAAAGATCCCTACACATACTAGATTTGGAACTGGAAAGTAGGGGAATAATGTAACAGGAATCTTGTTACATTAGAGCTAATAAAACTAGGTTGTTAGGGCAAGTGATCATATCTGAATACCCATAGGGCACCTTGGTCCCTATAGCAGTTCACTTTGAGCATTAAGGAAGGAAGCAAATTGTAACAGCTAGAATTACAAGTTGGCACACAATCAAGGTTACTAACAATAGGAGATGGTTTTTTGCTTTCAGTCAGTGCTAGCCATGGTTCTGTTTATTTTATGTAATTCTCTAGAGAACATTCGATTAATAAAGTAACAGTATAACATTTGAATTGAGTTTCATTCAGAAGCTATGTGCATCTTTGTTTAGAGCTAGAGATTTTCTTTTTTTCCCAGGACACAGCTCTTCTTTGCCTTTGGCTTCCCTAAAGTTTTTTTTCTCATGCCCTATCAACAACTCGTTGGAAACTTAGCTGGAACCTCTCTGCTTTTTAAGGTAAAATAGACACATATTGTTGCTATTCCTGAAACAATATGAAGGCAAGAGTGATAACGAAGTATATCTTAAATATACTGCCTCATTTTTAGCAGTATGTCAAGTTCATGAATTAGAGGTCATAGATTTAATATATATATATAACATTTACATTAAATATTTATTAAATATACTAAATGTATTTGTTACTAAATATATACATTTAATATTTCCCATATATACAAGTGAAGAAACTGAGTCCCAGAAAGGTTAAGTGATATACCTCAGATCACACAGGTCATAAAGCATCGGGGGCTGGATTTGGTGATTCTCCTCAAATTACATTAGCTTCTCAAACTGTCCCAGATGTACTAACTGCTGATTTGACTTTGTTACTTCACTAGTAGAAAACATGCTAATAACTAGAAAAAATAATTTAGCAGCATTTATAAAATATTACTGCGAGTTTATTCACAACAAGGATCCTAAGATATTTGTTACACACACACACACACACACACACACACACACACACACACACACACACACACACACACACCCTGCTGCCTATATAATTTGCTTATGGTAAATAAGTCTCTAGCAGAAGTTCTTAATCAGGGGCCTGTGAAATTTTTTTTAATGTATCAGTAATTGGATTATATAGTATAATTGGTTTCCTTTGTAATCCCATGTATTTTATACATTTAAAAACATTTTGAGAAGGGGTCGATAAGCTTAAATAGACTGCAAAAGGGGTCCATGACACCCCCAAAATGATATAATCTCTGCTTTGTTGGGCACCTTTTTAAAAAATTGATGGACTTCTTTTTTAGCATTGCTGTTACTTTCCAGTGACTCCTGGCCCCCTTTTCCACTGCCCTCCATCCCCTTTTGTACTACAGAAGTACAGTCAGGCAAAACAAATGAACACATTTAGCATATTGACGATGTATTGATAATGTATGGCTCATTCTGCACCTATAGATCTCTCTCTCTCTCCACCTTGGCCCAGAAGAGGGAGAGTTGCTTTGCAGTCAGTCCTCTAAAGTATTGGAATTTTTTTTTTAAAGTGATATCATATATTTTTGAGGGAACTTGGTATGATTATGAGAAACTATTACTTTGCCTTCCTGCATTTATAGTTCAGTAAGGTGTTTAGTAGTTGAGGCTATGAGTTTTGAAGAATAAGCATAACTTAGTTTCTTTCCTCATCTGTAAAAAGAGAATGTTGGATTTGTTGCTATCTATGGCCTCTTTCAGCATATATCTTCTAGAACAGTGGTTCTCAACCTGTGGGTTGCGACCCCTTTGGGGGTTGAATGACCCTTTCACAGGGGTCGCCTAAGACCATTGGAAAATACCTATTTCTAATGGTCTTAGGAACTGAGACATTGCTCCTCTATCCGTCTCCAGGTGGGTCCACCGAGTATTAAAGGGTCATGGCATTAGGAAGGTTGAGAACCACTGTTCTAGAAAATATACCCATCAGTCCCTAGAGTTTCATAAGACTTCATTTTGCAATAGTAGCAGACTGTAGGCAGAAAATGATAGTTTTCCTTATGCCTAAATTCCTGCCTTAAGCTCATGTTGGTTAATAAAATATTGATGACAGTAAATCTATCTTCTTGGTGCATATACCTTAACATTTCTAATTCCATTTGTTATTTTCAGACCTAAAACTTGACTTTATTTGATTTATTCAACAATCTTTTCTTGAATAACTCTAATGTGTCTGTCATGTACTGTGGAGTATGGAAAACAAGAATATGTGGGCTATTATCATCTTCATCATCACTATTTTTAGGAATTTACAAGATAATTGGAAAGTTATATCATTCAGACACTAAATAAAACACTACATAGGTACATGATAGTGTAGTATAAATAGCATTCCATATTCCCATGTTTCACCCACACCCATATTTTGAAAAGAACATAACAAAGTTTTATCCTGAGTAAATAGTTGTACATTTTCCCTTGCTTAAAAAAGAGAGAGAAAAGAAAACCATGTCTTGAAATAGAAACTCTGCAACCAAGTGGGCTTCCCAAGGAAATGAGTTGTTTGAGCTAAAGCACATTCTTCTTTAGCAATTGTACAAATGCTCAAATAACATTCCTTTGTTGTTTATTCAGAAAAGGAATTCTCAAAGTAAGAGGGAGTAAGTATCATAAGCTAATATTTGTACTCAGGGAGCTGAAGAGAAAGAAAGATTTTCTGGTTGATAGGGAATAATTTTTAAAAACTATCAAGGTAGAAAGAAATTGTACTTCAGATGACACAGAAAATTTTTTTTGTTTATTTGCTTGATTTTATTTTGTTAAAAAGTATGGTTGTATATTCTTATAGCTTTATGTGTGATATATTTCTTATTTTGTATACTTATTTGATTATTTGTTTTTGATGGTGGTTAAGTTTATTTTTCTTTTTAATGAAAAAGTGTTGATAGGCCAGAGGTTCTTGACCATTTTTGTGTCGTGGATCCCTTTGGCAGCAGTCTGTTAAAGTGTATACAGACCCCTTATCAACATAATGTTTTTAAATGCATAAAATAAAATATATAAAATTACAAAGGAAACCAATTATATTAACACAGTTATTGAAGTATTAAAAACTCAAACTCATACAACCCTAAGTTAAGAACCCCTGTAATGGTTGATTTACTTGAGGTTAAATTCAGATTGACCTCTAAATGATATGGATAACTGACACCAGAGGAGAGCAAAATTCAAGTTACTTGAAAATTAATCTTCTTAGTAGTCAGAAATGAAATCATGTAGTAGTCATGGGGATAAAAGTTCGACCAATTAGATCATTTAGGCAACTCCAAATCCATATAATTATATTAACTTCTAGTCCATTTCTCTCCACCTTTTCTATAAGAATAATATGAGGTATTTTATCAAATACTTTCTTGAAATTTAGGTAAACTACAACTAACATTCCTCTGATAATGCAAGTTTGAGCCTATCAAAAAGAAGAAAATAAGGTCAATCTGGCATTATCTGTTTATGATGAAGCTCTGCTGGCTTTTTGTAGTTATCACTTCCTTTTCTAGATATCCATTAGCCATCTTTGTAACAATCTGTCCTTGAATTTTCCCATGAATTGAAGAAAGACAAGCTTACTGGCCTATAGTTTGCAGACTTTAAATTCATCAAGAGCATTTAGGTAACTCTCAGGGTATTTTCTTACTTATTCAACAATCACTGGACTTGATTGCTTCCTTGTTTACTCTGAGCTTCAGATCCTTGGGGAGAAGGGAAATATGGGTGGTTAAGCCTCTAACCTTAAAGAAATAGAAATCATAAATGTAATTATTTTTTAGTCCTTTTCGTATCAGGGCACAGAATAGATGATGACATTTCTGAATTAGTCACCAGTCCTCAATATGGATAACAGTTGTCTATAGTAATGGAGCTAAAAGGTCATTACTCTCTTGCATGCAGTTTGTCCCAGGGCCAGGTTTAATATGAAAATTTGTCCTATACCACTATTCCCAAATGTTTGCTGACCCACCAGCAGCAGGGAGAACAACTGTAACAGAAAACCAAGGCAGATTCAAACTCAGTGCCCTCTGTAACACTCCTTGGAGACCAAGCTTCATTATTCACCTGCCACCCACTGTTAACCCAGGGGAGTCCCTTATTTCAGTTACTGTCTATATAAGAGAAAATAATTCACAACTTCCTACCCTACCTCTGCTCTGATCCTCATCCTCCTCTGCCTTATACCATCCATATCCTTATGCCAGCCCCTGCCCACTTCTTTCACTGTGCCCTCTGAAATTTGAGACCCATGATGGACAAACCACTTCATATTGGACTTCTTGCTCTTACAATCCTCTTATTTACTAGGTGGCACTGAGACCTAGGTCCCTTCTGATGACATTGCATTCTCACTGTCTAGAATAGTGATTCTCAACCTTCCTAATGCTGTGACTCTTTAATACTCACATGTGGCGGTATCAACATGTGGGCGGACCCGCCTGGAGACAAATAAAGGAGTGGTGTCTAGATTCCTAAGACCATCGGAAATGTGTGTTTTCCGATGGTCTTATGTGACCCCTGTGAAAGGGTCGTTTGACCCCCCCCCACAGGGGGCGCAATCCACAGGTTGAGAATCACTGGAAGGTATCAGCTATTCCTTCTCTTACATGCCCTGCCACACATTGCAAGTATTCACCCCTTTCTCCTTAGTGCCACTTTCAGATTCTCCCTTTACCTCCATTGCTCAAGAGCTTCTCCACCTTTAAAGTATATTCAGTTACATTTGTCTACCTTATATTGTAGCAAGCCAACATATTTGATCTTGGTGGTCAGTTCTCATACAGATGCCCAGAAGATGCGGTTTTGGCATAGATTTGTGCTATACAGATCTAAACGCTTTGAAACCTGCTCTCATCCTGTAAAATGTTAACTGACTTCCAAAGACTTGTTGCATTTCCAAAGACTTTTGGTGCCTAGTTTTCTCAAAGCTTCTGTTAAGACAAGTCTTTTCTGTTTCAGTTCCAAGGTACAGCAGATTCAAGACAATGATTTACAAAAGACCTAGATGTTTGGAGGTTTGCTCTGATTTTCATTCTCTTTGATAATGTTGATTGACTTTCTATGGACTGTCCCAGACTCTAGGAGCCTAAAAATCAGAAAGTTTGATTGTATCTGATGTTACTTCCAGGATGTAGCTGATCTTTGAAATACTAAAATTAAGATAGTGTCTCAGGATGTGAAAAACTAAGTCTATTGATAAAAATACTTGAGTCTTTGTCTTTTGGATCTTTAAAAACCCTGTTCAAATCATCATTAAACGGAGTTCTTCCTTGAGCTTCCCCCTGGTGTCTCTTTTCTCTTCCCTCTATTCTTTTAATCACGTCTCCCGCTCACACTTGGGGCTAGTACCTGAGTGGTCTCCGTTATTATATAAATTATTTTGGCTGTTACATACTAATTCCTGGGTCATTTTTTCTTCTTTATCAAAGGAGTTAGCACCTTGCTATCTTCTCCAAACCCTGCCCAAATTTCACAACTGTGTAAGAAGTTGAATTCATGTTATCCAACTTCAGCTGGGCTATCTTTCTATCCTCATTGGATCCCCTCCTGGATTGATTCTTTTGAATAGGCAAACTAGACCATCTTTTGCCTCAATTCTTACCTAGCTTTAAATCAATTAATGGATATTGCCTCAGACAAACTGAGACTTGGGAAAGACCTTAGCATAATAAGGCCAAGGTCTCCCACTGTACCCTGGAACACCTCTAGTAATCCTGACCTATGTCTTGCCACTGGACTCTGACTCTACAGAGATTGAGACTGATGACCTCAAACAACCCTGCCTCATTTAAATCCAATTCACTTGCAAATTAAGACATCACCCTTCTGACATCATTGGTTTCCTTCCAGAATGTAGGACAAAAAAACAATAACAACAAACAAAGAACCAGCTTGGGCTGGGGGGTAACTCTCCTGTCCATCTCTTCCTTGTTTAAGTTAAGGGTGATCTAGGCTCCAAAGGAAAAACCAAAATTGCCAGGGAGGGGCAGAGTTATCCACACCTGAAAGCCAGCCTCCCCTTTCCCAGCTGTAGCCAATTGTAACATTCCCAATCACCCAGAGCTCCTTTTCTGTGTCCCAAAAAAGGGACACTTTCTATTCCCTTTGGGGGTCCCTGACCTTTTGACTAAGATGGCCAGTGTTACCCACTTTATTAACCATTTATGAGTTATTGTTAATACACTATTATTTTACCCTGGAGAAAACTGTGTCTCATTCTGCCTTTGTTGCAATTTTACTTAACACAATGACCAAACAGCCAGAGGTTAAAAGGGCCCCTATTTCAGGGCATCCTACCAGGTTCTCCTTCCTCCATATTGCCTTTCCTCCACTTTGAACCATGAAATCATTCCAATCTAGTCCTGCCAAGTCACCCTAAATATCTTAGGTCAGGCCTGGATCAGGATGGTCTGTTGTTTCAGTTTAAAATCTGGAATAAAATGAGTCACTTGCCAACTACCAAAAGGAGGTTTACACCTTGGCTTGGAAGGGGTATTCACCAAGCATACAGCATTGATTTGTTTGGGCACAGTTTCTCTGGCATTTGCCATAGTGATATGCTAGTTAGAAGCTGTGCCAACACCCAGAGGAGGTCCTGGCTCCTGGCACATTACCTTCTGTACTTAGGTGACCTGGAATCTATGTCAGTTCAGACTTAATCCCCTGGACCAGTTAAATTCTGATGATTTCATTATCTTTTAATGGAAAACTAATCTAACCTTCACAGGATAGATATTGCGCCCATGTCACACTGCTAGCCACAAAATATTAAAGAGTCATGAGGCGGGCCTATAGCATGTATGGTGTATTTTCATAGATTTATGAAAAATAATGGACAAAATGTGGAGCATTTCCAGTCCATACTGATGGCGAGAGTACCTATAATAGTGACTTCATTGAACCATTGGAGTATTTAATGAATACTTTGTTGGAGACATTATGCTATGTTTTGTGGGAGACAAAGAAAGAGAGGGGGTATAATTACAAGGAAACAGGATAGTCCCTGAAGATGCTTACCTTCTAAGGGGGGAAGACAACATAAATTGGAATGGAGGCAGGATGGGGGAAAGAGGGTAAGCAGGGCTACTGGAAGGGCAAAAAAAGTCCAGAATAAGTTGAGCTGTGAGTGAAATGAACATGGCTGAAAGCCCCTCCTAAAATGATGGTCTGGGTGGAAGTATTTTGTTGTTGAGTTGTTTCAGTCATGTCTGACTCTTTATGACCCCATTTTGGGGTTTTCTTGGGAAAGATACTAGACCATTTCCTTCTGCAGCTCATTTTACAGATGAGGAAACTGAGGCAAACAGGGTTTGTCATTTGATTTTCCCAGGGTCACACAGCTAATAAGTGTCTGAGGCTAGATTTGAACTCATGAAGATGAGCCTTACTGATTCCAAGCCCAGTTCTCTATACACTGCCACCTAGCTGCCTGTGTGGAAGTATTTACCAGAAGGAAAATCTGAAAATGTAGGTTAGTGTCTATATGGGAGGGTACTGATGTGGTTAGGGTTAGGGGTGCTCTGGAGACCCCAAAATACTAACACTCCGTCCGGGTCCTGCCAAATGAATTCAGCTCAAGTCTTCTCTCAGCCAAAGAAAAGCAAAGTTTATTAAAAGTTCATTAAAAGTTCACCATATTGGGTAGACTCTTAAGGAGCCTAGGTATCTGTAATGCTTGCATTGAGCAAGCAGGACAGAGTAAGTCTATCACAGAGTAGGTCTGTGCTAGGTCATTCTATGGTGCTCTCACAGACATAAGGGCAAGAAGGGATCTTACATACAGGAAGATTATGGGAAGAATCTAGGGGTGGTCTACAGGAGGAGTTTGGGGATGGTCTTCAGGAGGAGTTAATGATATCAGTGAGTAATTTAGGGTGGGAAGTTGTTGGAGGCTACCTGGAGCCAACAGACAAAGGTGGGCTAGGCCAGTTCAAGGATGGATTGATATTTTGATAGGCTCTAGGGTGGGAAGTAGATGGACAATGGAGGGCTAGGCTAGTAACAAAGGTCTGGGCCCAGCCACAGAGAAAGGCTCATGGTCTCTCATATGCCTCATCAAGTGGGAAGATTCAGTCAGAGTTCAAGGGTTTCCCAGAGCCTGTACCTCAAAGATTCAAGGAGAGCTCAAGGGAGTTCCCAGAGCCTGCGCCTCATCGGGTATCAAGTCCAGGAACAAATCAAAGTCATGAGTTGAGGAATAAAGCATCTTTAATTGAGATAACAGGGTAACAAACCTGCCACCCTGGGGAATGTCCAGTGGATTTTCCCAACCAAAAAGACTCATGAAAAAGTTTTTATAGTTTTAGGAGGAGAGGGGGAGGAAGCAGTTTGAAGTAGCAAGGCCTAATCGTGAGACCCCAGTGGCTCTTGGTAGTCCGGGCAAGGAAAGCTACATCATTCTGGCTGTCTTGACCTTCATGCCATGAATCCCAGTGGAGGGGCAGGGACACTAGAAGCTGAGCTCCATTTTGAGCTGGGCTCCCAACAAGGCAAACTCTGGAGAGGGGGGTCTATGATGCAGTTGTTATTTGTGTTCATACTGTATTCCACCAGTAAAACTTAAGCTAACCATGGACAAGGACTGAAAGTTTTTTCTTTGTTTCACCAAGTAAGGAGAGATGAATAATAAATGTTTGATAAAGTTGAATTTTAAAAGTTCTTCTGTTGTCAGTTCAGTTCATTTTTAACTAAATCACTAAAAGAATTTGTGGACTATTGAAGCAATATTTGATTATAATCAGACAGTTATTTAATACTTTTCTTTTACTTTTTACCATTTTAATTTACTCTTGTAATATTCTTAATGTTGTATCTGAGGCACACGACCACTTAGATGCTTCCCATTGCTTGCTTAAATGCTGGGTTTTTCCAGGATGACTTTTTTGGTTTGTTTTTGGCTCTAGTGCAGTTAATATGGGAACTGATATGCTGGAACTGGACTGCCATATCACAAAAGATGAACAAGTGGTTGTATCCCATGATGGCAATCTGAAGAGATCAACTGGAATAAATGTGAACATCTCTGACCTGAAGTACTGTGTAAGTAAAAATGCATTCTGAGCATGTGCTTTGGGAAGGCACGATTTTAGCATTAGTGAAGTACATTAAGCAATGAATGGGGGGGGGGGAAAGGAGGAAAAATCATATGGAACTTAAGCACTTTATGCAGTAGAAACTTATACATTAACTTCTTGCCAAACCATATTTGTTTCCTGAACTTAACAGACCATTGCTAGCATCTTTTTCTTTACACTGTCCTCTCTGTCACTGGCACGCAGTGCCTTCCTTCCTCATCTTTGCATTTCAGAATCTCTGTCTTCCTTCTGGACTCAGCTTAGGTGCCACCTCCTCAGTAAAGGTTTTCCTGATAACCCCTGAAAGGCTGTCCATATCCTCCATATCTCTCCACATCTGGCCAAATACCTTGAATATAGCACTTAATAAATATAGCCAGTGTTTGATAAGTGCCTGTTATGACTAAGAAATTCTACTGAATTGCAGAAGATGCAAATTAGAGATGGTCTGTAGCCTCGGGGAACATATTCTTGAGTTAGGGGATGAGATGGGGATAGATGATGAACATATATGTTAGAAGGTGATTAAGTAGGTTAGCCCTCATCAAACTGAATGACTGGAGGAATTTAAGAAGGGAGGAGACCTCCTACTAGCAGATGGGGGATTAGGGTGAATTTCTAGGAAGAAAGGGGGTAGCACCTGAGGCTTGGTGAAAAGGTTGGAAAGGGATTATGTTACATACACAGTGGGGAAGGTGAAGAGATCAGGAGGTAGCATGTAAGATTAAGTTAAACTGAAATATGGAATGTGAAATAAAACTGGAAAGATAAGTTAGAGTCAAGGTGCTGGGGGGCCTTGATCTCTAAATGGAGAAGTTTGCATTTTATTCAAAAGAATAAATAAATAGCAGTGGAGAGCTACTGAAAATGTTTGTGCAGGAAAGAGACATGGTCAGAACTGTGCTTTAGCAAGGCATATTTCAGTATGAAGGGAAAAGATGGATTGGAGAAAGAGAATTTGAGGCTGAAGGTATAGAGGTAGGAATTATTTGCATGGGGGTAACATTTGAAGCTTTTGTAGTGGATTGCCAAGGAAGAAAGTGTAGAGAGAAAAGAGAAGACTAAGGAGATAGTCTTAGGGGAGGCATCCCCCCTCACTAAGGGTGTTAGGGAGAGGTAGGAAGAGGAACAGTGGGACTGATGGAAGATAGCAGAGAGGCAGGAGAGAGGTGCATCACAAAGGCCAAGAGAAGAGAGTATCATGAAAGAAGAGTTGGTAAATAATGTGAAATGACAAAAAGGTTAGGGAATATAAGAACTGAGAAGAGGTCATTGGGTTTGATAATTCAGAGTTCATTGGAAATCTTAGAAAGAGTAGTCTTAGTGTAGTGGGGTAGAGATGGAAACTAGGTTTCTGGGGATTCAGAAGTGAGTGAGTTAGGAAACTGAGGGCAGTGGATGTAGATCAGGCTTTTTAGAAGTTTGGAGGGGAAGGGAGAAATGAAAGAGCAGAAAATACCTGGAAGGGACTGTTGGGTCAAAGGAAGAGATTTTTTAAATTTGTTGTTTACTAGACAATGTAGACTTTAGCATGTTTGTAGGTTAAGAAAGCTAGAGGGGGCAATGGAGCATAGGATGAATGGTTAACTTTAGCAAGGAGGTGGGCCACTTAATCCTTAAGCTAGAGAGAAGGAGGAGACTATGGGAGAAGGCAAGTGTGAAGGCTCGGGAAGGTGAAGAAGCTCATATTGGAGGAACTCTTCAGTCTTCTTGGTAAAGTAGAACCCATGGTCATTTGAAAAGGGGCTTGAGAGAAAAGGTTTGGAAACCACAGCTATGGGTGATGTGACAGGAAGATAGTAAGACAGAAGATTGATTGTGGTCATGTAGTTGTGAAGCTCCCCCTTAAGGTTTGAAAGCTTAAATCTAGTGTGTAGTATATTCTGTAGTTTCAAGCTTTTCTCTGGCATCAATCTAGTACTCAGGAGTAGTAAAAAAGGAAGATAGGTATATGGTGAGTTTTATTCATAGTGAAAATGAATCCCAAAATAGTTTTAGAAAGAAATTTATTTGGTCATTTGCTAGAGGGTAGAGGATAAAAGCCAGAAGGCTCCCTCCTCAGTCTGTGCAAGGCTTGCTTTATGTAGGATTTCATAAGGAAATACCAGCATTTGAACCCCACTATTAACTTAATAGCCTTATTAGCTCTTTTGTAGAGAGGGCTGTTCCCTAGCAAAGTCCATTGAGAAGTGTATTGGTGGGCATAAACGTTCAAATAAAGGTCAATTGACGTGTAAGCATGAACATTTAAATATGGGAAGCCCCCAAACCCAACCTTTGGGTGGACCAAATACCTTGGTGGGATCTAAGCAATCCTTGCTGCCTTCACAGCTTCCCTGGGATCATATCTGAGGTCAAAAATTTCTAGTCATAACAAGCTAGGTTCAAACAATATTAATAAACAAGATTTTCCGAACAAGTATAATAAAATATTTCCAATGGAAGGTTCATGGGGCAGAGAATAAGAGATGAGATTGTTATTGAAATGGATGACCCTGGGGGCAAGGAGGGAGTGGTCTGGGGAAAGAGCACTGGATTTGGAGTCTGGGGACCTCAGCCTGCATTTTATTACCTGGGTGACTTTGGCTAAATCATTTAATCTTTCTGGCTCTTGGTTGCCTCTGGAGGGCGTTGGACTAGATGACCCTTAAGATTCTTTTAACTCTTAAATCTCAGATCCTAAGACCATAAAAGGAGAAAATTAAACCAGAGATGGCCTAGAACACAGAGGTTGGTGGGTGCAGTGACTTTGACGAGGCTGCTCAGGACAGCAGGAAGATGGAGGACAAGTGCTTCTGATGAATAATTTCTAGTGATGGCAAGGTCTGGGCTTGGCACTGATTCAGTGAGTGATAGAAGGAGAGAGGCAAATGGGAATTGAGGTTAAGGAGCTGAAAGTTCAGATTGTTTTGAAGATAGTTAAGTGACCAAGAACAATGAAAGAACTGGAATGACAATGTATATGTAAGCTAAGTGATCAAGTCAAAGAGGACCTAGTGTAGGAGAGTGTCATGGAGGTAGGCAGATGTTTGAATTAAGAATTCAGAAATAGTTTATTTAATCTGACCCTTGTGAACTACACAGGTTGGGAAAGTTCTTGAGTGAAAATGATCACGGCAGAACAAAGGTCTGTAAATAGCAGTAGGAAGTAATATGTAACCGACACCTCTTTCTGATGTACTCTAGATTCGGTGAACAAATGTGGATTTCTTTTTTAAAAAATAATTTAATGAAAATTACCATGTTCTCTAAAACAAAATTTGTAAAAAAAAAAATAAAAGGTCTAAAAATAATGAAAATTACTATATTCTCTAAAATGAAATTTATAACTTCTTTGTTTCATTATTTGGAATTTCCTGTAGTAGATAGGAATCAGATGAAACTTCCTATTAATTTTAGTTCTTAACTGTAAAAAAAAGATCAACTTTTAGTAGTACCATCAAAGCCATGAATTTGAGGAACAAAAGCTTCTTTAATTGAGATAGCAGGGTTGCAAATCTGCCACCCTGGGGGATGTCCAGTGGATTTTCCCAACCAAAAAGAACCATGAGAAAGTTTTTATAGTTTTAAGAGAAGAGAGGGAGGAGGTAGGTAAGATAGCAAGGTCTGATCATGAGACTGCAGTGGCCCTTAGCATTCTG
Source organism: Pseudochirops corinnae (assembly GCA_028646515.1). Lineage (NCBI taxonomy): Eukaryota > Metazoa > Chordata > Mammalia > Diprotodontia > Pseudocheiridae > Pseudochirops > Pseudochirops corinnae. The sequence continues at coordinate 234,004,405 of CM053586.1, forward strand.
AGCAAGGAAAGCCACTTCATTCTGTCTGTTTTGCCCTTCATACCATGAATCCCAGTGGAGGGGCAGGGACACTTAGAAGCTGAGATCCAGCTTGAGCTGGCCTCCCCACTAGGCCTCCCTTAGTGGGGGGCTAGAAACCACCCTAGGGTGTGTGATTCAACTCTACCCAATTAAGAGTAATATCTGAAGAGTAGGATTGTAAAGGCATTAATGAAATTCTGACTTTACAAGGATCATTTAAGTGAGTGGCAAATATTACATTTGGTGTTAACAATTTTTGTCCTTCTATTAACAATTTTCTATCAATATTAATAGGTTATTTCCTTTGGCGTTTTCATTGCTAGACAGAAGTAATCTTTAGGGAAATTTTGCTGAGAGATGTTATGTATAAATAAATATTGTTTATTATGGAAGATTTGTTTTATTTTCCTAAATTTTGCCTCTTATTTGGCTAATCAAGACCAATCTTTTTCCTAAAGCTAACATTCTCTTTATCTTTTAAAGGAACTCCCACCTTACCTTGACAGATTGGAGGTAACATTTCAAAAAGGTAATATTTTCCGCTGTCATCTTAAACACTTCATTAATGTGTTCTTTTGTATCTAGAGACAGAAACAAATATTTGCTCAGTAATGATTCTAGTCATGTAGATAAGTTGTCAATGACTTTGGGTGGAGCCTCATGTGTTGGCTGATCTCTTATTTCTGCAGAGTGAAACTTCCAGTTCATTTAGAAGTAATTAAACCCAGAGAGAACTGATTCATTCTATCCAAGCTTGCCTAGGGATTATTGTGCCCACATGCCAAATTTTGTTAACTTATAGGGAAAACCTTAATTGTCAAATAAACTGAATATCATATTGGCCATTCAATGCATTCTCTTCCTAGTAATGGCACTTTGGAAGACTAAATTGAGATTGGAAGACTGCTTGATGAAGAAAAAAAAATCAATCAGTCAGCAACCACATCTATATTAAACATGTGCTGGGCACTTGTCTGAGGCCCTGAGGATACATGTGTCATGGGCTGCTCAGTGTCCAGCACACTAAGCATGATCGGAGATGTGAATAAGAAATGACCAGGCCATGTGGGTAGTTCAGTGAAGAACCATGAACTCCATTTATTGATTCTTCGAACAAGGCTTTTAAAGATCCAAAAGACAAAGATTCAAGTATTCTTATCCTAATCATGTCCTGTAATTTTATTATCAATATAATAGTCTGTCATACCCCGGAAGTAGCTTGGATAAGATAAAGCTTTGTTATCAAGGGCCCAGGAAGTCATGGGGAAAGTCATTTGTGTCT
>CM053586.1:234005807-234028578 GCA_028646515.1 Pseudochirops corinnae
GGGGGGAGGGGGTGGGCTTTGATGTCAGGATATCAAACAAAAGTCCCTTTAAGTGTATCCCTAGGGTGTCTTCCAGGAAGCAAGCCTTTACAAGCCAAGTCGTCACCTCGAGGAGTATTAGGGTACACTGTCAAGATTTTTATCTTGAGTCCTGGATCGGGCCTCCTTGGCTCCTCACATGCATAAATGAAACAATCTCCACTCATAAGGAGCTTAAATTCTAATGGAAGAGACTATGAGTACATATAAAAATATGTACAGAATACATATAAACTGAACAAATAAGTTTATATACAAAGTAAATATAAGGTAGTTTGGAATGGAGAGGGCTAGCAGTTGGAAAAGTCGGGAAAGGCTTCATATTGAAGATGAATTCAAAAAGCATAATAGACAAATCCTTCAGATTTAGGATTTTTCCTGTTTAAAATGCAGCAGGCATTCTTAACCATAAAAATTCAATTAAAATTGGTATTTCAAGTTTTAAAATTTCATAATAGAATTCTAGAATAAAAAGATATAAAACACAATTTCCCTCTAAGGCTTCAGAAATAGAAAGCTTTCTGCAGTTAGTTTAAATTCCAGAAAACCATTTTGCTCCCTCCCACCTGCCATCCTTTTATAATTCAAATCACTAGCCCTACAAAGCACTGGATGGAGCTAAAATGTGGTGTGGGGCTTTGGCCCCTGGAGACTGCGCAGATCCCTGGTTAGCAGTTTTTCTATCCTTTCTGAACCTCTGTTTGTCTGCCTCTCTGGACTGTGAGGGTCGGATGAGATGAGGACCCTTTGACCCTTTGCTAACCATAAAGCACAATCTAAATGTCAGCTAGTATTATATAGCAAAGGGTGAGTGCAGGTGATTGGGGGCATTCCAGCTAGAGGCTTCCCTTAAATCAGATTTGTTGTTTTTCAGTCTGTTGTTAAGTCTTCCAGACTCCAGGTCTGGTACTCTATCCATTGTGCCACCTATCTCCCCATAAAAGGTGAGAGACATATATATGCATATACAAAAAGTTGTTTGTTTGGTCCTTTTCATTCATGTCTGATGCTTCATGACTCCATTTGGGATTTTCTTCCTTCTCCAGATTATTTTTTACAGATGAGGAAACTGAGGCAAACAGTGTTAAATGACTTGCCCAGGGTCACACAGCTAATAAGTGTCTGAGGCCATGTTTGAACTCAGGAAGATGAGTCTTCCTGACTCCAGGCTTGGTATTCTATCCACCGTATCACCTAGCTGCCTTAATAAGGTCTACATTGTATGTACAAACAAGATAAATATGCCGGGTGAAATAGGGGTAGTACTAAGATCAAAGAGGACTGGGAAAGGTTCTTGCAGAAGGTGGGACTTTAGCTGAGATCTGAAGAAATCCAGGGAGCCTAGGAGATGAAAATAAAGAGGGAGAGGATTCCAGGCGTGGGGTCCAACCAGAAAAAAGGTTTCCTAGTTTTTCCAGCACCCTTGTGTTTAGGGTAGAAGGCCTTGAAGACCCCCTACCCGAATTTTATAAAACTCAGAGGTATGTCAAGGTAGGAACAGAAAGCATTTATTCAGTTCTCAGGAGAAAAGGGAGTCACCACCACTAGGACAACTAGTGGAAGGAGGCCTGTTACAGAAGACAAAGCGAGGTAAACAAACCCCCTCCCACCACTATCCCTTATTCCCATTGGCTGGGAGGTGGCCTTACAATCTAGGCGTGAAAATCCTCTCCAAAGATGAAGAACAAGGAAACAGGGTATAGCTTATCCAAACATGTCCTTATTTGGCAAACAATGCCGAGGTGGCCGTGAAGTATGACCTTATTTACTTAATGCTGGGATGGCAGTGTAGGTGGGTGAAGGGTCATAAATTGGATAATTTCTAGGAAAACAAAATTAGGCCTGTCTGGTCTTACCAAAGCCTATCTCTAGTTTTGGGACAGTCTCTCCCCCGACCCTGAGGAGTCTTCACAGAGGGAAGAGTCTATCTCACCCGCTAGGATATAGGCCCATCTGAGTAATGACCAGAACTCATCTAGGCCAACTTGCCTCCTTTCTATCTGTATCCTGTGCTGCTCTTCTTAGGTTGTAGCTATAGCAAGGACCCTGAAAATCCTCTCACCTGGTTTCCCCTCCCTGTAAGCCTTTTTTGTTGTAGTTGTATCATTTCTAGTTCAAGGATCATTCTGCTTGGCCTAAAAAAAATTAGAATAAGTTGAGTAGGCCTGCTTTCCTTCCTCATTCATCATTCATTTTCTTTCCCCAATCCCTAATGCTGGTCCTGTCCCTTCTTTGTACCTCTTTATCAAACAACAACAGAACAACACAATTTCTTCACCAGCTTTTGTGTTCCATTTGACACTATTCTGATCTGCCCTAGCTTTCATGTTCTTAATGTGGCTTTTAAAACTCTTCAAGCTGGTTGTGAGTTCCTTGTGTGTCCATCTCCCTTGCTTAACTCTTCTAGATTTTCTGCTAGCCCAGACAGCTTTTAATTTAACATCCACCTAATTTGAACACAACTTTAAAAAAATTGTTTTATTTTTCCCCAATTACATGTAAAAACAATTTTAAACATTTATTTTTAAAATTTTGAGTTCCAAATTCTTTCCTTCTCTCAAATGTACCTTTTTTTCCCATGTACCTCTTCTCTTTTATGGGGTGCTAACATTGATTCCCTGGGCATTCTTGCTTGTTTGATCTTTGTCTAATTTACTTTTTTCCCTGTTCCTAATGTCTGCCCTGGATCCCACCTTACTAAAGGTTCTAGTGACCATTATTCACATCCTGTAGGAATTGTTTGGTTGTCATGCTGACTTTATATTATCTATATCTAAGGGATATTGACTGAAAATTTAAGTTGAAGACAGCTAAGTGGGGTACGGTGGTTGAAGTTCTGGGTTTGCCATCAGGAAGAACTGAATTCAAATCCAGCCTCACACACGTATTAGCTGTATGACCCTGGACAAGTCACTTTACCTATGTTTGCCTCAGTTTCCTCATCTATAAAATGGGGATAATAAAAGCACCTACCTCCCAAGGTTGCTGTGAGGATCAAATGAGGTAACAATTTTAAAGCACTTAGCTACTTAGTAAGCACCATATAAATATTAGCCAGAATTAAATTAGATTATGGACAATTTTTTTCCAGGCACCTTAAAATAGATATCAGTCTTTTCTCATTTACCTGCTGCTTCACTTTGAAAAACACTAATTAGTGGACTTTGTAAATGTGTAACAGAAAAAAATTAAATTAAAATTTTTCATTTGCTTTAGGATTTGAGATGATTGATTAAAAGGAGCTGTGTAGATGCGAAAGGGAACGTGACTGACCTACATAGTGGTTGGGTAAATGAACAGGGCCAAAAGGTCTCCGGGAAAGTAAAATGGAAATACTACTTAGAGTGTCCTTCCCCTTCCTCTTCAGGGGGAAGATGCTCCCAGTTTTTCATGAAATGTTTTTTTCTTTGAAGAGTACAACCCTAGGTTGATTCCTCAGCAAATAACCTGGATCATATCTTCTTCACCTTATCTGAATATTTAGTCATTAGCCTCAATTACTTAAGAAAGGATTGATAACATTTTAGAGCAAGAATTTTTGGTGGTGATGAAGATGTTTTAAAGAAGCCTCTTCAAAGCTCTTCCTTTTTCCAAGTAACAAGATAACGGGCATGATTCTGCCAATTAGATGCAAGGGGAGTGCTTGATTTCTTTGAGGTGAACCAGCGTTCATATAATTAAGGTAGTTGAGCTTAAATATACCCTTCACAGTTGATCAGGATTACTTCCCTCTCATCCGTAGGACTGCATGCCATTGTATCGCATGGTATAATGCTTATTTTTTCAGGAAGCCAAAGTGAGGGAGAAGACAAGCGCATTCCATTACTGAAGGAAGTCTTTGAGGCCTTTCCTCACACTCCAGTGAACATTGATATCAAAGTCAACAATAATTTGCTGATTAAAAAGGTATCTTTTTTATTATGTACTTTATTACTTGCATCAGACTTTACAACCCAAATGGAACTATGGTAAGTGACCTCTTAAAGGGTCATTATTGTTTTAAAGCCCTTTTATGGGAGAGCCTGTCTTTAGAATGAACTTTAAAAGCCAAAGGCCTGATCATTTGCTACTTAAGTAATTGACTTATGCCATTTTGAACTAGTTTCTGCATTTTACAATTATTTAGGCAGGAATTTGTGTTTACTCTTTAATTTATTAGAAAAAATTAGAATGTGGATAATTTTTAGTTTGTGAGAGAATCTTAATTCCATCATTTGGTGTTTTAGGTAGTTTAATTTTAGATCACTTATGTACCCTAAAATAGAGTTGAGTGGGGATGAAATCTTTTTTAAAAATGAAAATACTGTGAGTGGAATTGAACAAGTATGTGAGGTTTTCATTTTCCAAATGCAGGTTTCCGAGTTGGTAATGCAGTACAAACGAGAGCACTTGACAGTATGGGGCAACGCCAAATATGAAATTGTAGAAAAGTGTCACAAAGAGGTAAGCTTCCTCCAAAACCCAGAGTGATTCATTTCTTTTGTTATTGTGCCTATGAAAGATTACAGTGGTTATTTTATTTCCAGTAGTTCTAGAGCAGTTGTTATTCTGGTACTTCTGTAAAAAAAAAAAAAAGACAGTAGAAACAGTGGGTCAGCAGAGAGTTTTGCTTAATTGTGGAGGCCTTAGGTTTGGACTATACATCTTTAAGTTTATCTCAGAATTCTTGACAGCACAAATGAATATTTAGTAATAGCATTCTTCTGTTTAAAATGAAGGGAGACCATAGCCTTGCTTTTTTTTTTTCCACATACGTCATTAGATATTTGTTTTAATTAGAAATTTCCTGTTGGAATTGAAAGGGGATCCTGATTTAAACTTTGTAGGCTAAGTATCTCTTCCTTCTGCCCCTATACCCTGTCAAATAAAATTGAAAAGGCATTCTACCAACTGAATAGTTTCCGGTCAGAAACAAAGTGTGCTATGTGTTTGGGTATGCAAAATAGAGTACAACCCAGTGAGATTCCCACCTCCCCATCTCAAGTAGAAGTTCTAAAATACTAAGGATTACAATTTTGGTAAGGCCTCTTTGTATAGAAAAGCTAATATGAAAATCCAGAAGTCTTAGAATTCTGTATAGGCCTTTACTGAATTGAGTGTGATACACACAATGTAGGAGTAACAGTGTGTGATGGGGGGGGGAGGGGGCGGGGAGAGGAGAAAGAGAGACAGAGAGAGAAAGAGACACAGACACCCAGCTGGTCAGTCCAAGCTCTATTACTAAAAGCTATGGGGAGATTCTTAATAAAAAGCCCAGACCTTCAATCCCATCATTTTCAGACATCACAATTTTTAGCAACAATCACAAGTAACAGAGCCCCCCAAACATTTTCAGAGACTGGGAATAACAGTGTCTCTGGTTATTTTGCCTAATACTTCCAACCGACTAATTGCCCTGTGCTTTTTTATTTCTCCTTCTTGACAGCATTGTAAAATAAGTTGTCAACATGCTGTGTAATTCAATCATACATTTTGTTCTAATTCAGTAACTTTTATTGGCAACCAACATAAACCATGACTTTATAAGCATGCCAGTCATTACTACTTAATTGTTCATTTTCATGGTAATTATATAGTATTTCAGTTACTTTGTGGTTTAAGCTTTTGTGGGCTGGCCTAGAGAGCCTGAACTTCCATATGAATGCTTAATAATGTTTGCTAAATAGGACCTCAGGCGTGGCACCTGCAGACTACCTTGCATGAAGTAAGAAAGGCATGTGATGGGCTTGGGAAATGCTTCATGCATAGGCATCTATAGGCCACGTCTGCCAGAAGAAGGTGACCGAGTGTCTTGGGTGACCTCAGTATACCATGGGCCAACCATTTATATGTATGAAGGTTTGCAAAACTCTTGCTTATAACTGGAGAATACTTGTATTGAGCTTTAATATGTGTCCTACTGAAATTTTAAGGATTACCTGCTAAGCCTGTCTTGTTAAGTAGTTGTGAAATAATGCATAATATTATACATGTGTGTTTTGTAGAATTCAGATATCCCCATTCTCTTCAGTCTACAACGTGTTCTGCTCATTCTTGGCCTGTTCTACACTGGCCTCTTGCCCTTTGTGCCCATCTGTGAGCAGTTTTTTGAAATTCCAATGCCTTCTATAATATTGAAGTAAGTGGCCACCCTGTTTTTGTTTTTGTGATCTATCATTATAATGACAGGAGAGTTGCAGGTAAAATCCCATAAGAGTCAATAGCATTGCAAAAGAAAGCTTTGCCTACAAACCTGTTTCCACATTCTACTGTGACTTATGTTAATATGTTGCTACTCTACTTAACCAGTCACAGGAAATTCTAAATAAGTACAATAAATGCTTCGTGTGGTTCCAAGTTAATAATTTGTGTGTGTGTGCGCTGCATACTTTGTAAGTAGGATGAGAGGGAAAGGAGTATTTTAGATGTCTTGAGTTGAAGCAAGAAGTACCTGATCCTTGGAGTCAGAATCCTTGAGTTTGAGTTCTGGCTCTGATACTCATGGTGTGAGCTTGGCCAAATCACTTCACTTGTCTGTGACTTGGTTTCAACATCTGTAAAACGTGGATAAAAATACTTGTATTACCTGCCTGCCTCACAAGATTTCTGTGAGCAAAGCCTTATTTATAAGCCTTAAAGCTTAAAATGAGTCATTATTATTGTTATTATGATACTAATCTTTACGAAAAGTGATTGTGGGGGGCAGAGGTGGATGTGTTAAAATATGAATATATGGGGTCTTACCTGCCATCAAGCAGCATTGGCCCCTTCAATGTTACTCATCCTTTTTCACTTCAAACATCCCAACAGCCTCACCTGAAAAGTTTATCAGACTCTCAAATCACCCACCAAAACAACTACCAAAAAGATCTGGAGCTTGGAGAAAGAAAAGGGTAGGGAAGGTGTGTATGTGATACCTCCCCAAGTCCCCTACTGAATACAAAGCCTTGCTTTTTGAAGAAACAGATCAGCTCTATCTCAAGGTCCTGCAGCCTGGGAATACGATATCTGGCAATGTATTCATTGTAACAATTCACTTGAAGCAAAAGAATTTGGAGCAATTACAGAATTCATTATGTTGGGATTTTACCTGTATTAAATATTGCATCAACCCCAAAGCAGAAACCCAAAAATAACAAATAACTATATTCATTTACAAATATTAATGGATGCTGTTTTGATTTACTTCCTATGGTTTCAGTTTTCTAATTTGTTTTTTGTTTATTCTACTCATATTCATTTAGCATGTTTCTTCTTTGGTAGCCATTTCTAAAAAACAAAAACAAAACCCTCCTCACAAAAGAATTCTCCTCCCTTCATGGTGTATTTTTTAAGTTGGCACTTAGGCCATAAACTCCCTCTAACCTTCTGCTCTCATGACTGGCTGCTTTCCTTAAGCACAGAATGGAATCTTAATTCTTTTAAATGAGTATTTCTGAGTGTTCCCTTTAGAAGCAGATGCTAGTGAGACTGGGAATTGTATGTATGTACAGGTAGATTCCTTTTTCCAAAAAGTGATTGTATGTTGAGGGGAGAAACAATGAATATGCACATGTGTAAATTTGGAGCCTTAAGTATTTTTTAGTTGTTACAGTGCACAATTAGAGGGATTTCCTAGGGCAAAACCCTAATTGTTTTTAATATGCTGGTCTGTGTTTGAGCTACAGAATCTCTTAAAGAGGAATAGGGTGATTCCTTCCTTCAAAAGGAAGGAGAGCTCCAGTTTGGGCCAGGTGGATTGAATTGGGTAAGAAACAATGGAGGTTCTGAGGGAGAGAGGCAGCATTGTAAATACCTGAGAGTATTTTAGAAAAACTAGATTCATAGAGAAACAAAATACAAGATGATTGATCCAGAAAGGAGTGCCTAGCATCAGGGATGAGGAACCTGTGGCCTTCTAGGTCTTTGGGTGTAGCCTTTTAACTGAGTCTTAAACTTTACAGAACAAAACCTCTTATTAAGAGAATTTGTTCTGTGAAGTTTGGGTTCACTCAAAGGGCCACATTTGAGGACCTAAACGGCTACATGTGGCCTTGAGGCTGCAGGCTCCTTACCCCTGGTTCTAGGTGACTAGCCCACTAGAAAACTCTAAAGTGCAAGAACAACAGATAGAAAACAGGAAGGGTGGAATTGGGGGCTGGGGGTGGACAGAGAATGGAATCCATGATGTGCTGATGGAGATGGTTGACTCAGTTCAGGTAAACTTTAGTTTGGAAGATGACATATTTCTTTTTAGTCAGGAAAATGGCATATGGATAGTGGAAGACAAAGCGTATCCTAAGCTTAAAGGTGGAAATAATGAGATAAACTAGCAAGAATAGGAACCCCAAAGAATCTCATACTGAAAAAAAAAATAACAAAAAAGTACCAGTATTAATTATACCAAGTTGGTAGCACAAACTCCTCTCTTGTTAGAGTAAAGCACCTGACTTGTGCTGGATTACAATAGATCTTTTAAGAGAAAAAAGATACTAAAGAAAAAAGAAAGAAAGAATAGGAACATAGTCCGAATAATAAATCTTCTCCCTTCCCCACCCCTTTACTCTTGGGCCCTGGCAACAGAAAGTTAACCTGAAACCAGCATTAACTATAGCTTTAAAGACTGCCTCCTGGGAGCAGAGATAAGGGAGGGGAAAACGAGGGAATGTAGGGGCTGTTTAGTACATTGGTGCATGGCTGTGTTATTAATGTGTAGTTTCAATTTTATTTTTTCTCAGACTGAAGGAACCACATAGCGTATCAAGAAGTCAAAAATTTCTCATCTGGTTGGCTGACAGGTAAAATGTTTAAATTCTTTAAAAAGTATGACTTACTCAATAAATAAATTTTGTATCACATATTCTTCTTGTATCCATTGTATTTGGAAATGAAGGTGATTTTAAACTAAAAGATTAATAAAAACATTTCAAGTATCGTACATCTGCAGTTTATGTCAGTGGATTTAAGAGAATCACTTTAAGACTTACTAGGCGAGTCAAAGAACTATAATATATAATTTTTTTTTCATAAATAGTCTTTTATTTTTTTCTAATTACATGTAAAGATAGTTTTCAACATTCATTTTCTTTTTTTTCTTTTTTTTTGCTTTTTGGAGGGGAGAAGGCAGGGCAATTGGGGTTAAGTGACTTGCCCAAGGTCACATGGCTAGTCCATGTCAGGTGTCTGAGGCTGGATTTGAACTCAGGTCCTCCTGACTCCAGGGCTGGTTCTCTATTCACTGTACCACCTAGCCACCCCAACATTCATTTTCTTAATAAGATTTTGAGTTTAAAATTTTTCTCCCTCCCTCCTCTCCCCCCTCCCCAAGATAAGAAATCTGATATGTTATACATGTGCAATCACGTAAGCATATTTCCATATTAGTCATGTTGTGAAAGAAGAAACAGAATAAAAGTAGAAAAAACCACAAAAACAAACAAAAACTGGAAATAGTATGCTTCGATCTGCATTCAGACTACACAGTTCTTTCTCTGAATATACAATATCATAGAATTTTTAGAGCTACAAGAGTCCTTAGGAATCATATAATCTAATGCCTTCATCTTTTTCTCTCCTTCCCTTCCTTCCTTCCTTCCTCTCTTCCTTCCTTCCTTCAATCAGGATTAAATGACAGGTTCACTCTTTTCCTTCTTCCTTTCTTTTTTTTTCCTTTTTTGGAGGGGGGAAGGCAAGGCAGTTGGGGTTAAGTGACTTACCCAAGGTCACACAGCTAGTAAGTGTTAAGTGTCTGAGGCTGACTCCAGGGCTGGTGCTCTATTTAGCCACCAAACTACCTTTAGTCTAATGTCTTTTTTAAAAGAGGAAAACTAAGGTTCAGTTTGTGACTTCCCTAAGTCATACAACTAGATAGCAGCAAAGCCAGGACTAGAGCTCAGGTCTTATAAATAGTAAATAGGTTGTTTTCCACTACTACTTGACAGTCAGAAGCTATTAAGGTATATTAAGAAATAAGTATAATTATCACATTTAGAAAAATACATTGTTTAATCACTAAGTTCCTAAATGTTTGTCTGGGAAAATATACATCAAGACCCTATAGAGGGGGCTGGGAAAAAAATCCTGCAAATGGAAAGGAAGCCCCTCCTTGTTGTCTGCTTCAGAGAAATTCTTCTTTTTTAAAAAAAATTTATATATTTTATTGTCCTCCTAGTTACATATTAAAACAATTTTTTTAAACATTTGGGCTTTTTAAAGTTTTGAGTTCCAAATTTGATCCCTCTCTCCCTCCCCTCTCCCTTCTTTGAGATGGCAAGCAATCAGATAGAGGTTATACATGTGCAATTATGTAAAAAATTTCCATATTAGCCATTTTGTACAAGAAGACTCAAATAAAAGGAAGAAAGTGAACAACAACGTGTTTTTGTCTGTTTTCAAACAACATCAGTTCTTTCTCTGGAGGTGGATACCGTGCTTTATCATTAGTCCTTTGGGATGGTCTTAGATCATTGTGTTGCTGAGAATAGCTAAGATATTCACAATTCTTCATCGAACAATATTGCTGTTACTGTATATAATGTTTTTCTGGTTCTGTTCACTTCACTTTGCATCAGTTCATGTAAGTCCAGGTTTTTCTGAAATCATCTTGCTTGTCATTTCTTACAGCACAATAGTATTTTATTACAATCATATACCACAATTGGTATATATCATTCCCCAATTGATGGGCATCCTTTCAATTTCCAATTTTTAGCCACCACAAAAAGAGCTGCTATAAATATTTTTGTGCAAATAGATCCTTGGAGTATAGACCCAGCAGTGTTATTGCTGGATCAAAGGGTATGTTCAGTTTTATAGCACTGTTCTTCAGAATATTTGGACCTTTCCCAACTCCGCCAACAGTGCATTAGTGTTTTCCCATATCCCCTCCAACATCCATCATTTTCCTTTTTTGTCATATTAGTTAATCTGATAGGTTTGAGGTAGCAGCCCAGAGTTGTTTTAATTTGCAGAAAAATCCTTCTTTTCTAGGATAACTTGACTTCATTTTAGATAAACACTGTAAAGCAATTTTGTTTTGTCTAAAACTGATCCCTGGTTGTTAAAATAGATGAATAGTCTTATATCCCAACTGTTGTTTGCTTAATGTTCCTTTCACAGGACCTTGGAAAGTTCTCTAATCTGCCTTTCTCTCTATATCTCAGGATCCAATTTTAATTTGAAATATTTAATTAAACATTGATCTATTACATTCACTTTATACACCAGTTCTTTCATCACCTTTCTCATTAGCCTCTGTTAGTTTATCATTGTGGTAGATAAGAAAAGTATAACTGACAAATGTTATTACTCATTTAGCTGCTAATTTGTGATGCTTGTCATTTCCTCTGACTAATGTGCTTGGCCTTGAAATCCAGGTGCATACTTTCTTATAAAGGAAGTCTCTAATTTTAAAGACACATGTTGTGTTCCAAAAGTTCATTTGTAGGTCAGGCATGTATGGAACTGAGAACACATTTTCCCATTGGAACATCAATGGGGCTTGCATTCTCAAGGTAGACTGCAGAGATGCCCATTTGACCCATAATGTAGATGAGTTAGAATACAAATTGTGGCATATGCCCTAACAGCGTAACTTTTTCTTTGAAAACTTTGGGAGCAAGTAATACATCTCTTCCCATTTTAAATTGAACAGTGAGAAGAGGGGTTGGTTTTCTCTTGTTACATCTAGCCAGAATAGGAGAAGCTGGATTGGAGAGGCTCCAGGGGATGGAAAACCTTACGTTTTCACAATTGGACATAAAGTGGAGGGGAGTCTCCGATTCTGTGACAAGGAGTCTGAAGCTGGGGCAGTTTTTGGAACACAGGTGGTCAGGACTTAGATTCCACCAGGACTGAGTGGAAGGCTCTTCTTCCTTACCTTCATCTCCCAGACTCCCCAGCTCCCGTCAAACTCAGCTGTTCCTGTCCTTCCCTACCTCAATGTGACTTTCTTTAAAAATTTTTGCTTTTAAGGACATATGTGGTTTCCTCAGGTAATGTATGAGTGCCCTGAAGGCAAGGACTTTCTTGTTTGTTATTGTATCCCCAGTACCATAGTAATATCCACAGTATCATATTAATATCCATGTCCCCAGTGCCCATAGTAGTTGCTTAATGGATTTGATTCATTGAGCGACCTTATGCTATTGGCTGGGCACAAGGGAAATGCTGGGTTGAAGATGATGTCCTAAATGCTGTTCTGTCTTTTTCGTTATAGGTTGCTAATGAGGAAAGCCTTATTTGACCACCTCACTGCCCGAGGCATTCAGGTATATTTCTGGAAAACATACAAAGGCTATTTTCTAATCATGTTCTTACAAGCAGGATAGCTTTTTTTTTCATTTAAATTTTATTTTAGGATAGCTAATTTTAGCATAAGGAAAAGAACTTTTAGTGAGAAACAAGAACTTTGAACTGATTTTGGAATCCACATCAATTAATTATTTATTAAAATGCCTGCTAAGGCAAATGCTGGTGCTAAGAATACAAAGGTGCAAAACAAAATAATACCTCTCTGCAAGGAGTGTATAATCCATAAAGGACACAAGTAAACTATAGCACAAGGTAATAATCATAGCTAACATTTATATAGCCACCTACTATGTGCCAGCCACTATGCTAAGCATCTTAAGCATCCCATTTGATCTTCACAACAACCCCGAGAGGTTATCCCCATTTTACAGATGAGGAGACTGAGGCAAAGGGTATGAGTGATTTGCCCAGGGTGACATAACTAATAAGAGTCTTGAGGCCAGATGTGAAAGATTATAATTCCATGCAGAGGGTGGTTATAGGGAAGGCTTCATGGAGGAGGTGACACAGGAGCTGAGCCTTGGAGGAAGAGGATTTCAGACTGCATGAACCTGGGAAAGTCACCTGTCTTCCTAGTGACCCAGACAACTCACTTAAGACTATAAGTTGTAGAGCAGTTGTGTTCCAGGCACAATTTCTAAGTGTTGGGAAGACAAATTCAAGAAGGAAAAACAGGTGAGTCCCCAGGCTCAAGATATTTACATCCTTTCTAATGAGGAAAGACAACATATAAAAGGAAGCTGGAGGCAGGGGTGGGGTGGAATGGGGCTGGGAAGCAAAGGAACCTGGTGCAGAACCTTGGAAGAGAAGACTAGAAGTATGGCCTAGAGAGAAATGAGAAGAGGCCAGCCCAGAGCCCTCCCTTAAATGAAGGCTCTGGGAGGAACCCAAAAAAAGAGAAAGAAACACAATCAGATTTTTGCATTGTCAATTTATTTTGGCAGTGAAGACCGATCTGAAGCTGGGGGAGAGTGGAGACCAGAAGACTAGTTGGGAGGCCGTTGCATTACATCGATAAATAGAGCCTAAACTAGGATGGTAGTAGTGGCAATAGAAAGGAAAGGGTTGATGCTGAACGTTGTGCAGGTATAATGGACACAAGTGGCAACTGATTAAATGTAGAGGGGGACTAGTCAAAGATAATTCCAAAATTTTGAACATGGTTGGATTAGGAGAACGGTGGGGCTGTTCACAGAAATAAAGGAAGTTAGGCGGGCGGGTGGGGGGGCAGATTTTGGAGAGAAGAGAATGGATTTGGTTTTTAGGCATGTTCAGGTTAAGGTGTTTGAGGGATATCTGGCTAGAGGTGTTCATAGTTGGGAATTCTAGACTGGATCTCAGGGAAAGGGTCAGTTCTGAAGCTCTTGACTGAGGAACTATCCTGTTAGGGATCATTGAAACCGTGAAGTTGCCTGTTAACCTTGGGGGATAGTCATGCTTAGGAGAAGAATGAATCAGAGAAATAGGTAGAGAAGGAGAGTTCAGAATGCTAGGAGCAGGGAGGGAGGAAAAGAGAGAGGAAAAAGAGAGGAGGAAGAGGAGAATGGAGGAAGAGGGGTGCGGTGCCATAGAAGCCAAGGGAGGAGAGAACATGCAGGAACACATTGCTCAGCAGTGTCAGAGATATCAAGGAAGATGAAACGGAAAAGAAGCCATTATATTTAGCAAGTAAGAAGTTACTGGTGACGTTAAAGAGACTGATATGGTATATGGTGGAGACAGAAAGAGGATGGGGTATAGAGGCCAGAGTATAAGAGTTGAGGAGTAAATTACATACTGAGAAGGTTGTGGTATTCAGTTGTTTTCAGTTCCGTCCTAGTCTCCATGAGCCCATTTTGGGATTTGGTTTGCTATTCCTTCTCTAGTTCATTTTTATAGATTAGGAAACTAAGGCAAACAGGGTCAAGTGACTTGCCCAAGGTCACACAATGTCTGAGATCACATTTGAACTCAGGAATATAGTCCTCTGGACTCCAGGCCTAGCACTCTGTGTGCTATGGTGCCACCTAGCTGCCTAGTGAAAGGGTAGAAACAGACTTTTTTTAAAAGTCTGGCAGTGAAAAGAGAGAGAGTAACTCAGAGAAACAGAGTTAAGGGAAGGGGTTTTTTTTGTTTTGTTTTGTTTTTCAGGCATACCCCCTGCCTTTGATGCGGCTGGCTCACTGAATAGTTAACAGAAGAGGGCTTTAGGTGTTTAACTTTCTTTTTAGTAAGGATTCAGTGGAAATTTATTTTGGAATGTGGGGAAGTTGGGAACAGAGAATGTATTATCTGAAGTTAGATTTTCATGTATATAAAGGTGGGAATAACCAAGAGGGAGGGATCCCACTCTCGACCCCACATTGGTTAGTGGGATCAAGGTTGAAATTTTCTGAATAGTTAAATGAATTTTTTTAAACCTTGTACAAGGTTCCTGACCAAATGCATTAGGATTGCAGTGATTAAGTGCTATTATGTGAAGGCAAAGTGTGCACTGTCTTTTTTACATTTTTGCTTATTCTTCTACCTTTAGGTATATGTTTGGGTACTAAATGAAGAGCACGAATACAAAAAAGCTTTTGACTTGGGAGCAACTGGGGTGATGACAGACTATCCAACAAAGCTTAAGGAATTTTTACATAATTATGCATAAGTCAGCATAAAAGAGGCATTCGAAGAAGACTAAGGAATATTCTTTTTTTCAGCATCGTATAAATAAGCCGTTTCCAGAATGGCATAAGATGTAATCAATTGAGTTTCATTACCTCATTTTTAAACCTGGTTCACAATGTAGAAACTATAATGTATATTTATTTTAATGTATATTCCAGATTTTACATTTGTACATGATTTGTTTAGAAAGCCAACATTGATTGGGATAGGGCAGGAAGATGAATAGTGGATCAAGATTTCTGTGTTCTATCTATTGCAAGCAATTTGCAAATCAAAGACTAACACTAACAGACTAGGTAAAATCCAAGACTTTGGAGGATCTTGACATTCACCAGGCTGAGATCAGTTAATCAGTAAAAATAAATTATTGGAAAACTGCAGCCATTCTTAAATTGGCTTTTTACTTCTGGACTTATTGCAGTCTGCACAGTGAGAAAGAAATCAGCAGAAGAAGCAGTAAAAAAAAAAGCACCACACACACACACAAAACAATGATATAGTTATCTGACAAGACACACTCTGTGATCAGTAGTGAATCTCATAGAAATAATTGAAAATACCACTACTTGACCAAAAACAAAATCTGTAGACTGAATTCATTTTTCTTTGACTATTGTTATATACTTTTGTTAATAAGAATGTTAGACTAATTTTTGAAGTTTTTTGGGGTGTGTGTGTATGTGTGTGTGTGTTTGTGTGTGTACAGTATGTACGTATGTGCACATGTACCATCAACTCTATGGCTAACTTTGTTTTCATTGTAAACATTGCAAAGTAAACTTGTGAGTTATTATTGAGACTGGAGCCTCTCAAGAGATGGAAGATTACAATTTGTGACAAGGCCTAATTGTATTTTGTGGGCCTATTCCTGGATGTACAGAACCATTTTGACTCCTTGGCATCTTCATTGTGTTGAAGAAGGTGACATCATTGTTTCCATACTTTTGGATAACCCCACCTGATCTGTATCCACCATTTTGCTAACCAAGTAGTCCCTTTTGAGTGTTAGCTGGAAATAAGATTTCCCAACACTCTAAGACCTCCTTTTTCAACCTTTCTTCTATAACTCCGTGTAAATATTTCTAACCCTTTTGGGTCTTTGTCATCAGTGGGGCCTCTGACTTCTGGTCAGCAATAGACCATGCTCTATGGTAGGGCAGGTGAGCTCTTGGACACTTGTCATTTGTAAACCATTTTCTCATGAAGGATAATCATTCTTTCCCATGAGGGTAAAAATAGCATTTTTTTTTTTGAACAGAAATAAAGTTTTCCAAGGACATGCTGAAGTCTCTTGGTGTGTGTTTGTTTTTAACTGTTATAGTACCAAACAGGCTCTGAAATTTTTAACTGAACTTGAAAGTTGTGAATTAATTGATAAAGGTGATCCCGAACACCTGAAATTTACTTCTAGACTAAGGAAAGGGTAGGAGGAAGTAGCTAATTAACATGCTTGGTAACTTGATTCCAGCTTGGTTAATGAGAAGATTGGAGATGTAATAGGGGAAAAGGGAAAAATAGGACCTCGAGGGCACCTGGTTCTGTGTCCTGTAATATCTCATCAGTCCTGCTCTAATAGGTAACAAGACACCCCACGTAATGTGGTATAGAGGAACAGATGCCTGACCCAGAGTCCACAGGGACCTGGGTTCCAATCCCCTGATTCTTATTGGATGTCTTTAACTACTTCTCTGCCTGTTCATCTATGAACATTTACAGTAGTTACCTCACAGGGTTGTCGGTGAAGATCAAATGAAATGGAGAACATATTTATTGTTCTTTGAAAGCCTTAAAAGTCTCTTCCAAATGTCAGTACTATTATAGTGAAGTAGACTGTCCATGGTAGCAGTTATGACCACTTCAAATGCAATGCCTAAATTGTATTTATTATAAGCATTGTTGACAGGATAGCTTTCTGAAATGCATTATACATTTCAATGCCTTTTTAAAGAGAAGATACTGAATATAATTTGATCTTCCCGTGTTATGAGGTCATCATTTTGAATATCTACGCTTTGAACTCAGTGGTAATGCAATTCTGCACT
This sequence comes from Pseudochirops corinnae, assembly GCA_028646515.1. Classification (NCBI taxonomy): domain Eukaryota; kingdom Metazoa; phylum Chordata; class Mammalia; order Diprotodontia; family Pseudocheiridae; genus Pseudochirops; species Pseudochirops corinnae. Next base: position 234,022,811 of record CM053586.1, read on the forward strand.
TATATTTAAAGTGTTTCAGCCACCTCTCTCATCAGGCTATCAGCTGTCACTTCTGCAATCTGACACCTGTCCCTAAGAATTCTGTGACATCTCTGGTTTGCTGTCTCTGATCTCCTTGAGGATCAGAAAGCCAGATAGCCAAGTTTGTTTAGAATTAATATTAAATCATTAAGGCACACATGTTAAATAAATGATGAGGCAGTGTGTGGGAGACTGAATAGAATAGAAGGCTACATCGAGAGAGGGACTTTTCTCATTGGGAGCCTTCTAGATTGATGATGAGATGCAGTGTTGCACAGGGGGAAGACCAAGGATTTGTAGGTAGAGGACCATTCAAAACACCTGCTTTTTGGGAGGGTCTTTTTTAGAAGAGGGAAGACAGGGCAATTGGGGTTAAGTGACTTGCCCAAGGTCACACAACTAGTAAGTGTTAAGTGTCTGAGGCTAGATTTTGAACTCAGGTTTGAACCAGGGCTGGTGCTCTACTTATTGCACCACCTACCTGCCCCTAACACCTGCTTCTTAATACCAACATGAACTTGGTCTCAGTTTTTTCTTGTCTCTAAAATGGGGAGGTTGGACCAGAATCTGATCTTCTCAAACCTATGAAATCACAAGTCTGAAAGCAACCTCTCACCTCACCCCACAACCAAAAAAAAAAGCGTTTTGAGAGCCTAAAGTTATCTGGTTTTAGAGTACAGGCTTTAGACAGGTATTTGAGTTGTTCTAGGCCTTTTTCATTTAATTTTGGAATGGTGTCCTGGGAGAAGGCTTGAATTTGCCAAAGGTCTATTTTAGATAAATAGGTTGCTGTAGCTACTTGATGATTTGTGGACATCTGCTTTTCAAAACTGACAGTAGCCCTTGAGGTATAGATTTTTAACATATTATTTTCACCATTTTGTTGACAAAGAAACTGAGACTCAGAGATATTATGTGTCTTGCCTGTAGTCAGTCATCTCTCCAGTAAATAAATGATAGAGCTGTGACTGAACCCAAGTCTTAGGTTTCCAAATTCAAGTGCTCTTTCTATTAGCTACTGATATAATTTTACAGATGAGGTAACTGAGGCAAAGGGGGTTAAGTGACTTGCCTAGGATCACACAGCTAGTAAGTGTCTGAAGCCACATTTGAACTCCAGGTTTGGCCTTTTATCCACTGTACCATCTCATCTGTAGAATGACCTAGAGAAGGAAATAGCAAACCACTCCAGTATCTAGTGTGGTAAATAATGTTTGAGTAATGGAGGAATTATCAAGATAAACTGAAAGCTTCTTGAGGGCATGGACCCAAATCTTACACTTTCTTTTATCCCCACTGTCTCCTATAATGCCATAAAGATATATGTGTGTGTGTGTGTGTGTATACACACAAAAACATATACATATACATAAAATGTATGTGTATGTCAGATACTCAAACCGGTCCTGTGTGATTTTTTTTTTTATATAGATGGGTAATCAAACTCATGGGCGCAATCCCCAAGTATTGTCTCACATTGGTCACATTTATTCACTGACTTCTTGTTTTTGGATTAAATTAGGTTTTGCAAAGTGAACTTAACTGTGAGTGTAGGCTAGCAAATACTTCATTCTTCCAGTATTTATTAAGCATTGTGGTTTTCTTAGAAATAGGTTTAGATTTGCAAGGCACACATATCCCTTAGAACAGTGGGGTTCTCAACCTGTGGGTTATGTTCAATTTGTAACAATGAAAATACATCCTGCATATTAGATATTTACATTACGATTCATAACAGTAGCAAAATTACAGTTATGAAGTAGCAACGAAAATAATTTTATGGTTGGGGGTCACCACAACATGAGGAACTGTATTAAAGGGTCACAGCATTAGGGAGGTATTTTCCTTCTTGCAGGAGGGTATACTCATTCAGGTAACCAGTACCAGTTGTATGATGCTCCTCTGGGCTGTGAACTGTATTGACCAAATTATGATTAAACCCTCCCCAGACAAAAGAAAAGTTGTAGCTCATTCAGTTGGAAATGCTTTTACAATTTTAAATAGCCCCTCAAAACCTATAGTATAAATATTGATTAATCACAGTTGACCTATTAACATGAAAAGAAAATACCAATTAAAACAAGATTTAAAAGAAGTATCACACTAAGGCATAGAGTGGTGCCTTTACTTTCATCTCCACTTAATATTTTAAAATAGCTGCTTACTTAACAAATAGGGCTGCAAATTCACTCTGAGACATTTCTTAAGGTCAAAATTCTTCCTTCCCAGGAGCTCTGTGCTCCTGGAGATGAGAAAAGCTCATTGAGCAGCTTTCTTCTTTGTCTTTTTAGACTAAGATGTTAGCTTTACTCCCTAATGATCTCTTAAGACCAACTTCCCTGGTAATTAGCTGTTCTTTTTTTTGCCACTAACTCCCTCTTGCTTCCTTCTTTTTTTCCTACACTGTTCTTGCATACACCCTTACAAAAAGAAGATGAGATGAGAGGCAAATTTAAAGCATGGGGTCATAGTTAGAGCCCAGTGACTCAACTTTCCAATTAAGATTGCACTTGCCAAGCCTAGCTAATTAACAATGAAGTGATATATTTAGCCAAACTGTATTTTATCACCTCTACCTGGCTACAAAAATATTTCTCCCTCCTACAAACTTAAGTTCTTAAACCTTTTTTCTATAAAGCATTTTAAAAAATACACCTAGGTGATCAATTTCCTCAATATGAATTATTCAACTTAACCCTTGTTTTTCTCTCAGACTGGAGCAGAACAGTTTTCTAATTTACCTTGAACCTTGCTGATTTTCTTTTAGTCAGTAGCTCTTCCAGGTCATATGAGTATGACTCAAGCTTGGCATAAAATGCTATTTGCAATGAGCTTTTATTCTAGCCCTTTTTCGGGGGTGGGGATTGGGGGGAAACACAACTTCATCTTTGCTGCTATATCCGTTGGCTCTGCAGACAAATATGACTTATCTATATTGTCACTAGCCCAAACCCTAATCTCATATCTCTTGACTATCAGCGTCCCCAAACTAAATTTCTTACCTTTCCCCAAAAACCCTATTCTGTCAAGGGCAGTCTCCCGTATTTGGAACCTCTGTGTTATCTTTTCACATTGAATTACTATCTAGTTCACGTCTACAGTCTCTCACATCCTTCCCCACCTCTTTTTCTCCCACCATTATCGCCTCATTGTTACAGGCCCTCACTGACACCCAGCGAGCATCTTATCATCTGTCTCTACTCTCTTCCCTTTTCTTTTACATCTTCTATCCTTCACCCTACTGCCAGGCTAATTTTAGGAAGAGATCTAGTCCTCTTCTCAGACTCATCCACTGATTTCCTAGTACAGATTAAGAAAAATTCAAGCATCTTTGCCTGGCAGTCAAGGCCCTTACGAATTTGGTACCACAGACTTACTTATCCTTGTCTGGTTATCTCCTGCCAAACCAAACTACTCCTTTGCCTTTTCACACACCTCCTTTTTCTTGCATTCACACTATTGTTTACCCTGTTTCATATTTTTGGAAACTTTCTCTAGTACAACTCAAATACTACCTCCTCCACAAAGCCTTCCTTGTTCTCCTAGTAGTAACTTCTCATGCCCTCAAACCTCACACACAACATTTTGTTTGCACTTGTCTTTGGTGCTCAGCTAGGCATTATTTTGTGTTGTAGTTATTTATGTGTGTTATGAAATCTGTAAGGATCATACACTTTCTTGAAGAGATGTGGACCCTCTTTCCAGCAGATTGTGTTTGAAATCCTATTTAATATTATCTAATTTTGGGGCCTAAGAAGGACCCAAAAAGGCTTGTAAATTAGATAATGATGACCACCTTCAAGTTCTATAATTATTCACAGGAAAAAAAAAGTTTCACTCAAGCCTACATCTTTTAAAATTTGTTGATTGAGATTAAAACTTGGTTGAATGGCTACATTTATAGGATTTGGAACTGGAAGGAATCTAAGGTCACCTGGTCAATTCCCTTACTTCACAGATGAGGAGAAGCCCTAGTGTTTAACTTTCCCCTCAAAACTCACAGGTACTAAATAGAGACTATGATTTGAGTCCAGCTCTTAGGGCTCCAAATCTATTGCTCTTTCTTCTGTGTAGGACACTATCAGAAATAAGTGATCACTTAAGCTAACTCACTGATTCCTGGAATAAAAGAAGAAGGTATCCTGTAGGGACTGATTAATCATATGTAAACCTTTAAACCAGTTTTTAGTAAAGAGCTGAGATAAGTTTGGGTTTTCAAGGCAAATTCAGTTCTAGGCCATCTCTTTCATTTAAAAAACAAAACAAAACTAGTGAAGCATGTTGAATTGCTTACCTCTTATGGGCCCTAGTTTCCCGATTGATAAAAATGAGGGAATTGGACAGGAGGAGAACTCTAATGTCCTTTTCAGTTTTCTGATTCTAGGATACTACTTCTGACCTGTATCCCTCCAGGAGGGCGCTTGTCTAAACTTTGTAGATCACTCAAGCATCATACATAACAAATTCTTAGTGTTTCACAGAATTTGAAATTTTAAAGAGACCTTACAGGTCATCTAGACCAGGATGTCTTAAACTTTTTCCACTGGAGACCCCTTTTCAGGTTTCAGCAGCATTCTTGGCATTGCTAGGTGTGATGGCAGCTATAGTGCAAAGTGTGCATGCTTTTGGTCAGAACCAAGTGAAGTTGTTTGATGCAGCATGGACAAGAATTGCCAAACACCTCAGATTCATCATGAGTTTGATTTTTTAATAATTTTTGGTCATTGCGCATTCAGAAACCTTTTACTGTTGCCAAATATTTCATGACCTACATGGGGGGGGGGGGTTGGGATGATCCATAGTTTAAGAATCTCTGATCTAAACTAACCTATACTTAAAAAAAGAGAAATGCTTCCCCCACCCACCCACCCATAGTGTGTTTACAAATGCTAAACCAACTTTTGCCTGCAGGCCTCAATGTAAGGGAGAACACACTACCTCCAGAGGCAGCCCTTTTTTTTTTTATGTGTTTCCCTACATCAAGCTTACATTTATACCTCTTGCTTTTAGTCCTGTGTCTGTGACCAAATAAGATATATCTGTCTTCCACTTGAAAGCCTTTAAAATACTTTGACAGCTATCATATCTGTACCCCCACTCCAGATTTTCTTTGACCTAAATAACACCCCCATTTACTTCCATTGAACCGCATATGAAACATCAGATCATCAATCTACTTGCCCTCCTCTGGGCGCTCTTCTATCCTTTCCAAGATGTGGTCCCAAAACTGAATATAGCATTCTTAATGATCAGAGTGAACCGTGCTGAGTTATCTCCATTATTCCTTGATACTCCATCTCTCAATGTAGCCTAAGGTTGTATTGGTCTACTTGGTTGCTATATCACATTATTGACTTCTAGTAAGCTTCCGGACACTGGGAAAAGTGTGCCCCCCTCCCCTCTCCCAAACCGCTAATGTACCTCCCCTGTCTTGCACTTGGAAATTGATTTTCTGAAATTTTGAAAATGTATAATGTTTGGGATAAAAAATATCCTTCATCCTTAATTTAGCGAAAAGAAATAAACACAGAGATCTCTTAGGATAAGAACAGGACTTTATTCTCTTCCCCGGGAGAAGAGGGCAGTCTTCCCCATGACTCATCATGGAGAAGAGGCCAGTTACAAAAGATAGTGCTGGAATTTATAACCTAACTTAGTCAAGACCCCTCCCCGACTGTTTCCCCTCTCATTGGTGGAGAGGCATACTTCACCAAATACTTCCCCAACTAGGACAGCAAGGAAAGATA